>VXBJ01006737.1:666768-691907 GCA_013400055.1 Nycticryphes semicollaris
ATAATTTATTATATCAGAATGGCACACAAAAGGGAAAAAATAAAGCAACTGCAACAATTTCTTTAAGAAGTAATCAGTTTCTGGCTGATAAAAATTGACAGACAGATTGCTAACAAATAATTTTAATTATTAATAATTACAACAATTTTAGAGACTTACCAGAACCAGAGGGTTTACTGGTTTTTTTTTTTTAATAGGAGAAACTAATAGGGTTTTCTATCTTCTAGCACAATTTTCTCAAAGTGGGATAAGAAAAAATGTAATGAAAATTAGATAAAATAAGAACCATCTCAACTNGTCCAAATTCTATTACCTACTGCCAAAAAAAAAAAAAAAAATAAATGTGTTTCATATCTCCAGAGACTGGAAATCTCATTGTATTGCACTTGGAAAGAAAGTGATGTAATTTGTAAAATGCTTTATATTCCATTAGGGCAAATAGCAATATATAAGTTGAAGACATTTTGAAACAGCTTCACAGGTGGTACACACAATGAGGTCCCTTCACAGAAATTATGGAGACAGGTGGTATAAATCTGCAAGCACCTGCCTCAGTATAATCTCTTGGGTTAAGGATTGATTCAGTTTCACTTAAAACAGTGAAAATATCAGCCCTGATAGAGAACCAGGTAAAAAGGCTGTGACTCTGCCTAAATTAGAATTCTATTTTTGCAATTGCCCCACTCCTCTCTGTCATTAATTATACCACTGAATAAGTTGTTTCACATTTAGATGCACACACCTGTGGCTTCAAAGTGTTTATGAAAACAGAAATGGCGCAAGCTTTTACACTTTCTTATGTGCCTTCATATTCATAGAGACCTATGTAAAATCTTTGTTACACAGCCATTAAATACAAAATATCACTTCTTGCTCAGGAAGTTCTTGATCACAGGTTTCTTGATGTTGGAGAATATTCTGAGAAACAGCAATAAATGAATATACACTTTCTTAACCTGCTTTTCCTGCCAGAGCCATCATTGCAATCCAACAATTGCAATATACTTTGCATTTGGAAGATCATTTTCTGACATGGACATTCAAAGTTAGAGCAAAGCTAGACTTTCCTGAAGTCTCTCTGCAATATCAGAAGACAGTAAGATGACTCATTATTCTTTACATTAAACACAACACGCTGTTAATTAAAACACCACAGGTGACATCAGCTGTGGTATCTTTAAGAACTGTGTCCCAATTTTTTTGATCATTGACTAGCTTCAAAAATTTATCAAAAACCATTCTGCAGAATTTAATAAAAAGTTTAAGTAACGTGGACTTGTAGTTGTCTTGGAGATTCTTTTGCTTCAGATTTCTACAAAATGTTTGCAATTTAACATTTCATTTGTAAACAGCAAATTGCCAAGGATCAAGTCTCAACATGACAGGAACATAAAAAGTAATCAGTACTCATGAAAGAGTCTGAACTACAAAATCCTAGAAGTGACAGATCCTACTGAATTTAGAAGATTGAGTTCCCAATGACTCCTTAGGTCAATGAGGTTAAAATCAACAGTCTATAGTTTCTTTGGGATGCCACCTCACCTTTTATTACTCCACTTAGCAAATGCCAACTCATTAAGATGACTATCCCTGAGCCTTATTTCGCCTTACAAGGTATTTTTCATGTCTTGAGGTATCATTAAAAAGAATGCTTTTTTGGTTTGATTTATTCATGTAAAAATAATGAAGATAAAGAATCACATTGAAAAATTATGTTTACAGAATAGACTGTGATGTTAGCACATAAGAAATACATTTTTAAAAGCAGAGAAAAGGGATGGAAATTATTAAAATGCAGCACCAGTATTCAGGCATAGAAGTAAATGCAAATGGAAATTAATATTAGACAGCCAGAAATGAGTAAGAATTAAGATTAGGATATTTCCAGATTTCTGGTGGGAGTTTATTATTAAAAAAATATATTTTCCATTCAAGTCGGAGACANCTAATAGGGTTTTCTATCTTCTAGCACAATTTTCTCAAAGTGGGATAAGAAAAAATGTAATGAAAATTAGATAAAATAAGAACCATCTCAACTTCTCTCTATGTGATTTTTGGTATATTGTGCATGTCAAGTAGTTGTTAGACTTCTTGCCTCTTCTGGGAACTACAATGACCATCTTAATGTCTATTTATTTCCTACCAATACCTCTATATGAGCTCATGTCAAGCGTTAAGGCCTCTTTGTGCAAAATAAGGAAGAAAAGAGGAGAAGAAACAGAAGAACCTGGACAGCTCATCCAGACCTGTAAAGATTTTTCTTATTTTAAGTTTAAAAAGTGCCCTTGGCATGTTTTGTTAGAGCTTCCATGGAGACCCAGTCTCTGACAGACTTCAGCAACTATTACTGATGTCAGTAAATCAATCAAGGATATGATGTGCTAGATGAATCATTGGGAGAATTTCGTTTTACAATAATGATCTTAAAGACAACTAAATAAAGAGGGGATATAAGCATTAATTTTAAGTCACATTTAAAAATATTTTCATTTTCAGAAGCATAGTATCCTACTGGCATGGTGCTCTCGAGGAAAGGCCGAAACAGGTATTAGGAAGAAGCAGCCAAGTGATTTTCCAATGTAGCATTATGATCTTCTCTTGCTTATCACATAGAAATTACATGTCATTTCCACATTTTTCCTACGAGATATTTTTCTTACAAGATTATCTGGCAAGCAAATTTAATCCCAGTGTATCTACTTCTGTGTGCCATGTCATTTCAAGCCTCTACCTTTAAAAGATGGCTGAATTGAAAGCATGTCTGATTGTTAACCCAATGAGAAATCCTGAGCCAGTTCAAGCAACTCCTTTGCATTAATCCTTCAAGTTGTAATTTAAACCTGTATCTTCAAACATGTTTGGCTTCTGTACTTTCCTTTGAACTATAGGCCAAAGATACTACCATGTTTACACCACCATTAGTCTTGGTATAGAAAACTCACTACTTTTTCTTCTTTAGCCACCAATCTATTGAGTGCTGGCCCTGGAACAGAATACAGATTCTGCTATAAAGCATCATGAAAGATTAGCATATCAGGCATCACTGGCTCACTCTGACCACCCTTGGCCAGCCAATGTAACTTCTATCTAAGTGAAAACTTTTAACTAGTGAAAACTGCATTCATGTGCATTACTGAAATGTAATCATATTTATTGAATTGTTTAGGCAATAAATCTGGATCTTTGTAAAATATTTATTTTTCATCTGCTCAAGACAGAGCATCACCTAAGTACCAATTGCTTATAGAAATATTAGGCTTTTGGAAGAGGCCCCTATGGAAGATCTACCTTGCTGTAAATGCTTACTGACCTTCTCCCTCCTAGTATTT
Organism: Nycticryphes semicollaris; assembly: GCA_013400055.1. Lineage (NCBI taxonomy): Eukaryota > Metazoa > Chordata > Aves > Charadriiformes > Rostratulidae > Nycticryphes > Nycticryphes semicollaris. The sequence continues at coordinate 670,098 of VXBJ01006737.1, forward strand.
TTGCTATGGGTTGAAGGAAATGTGCTATGTTGCTGGCCTTTGTCTTCCTTTGGCCTCTGGTGACAAAGGACTACAGGCCACCCAGGTTCATGAGGAGCACAAGGGCCTACAGAGACAAGGAGGCAGAAGGCACTAGTTCCCACAGTACACACTGCTGGGACTGGGTGAGGCATACTGGCTGGGTCTCTTCAGCAGCCACAGTGGGTCTTCTCACTGGACTCAAAAGCACATTAAAGCCCTTAAAAGATTTGACAGCATTTAGAAACAGTCTGGCTTGTTTTTTTTTCTGTACAACCATGAGCATCATTGAGCTCCAGACCTTCATTTCCACTGCCATTGACAGATGAGCTCAAACACTTGCAGCAGAATTAGAGCTTCCTAAGCTGAATTTACAGGCAAGCCTTTGAAAAATGAGGCCTCTAAATAAAGGAAATATAGTTTCTTTGTTACTTTATTAATCTCTTATCCTTTTTCCGGTTTTGCTCTTTTCAATAATTCCTAAATAGTCCATTTCAGACCTGACCAGGTGGATTAGAGTCCTGTGGGATATTGTTCAAGCAGGTTTAGGAGACTTCTTTTCTCAATTAATCAAAAATAAACAAGTATATTTAGTCATCGAAACTGTTGTTTACAACACTGTATATTTATTACTGTAGTCTTATATCTCCAGTGCAATACCACTAGCCACTGGGCCAGAACAAAACACAAATAAAATTAATCACAAAGGAGAGATTCAATGCATGTATATTCCTGTTGTAGTTCTAATTCTTATGCTCTATACAATGAAGAACTACAACTACAACTAAGTCAACAACAAGTATTAATGTAGTTGCTGGATAATGTTCTGGAAAAGCTTTATATCCAGATTCCGTACCACACATATACAGACAAGGGTCTCACACTGAGGTGCAGTGCACACAAAAAGAGAAATTAATTTTGTTTTGCTCATGTTATATTAATATTCCTATCACAAGCTACAAATCTATATCCACAACCTAAATCAGATGGTGACGAATTTTAAAAGAATTATATTTTTAATTAAACAAAGATTTTGCATTAGATCCCATTCACAGAATTTACTTTATTAGTTTCACCCAAGGTAGAGGATGAAATTAAAAATGGTGGTAACTGAAATAATTTAAATATCTTTGTCTCTTAAATTGTCAACATGGCTTGAAAAGATAGAACTTGTTAACTACCAAAACCAGTTTTTTGTGTTGCATCTGCAGAACCTATTCCTCTTGCAATAAAGAAACCCAGATTTACTGGGGCACAGATCCATTCAATGAACTTTCTTGATAAGTTCCCTCTCTTCAAAGCTCTTTTGTCTGAATAAAAATAGGATAACTTTTCCTTGAGTACCATTCAGATAATCACTGTCTCTCAGGAAAGAGCAAGGACAGGCTGCTCCTGAGGGGAAGATTATTGCAGCTAAGGCAGCACCCTACCAACGACCCCAGTACCTGAGCTAGGTGAGCAGAGTCAGAGGAAGTTCCATTGACAGCCCCAGGCACTTTAAGAGGATGAACTGTGGCCAAGGTCCACCTGAGAAGAAGAGGAGACTAGGCCTCATCAAAGATGAGGTTGGAGGCAAGGCTACTAGAGACATCTAAAAGGTCAATGCAGGAGAGAAGATATTTAGAGGGTCCAAGGTTGCTTCCAGAGACAAGGCCAGAAAACAGCATAGTTTAGGAAAGAAACAAGCCTCAGGCCTGGGATTAAATGGAGCCCTGGGCCAGTTAGTGTGGGTGTGAGCCCCAGGTGAAGTTGGCCAGGACCATTAAGGTTAATCATTTGCTTGACAGTATCACTCTTTTTCTGGATTGAATAGCAGAATAATATATGGGAGAAGAATATAACAAATTTATGATATATAAAAAAAAAAAAGTACCTGATTAAACTCATCCTCATTGTTATAGTATCATCTAAAACTGTGATCATACCACACAATTTTCATGGGCATAAATGCTTATTAATGGTATGTTTGCTCCATTTTGTTTACATTCATTTTATATGCTTGCTTCTTGCAAATATTAAGAGGATGAAATTTTATTTCTAGGAAAAAATTCCAGTAAGCATATTTCACTGTAGGACAAAAAAAAAAAAGCAGAAAAAAATAAAGAAGATGAAATAGAGCAAGAAAGCATTGCTGCTTAAGCTGCTAACTAGAGCTATAAAAAGCCCCCAGATTTAAATACTTTCTTTGCAAAAAAGTCCAAGTTGGACCATAACTATTAAAGATGTTAGTAAGACTGTTTCTTAAATATATTACTAATGTTTGACTGATTAATACTCCTTAATTTGATCTGCAGGCATACACAGAAACAATGGAAAATACTTAGTTCTGTACTAATGTAAGGACTTCTTACATTAGTGATACATTAGTGGCCCAGGTCACTTCTCCCAATAAAGTTAATAGAAAACTTGTGAGTGATAGAAAATATTAATCTTCCAAAACCGTAGGGAGATAGCAGGGCTGCAAAGATATTGCTCTTCCTAGATGTTATTCAATTTCAAAATCTGAAATAATGCTGATGCTCCTTTTGTGCATACCCTGTGAAGGATGTGTAAGAACACTCCCTACTGTCTGTTATAGTCTTTTCAAAATGTTCCAGCAATGCTAGTAGTCTGGCAACCCCTCTAGCTATTATACCAAGAATTGTATGCCTAATCAATACAAGGTAGTTATTGACAGAGCTTCTTACTGGGGAGAGAGGAGAAAGACTCATAAAAGCTAGGTGGTGATTAGAGCTAATTATTAATCTTATACAGGAAAAAATATTAAAACAACTTAGACTGGGGTTTTCTATTGAGCCAGGTTCCTAAATCCCACTGAAATGGAGTATAAATTTGGTCTTTAACAAGCTAATGCTCATTTTAAAATTACCTAAGCAGAAGTAAAGCAACAATATTAGTTAGCTTCCAAAAATCAAAAAGCTCTTTGGCGTTAACATGGAAATAGGAAGAACTATAAGAATATAGTAAATCAAAATTAATCTATACGCTACTCTAAACTCAGAAGAATTCTTCCCAATAGCTGTATTACTTTTTTGATTTTTCCTTAAGGTTGTTGACAAATTTTTGGAGCCAACTCTATAACATTTCAAAAATGACCAGCCCAGATTTCATGTGAATTTTTTTTTCACTGTATTATCAAATCCTCTTGTTATTCACTTGCCAAAGCTTCTGGTAAAATTTCTTTACCTCTTTAGTATATATGGAAATCCTTGTCAACTTTTTGGTCCATCTGCTAATATGAAGAATAATTTTGCCTGTTTCATTCAAATTTTCTTGGAAGCAAGGAAATGTCTGGAGGGAGAAAAAAACCAAACCAAAACAACATCCCTCTCCCCCAACTTTTTTTTTTTAATTTTTCTGTTGTTTTTTTCCTGTTATTTTCTTCAAAGAGGCTGAAAGCCAGAATAACTCTTAATGCTACCCTACACTTTTTTTTTTCCTATCTACCTAACCTGTTTACATGCTTGCAGCCCAACTAGCTGTCACTTCAGCTTAACAAGGACACCTGAACAAACTGTATTTTAACTAAGCTGTGCTTCCCTCCTTCCTCCAGCTGCTTGAGTCCCACAGTACATTCTTTCACTCAACTCCTCTGCCCAACAAGTCAGATTTTAATTAGCAAGTTGAAGATTCAGACACAGAACAGAAAAAATTAGCTGCCAAGACAATATCCGGTGTTTCTCTCTGTTCTGTTTTTTCATATTGCAAGGTAGAGTCATGGTAATCTATTTAGCATAGTCTTAACAGTAAGAAAACCTTAAGGAATTAAAAATAAATCATTTGTGGAAGAAGAAACAGATGAACAAAGCAGAGTGTGCTTTGCTTAACAGTTGACTTCTGTAGCCTTAGTAAGATACTTTATTGGCAAGCACTATCATAAGGAGGGGAAGGCACTGAGGCTTTATTAAGAGGGGCCAGAAAAGCCTCCCAGTCATTGTGGGGTACAGGGGAAATCTGTATTGAAGAAAGTGTCAAAATGCCACAAGCTCCTCCCAAAAACTGAGAGAGCATCAACTTAAATTTTCTATAACAAGTCTGATAAGGTATTATAGCTTGACCTGGACTTCTTCTTGCTCTGAACACGGAAGGAGGCCCATCGGCATTACTCCCTCTCCTTGTAGCAGCTGCAACCCTTTCCACTGGCAGCAAAGCTCCAGCAGAGACCAGGGAGAAAATAACTGTGCTGCCCTCCTGGCAGCTCAACAGCTGTAATCAATAGGTTCTCTGGGAAGCTCTTTAAACCCACCACTTTCTAACAGTCTTGTCATATAAAGCAGGGGCTTCATTAAAAAAAAACAAAACTAAAAATAGCAGAACGAGAATGATAGAATGATTAACCAAAACAATGTTTTTATTAAGCTTGTGAGAAGCAAGTACTTCTGAATACACACCTTGCAATGCCTAAAACAGTGCCAGGGAGCAACCACAGACAGTAGCATAGGGAAGAATGACTGCTTCTCACAATGGAGACATCCTGGGTTCTTGGTGCCCTTTCAGTCCCAGCTACCCATGAAGTCCACAGCCCAGTGCTATAAGAACTTGGGGAATGAGGAACTAGAAAAGACAGACTTTACTGTCACAGTGCAGCCATAACACTCTTTCCCCAGGTCTTTGAACAGGAAATGAGCAGCATACGGTCTATAGACAAAGGAAGCACAATAGAGATCTATTGTATTAGAACATATTATTCCTCTAACTATAGCCAACTATTCAGCTAATTCTCTTTAGCTGATCCAACACTGAGTGAACATTACATGTATTGTGTTGTCTCCTCAGGAAATTTTAGTATTTTCCTGAAACAGCCTTTGGAAATATGCAAAGATCAGGAATTAGTTAAGCTACTTCATGGAATGTGCAACCAGCAAAAATATCAGTCCAAGTGAAACATTATTAATGACTGAAGCTATGTTGGGCTACTGAGTTTTGAAATGGGCCTTGAGGTTCTTAGGATTCAAATAATAATCTTAGACTGGAAAACTGACAGGAGGCAGTAAACTAATCAAATTTATGAATTATTTAAAGGTCGGGAAATGAAACATTAAATATATTTCAGGAAAGGAATAATAATAAGAGCCTGATAAATTGAAAAAAATTAGACTGGCATCAATTATGCAGTTGAATAAAAAAATACACAGACACTTAAATAGAGACAAATAATGAGATGTGAAGAAACAGTAGAAAACAGAGGATAACTATCTCAACACCAATATCTTGGATAACAAATTATACTTCAAAACAGGTAACAAGAAAGCAAATGCAGACTTAGATGACATTATTAGGAGCATTATGTCTAAAATGAGCAATTAGTATACTTCCTTTATTTTACACTGTTAAGGACAGCTTTAACATTTTTGTCAGACTTCAAAAAGAGAACAAAGAAGAGAGTTCACAACCTTGAATGACAGAGAGTGATTAAAAGTTAGGAAAGTGAAGCTGATGATAAAAGAGCATGCTTAGACTCAAGACAAGATAACTCAAGGAAGACAAAATTGTCAGGAAATAACAATAAGGATGTTATAAAAAGACTGGCATCAATTATTCTGACTTCTCAGTGAGGACAAGAACAAAATAGAATGTGCTTAAGTTAAACTGCAACCCAAATGTTCCGTTTAAACATTAGGACAAACAATTGTCAAATGCCAGAAAGTTAACACAGTGCTAGATAGTATGGTAATAAAAGGTCACATATCTACCCAGAGTCTTAGAAAGAAATGCAAATATCAAAAAAAAAAAAAAAATGCTATATGAGCATTCTCACATGAGATTGTGATTAACACATCCCTTACTATAGAATTCTAAATGGAAGAGGAAGTTATGTCATGTTGTTAAGAGGAAAAGCAATTCATCATTTAATAAGCTATTTAAGTAAAAATAAGAACAAAGACACATACTCTCTTGGTAAATATTTATGATTTATTTAGAAACTATTTTCGAATTAGTCTGCATGAATGTTATGTAGATTTTGATCTGACCAACCATACACGATTCTCATACAGTCTGTTCTAGTTATCTTGGAGAGCTGGTAAAGCAAGTCTTAAGAAGTTCATGAACTTGGTATTAAAAAAGCTAAGTAAACGATTTCTTAACATGTGAGACAAGTCTGAATTCAAGTGTAACTTGCAAACTTTTTTCAGCTGTTCTGAAAACAGAAATATGATGAAATGTATCCACTTTAAGGGTGACCATATGATCATTTGTAACTGCACGTATAAATTCTATAGGATATTTATTATTTTTGACATAAACTATAGTCTTTCATCCCAATATACACTTTTATGAAATTTGAACATGAGCAGTCCACAGATCCCTGACCATAACTGACAAATAAACCTACAAAATTTATTGAGAATTTAATACAGATTCTTTTAAACATCAGTTATATCTAGTATCTTAGCTTAAAGGTATTTTGTTAAGCATCCACAAATAATTGTATTTCCATTCTCAATTCTATCTTTAGCATTAGGGGATTCCATCTTCATTCAGAAACTATATTAAACACAGTTTTGTCAAACACATGTGAAGCTACTTCTGCCCAGATGCTTAGCACTGCAATGATGCAACTTTGAATGTTGACCTGTCTGTAGTTTTGGCATCATGACCATGTTATGGCTGCCAGGGTAACTGAACTGTTTTTGCTTTCTTATTTCTTCTGATCAAGGATTGTTGGAATGTACAATATCGTCTTGCACAAATCCGTAATAACAAAAGCTATTTGTTGGGACCATCATGATTTTGCTAGTGATTTCTGTTAAGAGCTTCTCATTTTATTCTTTTTTTTTTTCTCTCTTCAGAGCACCTTGCTTTTCTTCCCACAAAACCTTGCAACCGGGATTGGATTAAACTTGAATTCTATTTAGTGTTTGAAATCCAGAGTACAATTCCTGAGTGCATTTTTACAGTAAAAATGCATGAAGCAGTAGGTAGACCAGAGGTTAGGTGAACCAGACAGAGTCTATGAAGATTTCAAGCTAACATCACTTAGTAGTATATATATCCCTATTGTAAGAGACTGTTCTCTAAATTGAAATGGATGAGTAGTTTAAACACAACCACTTTAAATATCCAAAACTGTATGTGGGGGAAAAGTTACCATATCCAAAAAATCATTTAGTAAAAATCACTGCAAGCACAGATTCCTAATCAAAGAACCATCTTTCACCCAAAATTTCTAGAAACAGTTTTTACTGTAAGACTAAAAAAGAAGCAACTCACATATAATTTTAACAATAATTTACCATTAAGCAGATGCACTATGTAGCTCATCCACCCCACAACTAGATACAAAGCTATGAAACTCTTGTTGACCAGTTTATGCATAGGTTCTACAATAAGGAATGAAGAATTCTGTGTGGTAAAGTTGTATATTTTCAGTACCTACCAAGTTGTCCGTATATTGTACCAAGCTTAAAAATTCTTCAGGCATGAAAGCAGGACAGAAAATAAGGACATATGTCATACATGTCAGCTATCTAATATTATACTTTATTCTACTAAGTATATATTCTAAAAATAGTGACATCCCAGCAATACATGAATTGTTTTCTCAGCACTTTTCCCTAATCTTAAATCTTTGCTCAGTGGAAGTGAAAACACTGCCAAATTTTTTGTGCAGATTTATAAAGAGTGAAAATTAGCAAAGTGCTAGTTAAGAAGGTTATACTGCACTTTGGGAGATGCTCTTTAATGTCTTCTTCCAGTTTGCTTTAACATCTTTATAAATGATCTGGATGAACGGATTGAATGCACTCTCAGTAAGTTTGCAGAGGACACTGCAAACTGGGAGTGTCGACCTGCTTGAGGGTAGAAAGGCTTTGCAGAGAGATCTGGACAGGCTGGATCAATGGATTGAAGCCAATGGGATGAGGTTCAATCAGGCCAGTGCCGGGTCCTGCACTTAGGTCACAACAACCCCATGCAGTGCTACAGGCTTGGGGAAGTGTGGCTGGAGAGCTGCTTGGCAGAAAAGGACCTGGGGGTTTTGGTCAACAGCTGGTTGAACATGAGCCAGCAATGTGCCCAGGTGGCCAAGAAGGCCAACAGCATCCTGGTTTGTATCAAGAACAGCCTGGTAAGTAGGACTTGGGAGGTGATCGTTCCCCTGTACTCAGGGGAAGCCTCATCTCAAGATTGTGTATAGTTTTGGGCCCCTTATCACAAAAAAAGACATTGAGCAGTGAGTCTAGAGAAAGGCAGGGAAGCTGGTGAGGGGTCTGGAGAATAAGCCTTATGAGGAGAGGCTGAGGGAGCTGGGGTTGTTCAGGCCAGAGAACAGGAGGCTGAGGGGAGACCTATCACTCTCTACACATCCCTGAAAGGAGGTTGTAGAGAGGTGGGGATTGGTCTCTTCTCCCAGGTCACAGGCGATAGGACAAGAGGAAATGGCCTCAAGTTGTGCCAGGGCAGGTTCAGATTGGATATTAAGAAAAATTTTGACACTGAAGGGGTTATCAAGCATTGGAATGGGCTGCCCAGGGAAGTGGTTGAGGCACCATCATATATATGTTATATTATTATAAGAAAAATTATCAAAAGAATGGGATTTCACTTGAGAGATTACACTTCAGTTTGCTGATGATTATTTATGCTACTTTAGGAGAGGCAAATAATTCTTATTGAACAGAATACTGACACCACATATTCTACTACTGAGGTCAATGGGATTTTTGCAGTTAAGCAGAAACTGTTATTTTTATGAATATTTAACAAGGTTTTACTAGATTTGTTGTAAACTACTGCATGGTGAACAGCAGACAAAATTAATCCAGTCCTTCAAGTTCCATGTAGCAGTCCTATGCAACATATAGGTACCACAAATATACTCACTGTGAGGACCAAATGAGGTAAAATACTTAGAACAAGTTAGACAGTTGAAGAAACGACCTGCAGAAGATCATTAACTCTATTCTTTTCCTTGTTGATAGAATCAAAGACTTAATCCAGCTTGTGTAAATTTGAATTGTTTTAGGTGTCAAACAGGCATATTTCTCTTTATGATCTCACAGAAGCTTGTCATAATTTACTACAGAAAATAAAGAACTGATGAACATATCTGTTGTACCTGCGAGGTTAATTTAGGCAGCATTTCATATCACAAAAATTGCAGGTTGAGCCAAAATTTTTTGAAATGTAACAAAGAATCTTTGTTACATGTAAATATTGCCAAGAAAAAGATTTCTGTCTTGTCTAGAAGCTGACAAATTTCAGAAGCCCCACTTGTGTTGTCGCCATGCAATGAAGATGTCTCAGGTCAGAGGGGAGGGAGAGGAGACTGTTTCTGCATAAGCTCCAGCTTGGACATAAATGTATATGTAATGGTTCTAGTAAGAACCATTACACTGAAAATTATGTGCATGTGTGCGTGCATTTGCAGAACCATGATCTAAGGAAGAGCAGCATATTTCATGAGCTTGAGTCATTAGAGCACACACATTTTCCTTTTAGAAATCCTCATCCAAACAGTAAGAAAAAAAAAATTAAAGACATCTGGGAAATAAACATTCAGAATGTAAAAAAGCAAGTTAAGACATTATTAAACAGCACAGTAAAAAAATAACATAAAACTAGGATATAATTTTGTTTTTTCTTCTTGTTTTCTGACCACCTCAGAAGGGAATTTGACAGCAGTGAAGGAGGAGAGTGAGAAATCAAGGACATCTGAAGTGGCTTAATGTATATCACTGGAGAAAAGGAAATATTCTTGGCAGAGCTATAAAGCAAACACAAGCAAAGAGGTCAATGTGAAAAGAATCACTCCAGTCAAATCATTGACACAAAAAGGTCTGGACATGGAGCTAAGACTTTCTGATGTATCATAGAATCATAGAATCATTCAGGTTGGAAGAGACCCTTAGGATCATCGAGTCCAACCATCAGCCCTACTCTACAAATTCCTTCCCTACACCAAATCTCCCAACACCACATCTAAATAGTCTTAAATACATTCAGGGATGGGAACTCAACCACCTCCCTGGGCATCCTATTCCAACGTCTGACTGCTCTTTCTGTTAAAAATTCTTTCCTAATATTCAGCCTAAACCTACCCTGTTGCAGCATGAAGCCATTCCCTCTTATTCTATCACTAATTACCTGTGAGAAGAGACCAGCACCAACCTCCCTACCATGCCCTTTCAAATAGTTGTAGAGAGTGATGAGGTCTCTCCTCAGCCTCCTCTTCCTCAAACTAAACAGTCCCAGCTCCTTCAATCGCTCTTCATAGGATTTGTTCTCCAGACCCCTCACCAGCTTTGTTGCCCTCCTCTGCACTCGCTCCAGCACCTCGATGTAGTCTTAGTAGTAGTGAAATGTAGTATTACTAGTATTACAGCTATCTTCTGTGATTAGACATTTACAGGGATTATGGTTACAATCAAAGTACCTGGCTGAATATTTTCTCAGGAAATATAATTTTCAAACAATCCTGGTGGACTTTACCCAAAATCTGACTTTATGCAGATCAGCTAGCAGCTTGTCACAAAACAAGCCAGTGAAGCAACCCACCTGACTCTAAGAACAGATGGCTCTTCTTAGGAAAATAGGATATAGCCAAATGTCCCATATATTATTCACTATGGTTTGGGGAGGAGGAAGTAGTATTTATTCTTTCTGTTTCCATATTACCAAGTTTAGATGTGCCTTAAGAGTGAATAATGTGCTTCTGATATATATTTACATCTTTCTCGAAATAATTTACTTTAAAAGACCACATTCTGCACAATCCAAGAAATAATTATGAAGAATACTAGCATCTACTCCTGTAAACCTATAGCAAATTGTTTGCTTGGGAAGCTATCGTAAATGAGGTTTAATATTTAAAAAACCTGAAAAATAATAGATTCTGACTGAAATTGTGCAAATATTGTCCTTTCTGATTTTTGAATGCGTACAAAAGTTCCACTGTGTGATCTGATTTGGAAAGGTTAAAATAATTTGTAAGGTAGTTTACTGATTCTGTAATTTATGCTTCATATATTATTGTCCATATATGAACTGTGTATTTTGGTTCACCTCTATGACCTGTCCATCTTTTTTTCCTTGAATGATGCAATGATTTAAGTCAGGCAAAAAAAGGGTGAATTAATAGTGAAACTGGAGATGTGTGACAGCACATATATTATTCTGATGAAAAAAAAAAAAAGAAAGTTCACTGACAGGGCTTCACAGCTAAATTTGCTTTCCTTGCTTGCTTCTGTTTAGTCCTATTACCACTAACTGACAGGCTGGGAGTAGGAAAAACAAACAAACAAAAACAAACAGCTGAAGAATCATACTGTTTTTTTCCAATTTTATGGCTGGTGATGGGTGCTTATTTTTGCTAGAATTAAGTGTTACCTTCATAAAATGCATTTCTTGGGTGAAGTAAAGATGCTGTCAGTGACTACAACTTTTTCATTCTGTCAAATGAGTGAAAAAGAAAGAAGACATTTGATTATGTTAGAATTCTATCCCATCCAAATACTAAATAAAACAGTGGAAGGGAGACATGTTACTGTAAGGATTTTTTTTTTTTTTTAAGCAAAAAATAAGACATTCTGGAGTGTTGATTAACATCATACATGAAACATATCAGGTCAGCCATTTTCATCTTATGATCCTTTCAAAAACGTTACCTTTTATTCAGGATTTAAGAAACAATGCAAATTGGCAGCCATAACAACAGCTATTTTGCTAGATGGCAGAAATAGCTATTATGTCTGCTTGAGACACAATTGTTACAAATTCTATTAAAGCTAAGAAAGCTAAAAATATATAAAAGTCATTTCTGGCAGCCAGGCATACTGTCCTGGTGGCTGCAGAGTCAGGTGCAGTGCTGCTGTCTCTAGGCCACCTCCCCAATCACCTCCATGGTCCGGGTAAAGCCACCACCTCAGACAGCCAGAGACTGCAATGCAGTCGCAGCCTTATGTACTCCTGTCCAAACAGCCTGAGTTAGCAAAAATCCTGTCAATAGTCGCCTTTTGGTTGTTTTTTATTAAAACAGACTGTTTTTGTAGAGCTGAGCTACAAGAGGGACTATAACACACGTAAGTCTGCCAACAGACCAGGGCTGCAGGCTGCCTAAGGGACATCATGCCTTAGCCTGACTCAAGCTGCAACTGTACATCTGACCACATCCTCTCCCAAATCTGTGAGTATATCATCTCCATAAATTTTGCTTTTATAAAGGCAAAAACAAGTGGGAGTAACTGAAAAACTAGGAGCTTGAAAACAATATTTAAATATAAACATCTAAATCCTTACAGTACTATTAAAGATATATACAGTCTTGTAATTTCTCCCCTCAGCCTCTCTGCCCCCAGCCTTTTTTAGTGTCCCTCTTTTTTTTTAATCCAATGGCAGAAAAGTGATAAAAGTTCCTCATTCCTGAGATGGGGCACCAGTTAGAAGTATTTTTCCACCTCAGCATCGCTTTCTCAAGAAGCAGATAAAAGAAAATTCCCTTCTAATGTAGGCCATCAAACCTAGGACAGAGCAGGGACAGATAGGAGATGTAGATTTGGACTACTTAAGGCTAATGAGTATATAAAAACACAGTTTCCTTTGCCCGAGTGATAGGGCTGTAAAAAAAAAAAACCACACTCAGGTGTTTTTCAAGAGAAAGTTGAGAAAAGCAACCAAATCCACAGGGTCACCTACACAATTGCATCTCTTACAATCTGCCAATTCAAATCTTGTACTCATTTTTGTGAAAGGAATGAAATTTCAGATCTGTTGCTTGCAGCATGTCTTAGAAAGCCCTCCTTTTGGAGCACCATTTGCATGACCCCTATTCATGTCCTCTCTTTCCACATGTATGCACTACAGGAAATTGGATGCTGTAATCTTGTGAATTCTTCTTCAGAAGGTCAGTATGGCTATATTAAAATAGCCCCTACAGAAGTTATCTGACAACTATGCAATTACTAAAGTGTGCAAACTCTACAAAACTTAGTACTTTAAAATGAAAATGGAGCCATCGTCCTGATTAAAGAATTCTTTCCCTACCAAAAAATGTCCACTGAGTTTTAGAATTCCATATGAAGGTCATAATTCTGCAACCAGCTTCATAACTTTCTGTCTCTACCTTATAAACTTGCCATATTACCTTTAAACTTGAAATTTAATTTCACAAAAGACTCTACATAAAGCTAGTGCTGAGTAATAAAGGATTTTATTTTTGTTTTTTTGTTTTCCAAGATCTTATTTTTCGTTTTCATTTTTGTTTTATATACTATGTGTATCCTGAATACTAATATTATGAATTCAAGGTTTCCTTAAGTGTCTAGCCCGATTAAGAATAAATACACTGTTTTCTCCAGGTTGTTCTGAATGAATCCAAATTGTCTATCAGCTAAATCTGATGTAAGACACAGATGTTCTGAACTTTCAATGAATATCTCAGGTGGTTGCTGAACTGCAAACAAATTAATGTGATGCCCCATAACCCCAGAGGAATAAAAAAAAGTATATTATTCAATGGGTTTACATAACTTTCTAATTTCAGATGAGGACACTCTAAAATGTCTATGACAATGAGCTGAAAATTAATAAAATATCTGTTGCAGAGATTCACTTCTGTTTTCTGAATTTGGAGGTTGCTAGGTGATGAAAAATAAGTTGATTGAATCAATAGAAAATGTTTATGGGGTTCTATGGAATGGATTGCATGGTATAAGTCTTTGAACGTGAATTAGCATATTGTTATGAAAAATAAGGCATTTCATAGAATTGTAGAGCTGAAGATTTGATAAGAAATTACTAGCAGAAGACAGGAGCATGAAAATTATTCTGGAGGCACTTAATGGTTAGTAATGAAAAACAATAAATAACTGAGAATAAGAGAAAAGGAGAATACTGGAGAGTATGTAAGGAATGAAACAGTCTGGCTGCTTTTTAGATCTTGAAAAACTGCAACTGAAATGTTTTGACACGATCAAGGTAAAATACCATTGAGACTGTGTGCAGGTATAGTCAAAGGCAAAAGAACTTGCCCACTTGTCTTTGTTTAAAAAGCTTAATCAGCTTTCCTAGCTCATTAGAGGATCCTTAGACCACTTCTTGTGAATATGAATACAGCCTCAACAGCAGAGATCAATATAATACAACAAAACATCATTAACAGAAGCAGAGCACTCTGTATATTTCCAGTCATGAAAACTGGTAAAAAAACCACTATGCTTTGTTTATTTTTGTGTATCTAAAAGTATAAATACCCCAGTGCAATGATCAAGCTGTATTTCTATACTCTGAAGGAGTTAGCAGCATATTTATTGTCCCCTTTCTAAGGTAATACTGCCTTGGATACATTGGTTTTGTCTTAAAGGCTACATTTCCTCAAAGCAAATAATGGTCATGCAAAGGGATTGAGGGATTAAGGAAAATCAAGATACGTGGGAGAGTGCTGGAGAAAGTGAAATGACACAGGTGTAGGAATAATTGAAAATGAAATGCAAAAATATTTGTAGCAATTTACCTTTAACCTCAAGCACTATTATACAGACCTCTTTGGGAACCAGAGGAAAGCAAGAAAATGCAAGACTGAAAGCAATGAACAAATCTGAATTCTATTTTAGCAAAATCTGCCAGAAAATGCAGTATGTATATGGAAAACTTCTCACCAGATACCAGCTATTAAATAACAAGCATTAATGAGACAGACAATATTGAAACTCAGGTACTTTGACAGGCAGAATGACTAAGCAGGATTCTCATTCTCCACATACAGGAGCACTAGAATAGGGGCAAAGACCATGGACAAGGATTAGATCTTGTCTATCTGTTCAACACAGCTCTAGGCTTCTTGGGGTAGCCTCTTGAAGGAAAATCTGGCCCAAGTGCTCATTTTGGGTCTTTGCCCTGATAAGCTCTAGTTGGAGCCTTGACTTTCTCTGGGGTTTCTTTATGCCATAGCTTAACTTCACAACAGTGCTGGGACACTTCCCAGGAGTGTGCTTTTCCCTTTGTTAGCTCTTTGAGCCTTTGGCAGGTTTTGGGGTATCCCACTGGCTACTAGTAAGATCAGACTGAATCATCTCCTGCATTTCAGACATCTTTTTCTTTTAGCCTAGCTTCTTTCAGATTATTTGTGTGGACCGTCAAAGTAGTTTATGCCAATAGACTTAAAATACTTGCCCGTGCAGTCATGGACTAAGTATCTGTTAACCCAGGGGAAATTTCATGCCAACACTTAAGTGCAGTTCCACTCCACTGGCATTAGCAACACTGAGGATTTAGCACAGTTAGGCTCTTTTTGAGAGTATGGGTCACAGCATAAAGCAAACAGGAAGCTATGTGAATGCAGTTTGCATGTTAACAAACCCAGACAAGCAGTCCCAGGGCTGAGATGTTATGTTCTGCCTCTCTGCAGGACTTATTAGCCTGGGGCAAGCCCAGTGCTAAACTGCAGCTACCTGGTTTCCATAGAGCTTGTAAGAAAGAGCCTTCTGCTTTCTGAAAAGCACAAGCTTTCTGAAAAACACCAGTCAAATACTCTGTTGAATAAAGTCTACGTTATAAGAGACGTCTAGGTTAGCTCGGAGATCCCAGCATTGATCTTGCTTCTGGACATCTGGCAATGATGGGGCTTTTCTTGAAAAATTATTGTAGTCCGAACATGGCTTAGGGCAGGTGGCTAAATCAACCTTCCCATGATGACTAAAACCTGTTGTGGAGAGAAATAGTAAAGCTGAGAAGGGGAGGGATTGCCGAATCCTCAGAGCCTACAGAGAAGAGTTTGCTAGTTGGATGAAGATAAGTAATTTGTGATAAGAAGGACCCACAAAATGAAACAGATTTGGTGTCCAATATCCAATTCACTATTCCCTATCATCCAAGTTATTAATTAAGACTTTAATATTAATGAAGACATTAATCTTCCTTGATTTATGTATACTTGATTTATGTATACTTCCTTAGTTGTATGCATCTAGAGATACGCCAGTCTCTAGATAGTACAGGTTTGTACTTCTTTATACTTGTGAATAAACACTTCAAATATTAGAAACCTCGGTATGGTAAATGTATTTAAGATCATCCCAATGCTGAAGACAGTAAGGGCATTCTTTTTGATATAGCCACATTCCATCTAAAATATTATCAAGTAACCTAAAATGGCCTTAAACTTACAATGCATTGTTACTCTAGTAGCATAATATTGATGTATTGCTATATGATATTTTTTAATACATGCAATCAAATAAAAATTATAATTTTAGTTTTGAACACAAAAATATAACATTATGACGTCATAGTAATGAGCAGTATGCAAACACTGTGGGACTCAAAAGTCCATGAAGTAATTAAGCAGAGGAAACGAATTCTAAAAATTTTTCGATTATCAATATTGACTTGTCAATATTGAAACTTAGAAAATTGGTATTTTCCATAGGACGAATAATATAAAACCATTTCAGTAATAACAAAAATGTTGAAGGTTTATTTTTTTTAATATGTAAAGGCTGAAGCTGAATAATATTAATTTCAAAATTTCATAGTAATGCTTAAAATTCTTCTTTAAGGGAATATTTTTCAATATGCTTTCACAGTTCATCAGTAGGAACTCTTACTCATTCTTTTTACTCGAGTACATACTTTTTAGAGATCTACAGTGCATAAGTGCCAGACTGTTAAGTTATAACTCCAAGTCCACATCACGTTCAATCTATTTTGTATGCAAGTAAACAATTTATTTGTATTGAATTTAACAAATAATGACGTTTTGTAAAGAAAAGTGTTCTTTCAATGTAAATGAGTTAGCAAACTTGTAAAAATAGTTTTATGGAAATCCATAGATACCACATCAAACCAACTTATTCTAATAATAATTTCTGAAGATTATTATTATTATATCTTAATGTAAGGTNCCTGGAAAACTAAAATTGCACTTTAAGTTGTGCCCATTCTTACTACAGAAAACCTGTGAGAATTTTGCTGTTCAGCTCAATAGCTGCAAAGTCATCCCTCTGGTAAATATTTAAATTCAAAAACTTGAAAGGAAATCCTGGATTTTCATTTTATAGTTGGAAGTCTTATACACAAAGGAAATAACTTATATACTTCCAGACGTATACAGTAAGCCTATAGCAAATTCAGAAAAATATCTGCATCTCATGACACCTAGCTAATCATATGAAGATGTAATCCAGTGTCTTGAATCACAAACTAACATCTTTCTTCACTCTTCTATGTTTATCCTTAAGTAAACATTACATATGTTATTGAAGTTAATAGTTTTGATACCAGATGGTCTAGCTTTTCAGTTCCAGGTAACTGTATGGTTAAACAAAAGCATTACTTTTCTAACTTAAAGCACCAGGCTTAATTGCTATTAATAGTTATGCCCTCAGGAATCAGATTCACAATTTGAAAATATTTTGACAGTAACTGGACATTCATAGGAGCAACTAAAATTTTGACAGGAATTGTCCAGAATTCATTAGCAGCCCTCTTTCTTAACACGTGTTACTTGTTTGTGAAACCAATACTAACTCTAATTTGGTGATCCTAGACAGAGCAACAACAAACAGCAAGTACTCCACAAAAGGTTCAAAGGCAACTAGTAGCTGAATATATTCTAAAAAAATATTGCACAAATAACTGTGAACAATAAATATACCTGCAGAAGCCAAATGGGTCATATGAAGATTGTTAATAGAATGATGCAATATAGATGCAATTAGATTTCTTAAGTGAACTTCAAATATTGGCATTGAAACACCAAAATGAGGAAAAGAGAGTGATCTATAAAAAAATACTTTTAGCCCTGTTGTCACTGCAGCAACATTGATTTTGCTAGTACTGAGGGTACATTTGACATAAATCACTACAGTTAAGTCCCCTCACTTATCACAGATTTATCCCAAGTTGTCTGTGTCAATGAGCAGGGGTCATATGTATCCTCTTTTCCAGCTCACTCCTAGGATTGACTGAAAGAAGAAAAACTGTCAAATGAGACTTTGAAAGTTCTTCTCTCTTCAGTACTGCAGGTTTAAAAAGACCTGAACATCTGTATGAACAACGTTACAGTCAGAATAAACTTTATACAGTGTCCACATGTACCTTCTTAGTCATGCATCACTCACTACTGCTGTGCATGCATCAGTACTTAATGAGGGATTGAAATTTCTGATTAAGCTAGTAAGTAAATTTCTAGTTCTCAATTTGCTTATTGTTAACTCCAAAGAATAATACAGTGGAAAGCAGAAGTTGTAGGTGCAAACTTACCACCCAGAGAATCAGAACATAGCTTTCAATAAAAATCAGAGTGAATTAAACTCATACAGTTATTCTCAAAGCCAGAATTTTCAGCAGATAAAGTTGAGAGATTCAGATTATGAGCCAGGGCAAAACCCAGGAAACCTTTGGGTACCACCATAAACAACTACTTGAGTAGTTGTTTCCATCAGGTGAATGACTCTGGAAGTTACACATACAAGTCATTAAAAGTAAAACTGAAAATTATCAGAGAATAACTTAACAGGATTCTATATCATATTGTAAATATGTATAAACTTGAGGACTCAAACATTACTGCTTATATGACTATGCTGAAATGATTCAGCCTTAAATATACTAGAATTAACCATTTTAAAAATCAAAGGAATAACACAGTCTCCCATGCTTCTTTTCATTAGTGCTAGAGGAACTGCAGGCAGCTAAGGGCCTTAAAATATTCTTCAGTGCTTGCTTTTTTGTTTGTTAGCATTGGTAAGTATTTAGACAGCAGAAAATACATTGCCTTTGCAAACATTTCATAATCTCTTCCAAGTGGATAATAGAGTTCAACTTGAACTTTTCAATCGCTATTCAAGTAAGTTCAACATTAGACAAAATGCATTTGCTCATCTCTTCCTTCATACCTTCTGGCAAATACAGCTTCCAGCACCGCAGCATATTTCAAATTTATACCTCTGTGTTCACATGTGAAGGCCCTGCTCAGGATTAAATAATACATAACTTGACAATATATTATTTACTTAGGGAAACACAATGTGATTGATGCAATCAGACACAATATGCTGCAGCACATAACAGAGCAGCTGAACATTCAGGAGAATGAAAAAAAAAATCCACAAAACCCCAAACCTAACCATTTCTATTCCTGAAATAGGAAATAAAAAAAAAAAGAATCAGACTTTCATGAAATAAATCCAGGCACCAAAAAACCAAGAGGTGAAGAAAATAATAATTCTTGGTTTAGGTTGCAATAACCAGTAATCACAACCTCATTCTAAGTTGATGGGTTTTATCCAGTTTATTAGCCTCATTTTCAAATTATTAAAATTATTAATTCTTCTTTTTTTTCTGTAACATATCCTACATTTTTTTCTATATAAGTATTAATACAATGTAATCACAAGGTTTTGACTTATTTATTTAAACAAATGCCATTTTGTGCATTTCTCTGAGAACTTAATGAAAATTAATAATAGGTTGCATCTTTATGAAATTTAGTTTTTCACCATAGTCCTGAAAACTGGGCCCCAAAACCAGACACAGTATTCCAATATTTTTAAAAACACAGCCCTACACTAGAGAAAAGGGAGAACCTTCTTTTGTTTTCTCAGTGCCTCTTCGATTCTGTAACCATAGACCACATTACAGCCTCATTTGGCACATCACATATAGACATCATACTGAATTATTTATCCACCCTGATCACAATCTTTTTCATATTTTCCTCTCAAAGTCTCCTCTTCTTTCTGTTGCTATCCATTTATGTAGACATTACCTGAATTATTTGTTGCTTTGTATAAAATGTTGTATTAGAATATTTTTTTTTCAATGGGTTTAATTTACCTGTGAGTCTAAATGGTTCCTTGACTTTGTTTAGCTGCCCACCAGCTTTATAAGTGACTTTTAAGTGATCTTATATTTACTTTAGACTACTGAAGGAATACTAAACAATGTTAGACATATTATTTATCTCTTCAAGATTTTGCTAGAAAACACCCTTAGTGACAACTACTTTTGAGATCTGTCAATGAGCTAGCTCTTAATTCATTTCACATGGGCTTTATAGATATGAATAGTGCTATTTTCCTATCACAATGTTGAAGGCAACTATATTATATATACACAGTTACCTTTATTTATCAAAACTACAATCTCAAATGCTGAAACTAAGTTTACATCACAAGACAGATTTTGTATATAGTGTTTGAGCATTTTTTACATTCTTTGGTACTTTATCAGTTTGGGATGTTTTTTGTTTGCTTTTTGTTCATTGTTCATTCTTGTTCATTTCTGGTATTTTATTAGAAGCCTGACAGATCAACCAGTTTACAGGAGGCACAACAGCATTATGGAGCTACCTCAGTATACCTCATTCAGGAGTTATACTAAAAATTTTAAAAATTCAATATATTTTCAGCTAAATCTTCTTGGGAAAGTGTGTGGTGCTCAGTGTTTACTCAGTATTTAAGCTTATTTTCAGAGACCTCATTTACTTTCTGTCTTACACCAAACAGAGAAAGAGAACAGAGTTCCAATGCAGTTCAAGAAATGGCATACCTGAAAGCACAATTCACAAGACACCACAGACTTACTTATTTTAAAAGTTGAATCCCTAACACATACTATCTACTGTCTGCTATTAGTAATGGACTAGAAAGTGCAAAGTGCTTCATTGTTTTCAGTCACATTACCAGACACACCTACATAATTACACTGTTTTCCAGATACAAAACAAAAAGTTTTCTTATTGGTGAATACCTGTGCCTTTTCTACTTTGTTATTCAAATGTTAATCATCTCTATCTGGCTGGTCTGGCTTATGACCCAGTAGAATTTATTACATTTCAAGTATAATTCAAAAAAACCCCATCAAACTCACTATTTTATTGATTTGCATTAAGAGCCAGGATTTCTTTCCTGTTATGTCCAGCTTCTCTTGTCAATTTTCTACAGTTTCAAATTTCTAATTTTTGCAAACTGTTATTTTCTTCTCTCCTGTTTCCTTTGACTTTATGATACCTTTTAATATCTATTTGTTGTCTTCATTTCACCACTTGCGTTGTTCAGTGGACTGAGCTATGCAGAGAAGAAGTAGGCAGGCTTAGCCAAGGGCACAGAAAAGAGGAATGTCCATGTAAGTGGGAAAGGAACATCAGCCTTGAATCTGAATTTGGTACTTCAGAGGAAAGAATTCACCTCTGTACTGTATTTGACATCCACTAGTGCTAAGTATGATACAAGAACAAAGTGTTCTTACTCTGATTTATCTAAAACATTCATCCCAGACTGTTCAGTTTTGACCTGCTGAGCATTTTCAATAATAGTTCTTGTTCTCCTGTAATTTTTTTCACTTCCCTCAACTTTTCTCTCAAAATTTTTCCTTGCATTGAAATATTACAATTCTTGGAATCCAGTCCTCTTATAATAGTTATTACAGGTGCTCTCCAGGATATATCTGCAGATAGAAGTCCACATTAATAGTAAACTCATGTTTAAAAAAGGCAGCTTATCCTGTTCTCTAGTTTGATTGGACCAGTACAGAACCGACCCCTTCCTGCATTTCTTGTTGAAATGTGTTGGTTAACATGGATTTGCAGACATTCAAGAATTAGCACTTCTGAGCTTTCAGTGGCCTTAAGTAACAATTTCTTTTAACAAGGTCCCTTTCTCACACACACAAACACATGTCCTAAATTCCTGAATGATGTAAAACAGATTACAGTATTCTGGTCATGTGATTCACCACAATCATTATCTTTGCTAATACTACCTATATAAAATGTTTCATACCACTGAGAATTTCTACCTCTTTTTTTTTTTTTTTTTTAACATTTAGCCTTGATAACAGAGCAAATTTAAAACT
>VXBJ01006737.1:691912-870029 GCA_013400055.1 Nycticryphes semicollaris
AACTGCCTTTTTTTTTTTTTTTTCACAATTTTGTGAGCTTGAGTTTATACAAGATTTGTTTATATAATGTTCTCTAGGATGCTTCTGCTTACTTGTCACCAAGAAGATCACTGCTTTCCTAGAACAGGCTGACTTGCTCACTCAGCTATTTTCCTTGTGGATACACAGTACCTTCCAGAACACACATACATCATACATACAACAGTTCACCTCTTGTATTTTCTGCCATCTCCCTCTTGTTTATGAAACCATAAGGACATATGTAAAGACTTCACTTTTTTTCTCTAATGCAGATGCATTCCAAGCTCATATTGGAAGAGTTTTTATAAGCATGCAGTTTCATGTCATTACATATTTTAGTTATAACAGATATATTATATAAAGTTCTGTAAAATGACTTTATTCTTGTGACTAACCTTGCTGATATGATTTCCATTACATAAATGTAGAATACCTTGTATTTTGTTTAAAACAGACTATTTTTTTACTATTCTTAATACAGAGTTCTTGCTGAGTTCTTGCTTCTACAGCATGCTTGAATAAATTTCCTTAGTACCTGCTGCTTCATGCCAAATAATGTTCAGTAAATATGTCCCCTGTAACTCTGTGTTTTGTCCTTCCAGAACAGCTATCTCACTATATGATTCATCAAATCTATAATAAAAATGTGAAATTCCTAACTAGATAGAAGGCCTCCTACCTCTCCTTAGCAGTTGGTTATCAAATCACCAATCTGTTTCATTTTATTTGTAGTGTTTCTGTCAGGGTTCTTAAAATATGCCATCTTGAAAAAACTTTATTTTCTGAAATAGTGTGTTGATATTTTCATTCCAGGTTACTAACCCACTCCTTCACAATTATCAGATTATACTTAATGCTGCTGCAGTCTCTTTTTTCACTTTGAAGTATTTTAAGGATGAGCGCTTCATCAATATGTAGGTTAGTGGTTGAATCCTTATAGACAGGGAGATGGAGAGATGAAATGGGAAGCAGAAGAGAAAGAACAACCTGTCCAAGGCAGCTTAGTCATTGCACTTGATTACTCATTATCTTCCTCTGTTACCTGCTGCAAAGCCATCTGTTAGTAGAAAGAACTCTACTCTGTTTCTCCAAATTTGCTCAAAATCCCTTATTTACCATGCTGCTCAAGGAGTTTCCTGGGACTACTTGTACATATAAAGTTAATCATGTTCTTGCATGTTTGTATGAACAAGGTCAAATATTTCCCAAGAACATCAAGAAGTTTCTGGTGTTTTCATTCTTGAATTAATAAAAACATTATCAAACTCCCACAAATAACACAACATTAACAGAACTACCTCCTTCCTCCATTTTTTCCTCAGACGTTGAGGTATTTTCACTGAACGTATTTGATGAAACAAAAGAGCTACAAATACTAGTCACTTCAGCAAATAATTCAGGACATGGATTTTTTTAGATACTCACATCACATGAGTCATGTAGGGATAGAGGGTGTTCATGTTAAAACTTTACACTATTGCACATTTTAACTTTGCAGTACATTGAACCAAACTTCTCTTAACGATGAAGTAATGTGTTACCTCCTAATCTGATATTTTCATTTTCTTCAATAATACTGTTTGATATTTATAAGTGTGCTGGTCTAAAAACCCCAAATAATGCAAAATAATTTTCCTCATAAAACTCAGCACAGTAAAGCATTCTTACAACAGCTATAACATTATGTAATTTTACTAACTTGCAGAATTCATATTTCATCAGACAAAAACTTTACCCCTAACAGCTATTCTAAATTTTTGATTGTTTTACCCTTGAAACTAACATCTTTAATATTCAGACATTAATATATTTTAGTATAAAGTACAAACTTAATTTATAGTTAAATATGTAATTTGCTGTGTTTGACCACCTGCAAATAATGGGTTTATAAACATAAATACAATTGCTATTTGTTTTGTTTTGGTGCTTTTTTTTTTAACGACATTCAAGGAACAGTATTATTTTCTTATTGAGAGCATTCTCTCCATAAATATTCTTAAGAAATAAGTAGAT
Source organism: Nycticryphes semicollaris (assembly GCA_013400055.1). NCBI lineage: Eukaryota > Metazoa > Chordata > Aves > Charadriiformes > Rostratulidae > Nycticryphes > Nycticryphes semicollaris. The sequence goes on from VXBJ01006737.1 coordinate 693,947, forward strand.
AAATAGGGAAAAAGTAATAAAATTTGATCTGTTTTTTTTAAGAGCATATACTTGTAGTGAAAATACCAGGAACTGCAGAGCAATCAAATACATTAGGTTAAATATTGCACTGTAAATTTTTGCATTCCAGATGTGCTAAAATGGCAATTTCAAAGGGTAAAATTTGAATTTGATATTTTTGTCCAGTCCAACAAGAATTTTTGCTTGACACCTTGATTTTTTATTCAAACAAATTAGGACCCGTTAAAAACATTGAATTTATGAACTATTCCTAATGAGTAAGCTGTGTTGGATTCATCACAAATTGCTTATAAAAAGGTATGTGTCTCAATTTTGTCTTTTTAAAATACAGTTTTTGTGACAAATTTCTTGGTTTAATATGTTCTAATAAGCAAAGTGCCGTAAAAGATAGAATATTTAATGATAGGATCCACCTTGTGCTATATTTAATACCCATCTTTGAACTAACTTCTCTTCTGCTGTTCAGCTCCCCAAATCAGTCCATTTTAAGTGAGAAACTACAGTAATTTTTCAAAGAAAAATCATGTCTATTCACTTCTTTATCCTACAGACTACTTTTTGTAGTATTGATGACATACAGAAGACTTGTAAATTGTTGAAGCAACTATTTGAAAAATTTACTTTCTAGATAATAATGAGACATGAATCAATAATAGTGATGGTTGCAGAAGATCTTTTGAATGTCCTATAGGGAGAACAACAAAGGTAACAAAAGGGGATAGCAAGTAGTTTCTGTCTACCCAGAGTGTTTAGATGCATCAAGGCACCATCCTGTAAAATCAGGGGAACACTAAAACCTGCCATACAAAAGAGATTTACTCAAGAGACAGTTCAACTGTACATTAAACCATTCCATCTGAAACGTAGGACAGATACAACACTCTAATCATCTGTTTCTACATATGCACAGGGTTTTGTGTATTCACAAAAGTTTTTGATTCTCATCTGTTTTGACTAGTTTATATGCTATGTTTGATTTTCTAAACTTCTGTTGTATTGTACTTTATATTTAAGCACGCTGAAGAAATGCAGTCCAGGGAAGCTTTCTCAATTTTTTTAGAGTAGCAATCCCACTGAAGCCTTTCATGCAGCAAGTTTACATCTAGTTTCTGCTTGGAGTATGCACCCTCCAACAACTACTTCAGGTTTACAATTTGATTTGGCTTGCTTTTGATTGCGGGAAAGTCTATTTCAATTGTCATTGATCAGCAGAGTTTAATTTATTCCTATCTGATGAATCTGACATTTCATTAGATGAAACTAGTAGATTGATCCACTTTTAAAAGCACATAGACATTTTACTATATCTTTATGTAAGGAAGAGAAACAGCTGAATTTTAAAACACTGCAAACTGTTGACATTTCTAAATTACAGTAGTGATTTGTGTTTAAATTAAATAAGACATAGGGTTCCAACTGTCAGTTTTCATTTAAGATCATTTCAGAGATAAACAATGCATTTGAATATTATAATATTTGAAATTCAGATCATCAGAGCTGTAATGATTTAGCTAACATTGACCAAGAGTAGACCATGCAGCAAGACAGTTCAGGTTTTGAACTTGCCATTAGATTCCAAACAACCATAGCCAGGGATCCATTGATCTAGCAAACCAAAAGTCGTGATTTGATCTTAAGATCACTATTTTTCTCTTCCCTAGATTGTAGTGTTCACCCTCATTAGAATATGGCTTTCATAATAGCAGTAAAAGAAAACAGAAACTATTTTCACCAAGTTGGTCAATATTATCATTTCCAAACATTCTTAAATTTTCCTTTAATATTAACAACTTCTGTAAATTTCTCCTTCCTTTATGCTTTATTTTATCCTTCCTTTGGCTACAACCCTCTGACGATACGTAAAGTTCTATAAAAACTTGATTTAGGCTCCCCTTGCCATTGCACGGTTTTCCTGCTTTCTCACATCTAAGTTACCTGAACAATTTGTCTGTTCCAGCTGTCTGAAAATGAGATTCCATTATTAGGTCTAATGAGCAAGAACAAAGAAATAATTGTTTTACTTTTTACTTGTTCTGTCTGCTCTATTCTTTTCAACTGTCTTTGCTTCACAATTCCGCATTGACTGGTATGTCTGTATTTTTACTGACAACTTTATTTGCCTCTGTCCCAGACTAATTCAGTGGCTTATCCTGTTGCATCTTAAGATGCAGTTGCATCTGAGCTGCAGTTCAAGCAGCTCTTAAAACTTTTGATCAAAACCTCCCAAATCTTCTTGTCTACCAACTTAGACTTTCTTCCCATCAGCCTCACATCTGTTTCTCACATCTAGCCATAAGCCCAGCATGATAGAACACCAGTTGTTATCCTTAAAACCTGACATCTGTCTCTGTTTCTCCATCATGTTCATTTTTCTTTCCCAAGCATGAAAATCTTGTGATATGCCAGATTGTTTTTTTTTAATTCAGCCACAGTCTTCAGACCCATAATATGAAGATATTTCCCATATATGTTTCTAACATTGCCTGTTTAGATTCTAAACAAGTGAAAATATTATAAAGATGTTATGAGTCGGATTTATTGGCTCATAAAAATAGACATGGCTGGATGAATAACAGGCAAATAGGCAAAAGCAATTTGGGGAAAACAACCTAGTAAAAGGTTAAAAAGAAATAAGAATGTAGAGAAAAAAGAAATTAATTAATCTATTTTGGACTGCATTCATTTCATCCTCTCCTTTATTGAATTTGAAATATGTCTATAACAATCTAGAAGCAGGATTTTTTCTTATATATTTAATGGCTTACATGCTGCACCCAAACTTTACTATCAAAATAAATTCTGAATAATTTTGAAATTTTTGCAATACTCAAAAGACTCCTCCTTCCCCCTCCCCCCCATCACATCACCACCATCAAAAGCATTTCAAAGTGAAGATTCCTATGTATTTTATCATAGTAGGCTTCTTCAGACATCTGAGATTCTCACTGTTAAGAGAAAAGCAAGATCACCAGCAGTAGCCAGTAAACAGTGTGCCACTTTCTCAGGTGCTTTATTTAACTTAAACTTGAAAGGTACTACCTGCAAAATATCCAGGTTCCCCATGAAAAATGTTATTCCACCTCTTCCATCTTTATGACATTTGTTTCTTCTCTTATTATCATTAAATTATTATTAGTGGGATGAGGGCAATTTTTAGCCAAGATTGTAAATGACTAACCCCAAGTTCCAGCAGGAGTCCTGCCTCCAAAGGCCATCACATGCACTTTCTCTCTCTCTCTTTTTCTAGAAGAGGGTAAAAATATGGATAAATACTTTCTTTTTAGTTTATCTAGAAATTTATATTTATGTATGTGTATATATTGCTATATGTATAAATACATAAGTATATATTAGAATAGTATAAATACATATATATAAAGTGTAGATATATAATATATAATGCTTCCTTTAATAAGAACTAAGGAAATTAATAATTAAAGTTTAAATGTAAATAGAAATAAGTTAAACAAAAGCAAAGGTCAAGGTCATGGTCCCCACTTCACAAGGTTGCTGAACAAGGCCTAACACTTTGGGATGAGGTTCATGAGGATGGAGAGTGCCAAAAGAAGGGATGGGAGGGCAAAACCACGTTGCAGCATGTATGAGGTTATGGACCTGCCCAAGGAGACCACCAAGGGGCTCTCTGCCACATCCAATTTGTGCAACACAGAGGCCACCTCTTAGCTAGCTGTAAGACCATCATGGGAAACAGACTGATCGTCTACATGTCTCCTTATCATTAGACCAGTGACCTTACATGAAATTTCAAGAAGCTCTGGATAACTGAGTGAGGAGAGAGAAGGAAGAATGGTGCTTTTATCTGTTCATACCCCCGTCCAGGACTGGTGCAGTCAAGAAAAGAACAGGCATAGAAGGGACAGCAGCATTCCAGAAGAAAAGGAAAAATTCTGGAGAATCTTGATCAGTGACAAACACACCTCCAATCCATGTAGAAAAAGATTTACTTTGTGAATGAGTTGCATTGATTCTCCACAGTTACATTTTTTTGTAGAGAAGCAGTGCAAATTTTCCATCTACCTCTGTCCCTGCTGGCCAGGAGAAAGGCAAGGGCAGGTGGGGCAGGACCATCATGGGTGACAAGGAGCCATGAGGTGACACAGTCCCCTCACAGGCAAGAACAATCATGGGCATGTGCTGGGTCAGAACAGCAGGTCTGTGTCTCCCTCCACACTGGATCAAATCTCCAGGAACCACAGCCCAGTTTGCTCAGGATTGATGGACCGAATTGGGCCAGCACCTCACCTCAACCCTGCTACGCTGACAGGTTGTCAGCACCTGCTGTCCCTCAACATGGAGTCCCACAGCCTGTGCCTGAAACTGGAAGAGCCTCAGAAGGGAGGAAGGTGCCTTTGCAGGGCTGCCGAGGGAGGGAAGACCTCCATAAGCAGTGCTGGGTTTGAGTAGCTCATGCAGTCTTACAAAAAGGCAAGCATGTGACCAATCAGGGTCTTGAGTTGAGTAACACCCAGAGAAAGGGCTAGAGGTTAGTTGGAGAAAGAGCTAGGGTGGGGGTCAAGTTGGAGCTCCAGAAGGCGACAGAGTCAAGGTAGATTCTGAGCAAGGGTGGTAGTGGCAATGCCAATCAAAAAGGGCCTGAACAAAGCCGGAACTTAAGAAGAGGCTGGATCTGAGTAAGAGTGGGAGCAGGGCACAGAATGGTGGGGGATCCCAATCAGCAGATGAAACAGAGGTGACATTCTGAGCAGGGGTGATGCTGCCCTGGCAGCATGACCAAGGGCAAACCCAAGTGGAAGCTGAAGAAAGGGAAGTAACTGATTATGCACTTATGCAGGGGCTAGAATTGAGTTGGAGCCTGAGCAGGTTTCAGATCTGAGCAGGAGCCAGAGCTGCAAAACATAGCCTGGGCAGGAACTGGAGATGAGACAGAGCCCAGGGAGGAGACAGAGAATGCTGAAGGTGGCATTCTTAGCTGTGGCAGTAGTACTGTGGCAGCCCCAGAAGGGGATGAAGCTATTGTGTCACTTCGAGCAGAGACAGAAGAGTTGTGGCAGCCCAAGACAGGTTCCAGCATCAAGCTGGAGCCAGAACAAGGGCTGGAGCTCGTAGCAGCCAGAGGCTGGATCAGAGCCAAGTAAGAAATTGAACAGGGTCTGAACTGGAGCTTGAATAAGTTTCAGATCAGAGAAGTATACAGGATGTTACCGTGTTCCTGGTAGGAAGGGTATAATTGTCACAGATAGGTACCTGGATGCAGCCCTGATGTAATCACACCTGCCAAAACACAGGTCATACTGTAGTTCGGTAGGACAGATGTCATTCACTGGCTCCAGGAAAATTGCACAGGAGGTTTCCTCATCTTGGTGTGTTAAGACAAAGTTTTAGCTGTGCTTCTGGGTAAATAAAATAAAATAAAAGTAAAAAAAAAATTAATTATTTGGTATATTAAGCTTTAGTATATAAGTAGCTCCATAATGAGTTAAGATCCCCGATGTTTTTGTGTACATCTACTTTACTCAAAGCGTCTCGGTTTAGATTTTCCTCCTTATAAGCTGACTGAAGTTATACTCATTCCTCTAAAGCAGTAAGATATATCTGGTGTATCCCTATACCTTTTATCTATAAGCCATAATTAGATCATCTTTAACTTCTTTGTGGTAGTTTTCTGTAGCTTAACTAAAGTTATTTTGACACATTACATGACTCTTCAGATGTATTTTCATATGAATGTCATTATTTACTCCCTGCAGCATATATTACTTTTGGCTTCCTGAAATTGGAAACCCTAAGGCAGCAGTCGCATACTAACCTATGATCACTTTCATGTAGTTGACTTCTTTCTAATTATTTTTGGAGTTTTCTCGGATTTAATTTTATGCATCCTAGTTCAGTCCATAAAATTAAAACATTAATAACTATCTCTGAGTTTAACCACATGAACTCTTTCTTAAATGAGGCTGTTCATTAAGCCAAGTTATTTGCATATTGCATGGCGTGTTACTATGAAAGAAAGACTCAATTCATATATGATAGTGCTCATCCTATTATTTTTGAGACTTGTGTCAGCACTTTATTTGCAAATTCTATATTTACTAGTTTAGAGCTCAGCTGTATAATCTTTCTGTGGGCTGAAACTTAACAAAGAATACCTCCACTTCAGGGTCCATCTGAGCACCAAATTTTAAATTAAATCAGGTTTACCATTTCTAGAAACATTTTGCACACGCATGACACAACAGTCTGTGTTCTTGTCAACTCTCATAAGCTAAGCAGGGTTGGGTATTTGAATAAAAGACCTCTTGGGAAAATCCAGTCACCAGGAGAATGTTGGTAGTTCAAGAAGCAGAGAACCTTTAAAGCTGGTAATGAGTCTATACTGTCTTGATGTCATCAGGATAGCTACTGCTATACCTTACACTTCTCGATTTAGAAATATCTATATATTATATAACATTGATGATAACTCAAGATCCTTGTTGCTTCTAAGGCAGCAGTGTGGAAAAACACTAAAATACACTGTTAAATAATTTACATACAAGTAAAATATATATTTGTGTGCATAGCTACATGTGAAATATGTCATTACAGATTGTTAAATTCAGATCATTAAAGATTCAAGTTCTATTTTCACATAAAAACTTGGTTATGACTAAAAATCATGTGATCTCAATCTATATTAAAAAATTTTTACCTCAAAGTTCTTGGCCTTTTCATCAGTCATCCACTTTCAATCAAGTTATTTGATCAATAGGGTCACAAAATGTAGCACTCCAAAAAGTGCATAACTTTATTTATTCACTCTTTGTATCTATAACGCGCTAGCTGCATTGCAAACATGGAAAGACAGAAATCCTGCTTTCAGGAGAATTAAATCTCTAGATAAATTCATAGTTTTTGTAGCAAAATTATTTGACTATAAATCTATATTTGATCATGGTATTATGATAAGAGTTGAAAGCAGTAATGGAAAAATAATGAAAAAGTTTAAAGCTTGTGCACAAATATATTGCAGAGTATGTCTCATACTCTTAGATTTTACAAGTCTAACAAACAGTCCCTTTTTTAGACTTACCATTCTGTCACACGTACACTGCACTCAATGTACAGAAAATGGGTACACCTTGAAAGTATATGGATTTAGAGAAAGTGGCATAATTATGTTTTCAATTGCTCTTTCCAAATAATTCCAAAGGATCTTTTTCCTTTCCGACATCAGTGAAGACATTTTGAGTCAGAGCATTCATTTCAGAGTTCATCATTGTATTTATGTAGATGTAGTTGTTCCTGCCTCTCTGCCTATAGAGTTTGCTTCACAGTTGCAAACATTGAAATGTCAGACCAGGTTCATCACCCTCATTTAGTACTAAAGAGATGCTTTTGCAACAATTTATAATCAGTTTTGTGGTTTTAGCACCTAAAACAATTGTTATCATTGTCAAATGTTGCCATTTCATTATTCCTATCCTGTTAATAAGGAATATTAATGTTATTAAATCCAAATTAATAAGGAAGATATGACATAGTAACAACGTATGAAGTGATCCATTGCTGATACTTCCAGGATTCACTGTTAACTTGAGCGTGCCACATGTTGCATGACTTTTTTCCCTGTCTTTGAATTGGTTATCAATTTAGGAGTAGATCTATGCATCTGTTAATTTAGCCGCTGGATTAAGGAGGCATCATGTCAAAAACATTTTTTAACATCCTAATTCCTAAAAAAAAAACAGGTCACCCTTATTTCGTTCTCCAACTGTGAATTCAGGGAAGCCTGATAAAATTTCACAGATGTGACTGCTTTCTTCCAGAAGCAATGTTGACTGTACATCCACTGTATCATATTTCTCCGTATGTTTTAGAGCTCTGTTTTTCATTATATTTTCTTCCATTTTATCCACTAGATAAATCAGATTTTCTGGTCTAGCACTCTTTAATAGACTCTCTTCTCCCTCAACATAAAAAAAAAAGTCACATAAAAAAAAAGTCACACCATATTTACAATTCTCTGTTCTTCTGGTCCTGAGAAGGATTTGAAAACAGAAACCACACAAAAGTTAATAGGTCAAGGAAAATGTTACTAGCTTTGTGCATATACTATCCAGAATGGTAAGTAGTTACTACTCTCAAAAATTTTGCCATTGACATTAAACTGAAAACGATTTGTCAGATTCATGGCACTAAAAATACTGGTGGCAACTTCCTAAAGCACACTAGTAACAATCAGCAAATAATTCTTTCTTCTTTTTCTGTTTAACTTTGCTTTCCAAGAATGCTCTGTTCGTTTCTTGACCATTTGTTGACCATTTCAATTCTATAAAGGTAAAGGTATTTGGAAAAGAAGTTTTATTGATGGGATTTTTGGTTTTATTATTTTATTAAGTTTTTTTCTTGCCTTGTTAAAATATTGCCATGTTAAAGTTCTAACCTCCTTGTATGTCGTTTATTGTTTCTTTCAGTTGGCCACATTTCTTATGAAGAGACCTTTTATTTCTAATATCTTTCTTTATTGTTAAAAATGCAATCCTTGCCTCTACATCATTTCCTCTCTTCTGCCCACCTCTTCTGTTGCAATTTTTGTGTAGTTATATATTTATTCTGAAAATTCTGATTCTGATTTTTGTACAGAAGCATATGTACATTTGATCTTTTTTCTTATTTTTACTTCAATTTTACTTGTGTCTGTTGTTTAGTGTTTCCTACAAGAAATGTATTGATTTCTACCCTATCTTTTGTTGATGTGAAAAATACTAAATTTTTAAATTAATGTACCCCTTGAAAATCAAGCACTTGATGACTTTCAAACAGTTTTTATTTTAATAATCCAATTCAATGGTTTCCTAATTTGACATGCCAGAAGCTGACTTCCATTTTAGCTTTAGTAAATTCGATCCTTTCTCCATAGGTTCTCTCTATTTCTCTCTGGTTTTTCTCCTGCATGTTTTCTCAATCATGGACTGACATTTTGACTGCTCATGGAAACCTTCCGGAGAAATGGTGCATTACTTTACGGAAATCCTGATCTTAGCTTGTACTTGAAAAATTCCTGACAAGCTACAAAGGTATTTATCACATTCTTATGCATGAATGTAAGAAGAGACAAAGCTAAGTCACAGAAAAATATGTTAAGTTTTATAATCTTTACATGCAAAGAAAAGTGAATATTGTAGTTTAAATGTGGTCACAAGGTTATTCAAGTCTGCCTGCCCATAAGTAGTCTGAAATATTAGTCTAGCTATTGGAGCTGCCCAGGCTGTGAGACTGGAGACACATGAAAAAATAAGTATTTGCCGTAGAAATGGGAAAAATATTACAAATATCAGAACTTCTTCAAATCTAAAAATACGGCATATGCTGCTATATTACAAACTTTTTTTTTTTCCCTATGATTACATCTCCTCTAGAATATTTCATTTTTCAACTCTATAACCATTTCAAATGCTTCAAGATTTTTTTATTATTTTTTAAACTGAGACTAAATTCAAGTCCATGGATATAAGAAAATGTTTAGAGGAAGTATGCATTAAAATGTTTTCATCAATCAGGGACAAAATTTTCATGAACCCCTGTAGGGTTTCATTTTACATCTAACTACACTTTTATAAAATATACTTCAATGAAATCTTCACAAAGGCTTCCAAGAAACTTGCAGACAAGCTCCAAAATTTAAGGACTCCATATGGAAGTGAGGCTTGCCTTGTCCTTGAACACCACCTGGTCTTAATGTCTGACTATTTAACATAACCTTATTAACCATGCTGCTGTTTTGACATTGCCAAATCAGAAACTTGCAAACCCACACATCTCAGAAATTCATAACAGAGGCCTTCAAAATACAAGAACAGAATGATGCCAGAGTCTCAACTGGTACATATAGAAATCACAAAAGCCTGTTAGCTGATAGCTGCACCACAGAGTAATTCCAGTTTTAGAGCATAAGTAGAAACAGCAAAGAACTGCGTGACACCCTATTCATGCTGATCGTGATTGATAGCATCAACAGAGCATCTTGGGGATACCATTGGGAGGGGAGGGAGAGGAAGAAGAAGGGGGAAAGGAAGAAGGGGGTGAGGAGACTGATGTTATAATTTGCAAAGATAGGGAACATTTCTGAAACCTGCAATATCTTTCTGAGATGCCTCTGAGACTTTAAGAAAATTTGGAGAAGGCATTTGGAACTACTGGTGGTGGTGTGCAGAGGTTCATCCTGTACATTGTTTTGCAGTCAGAATATGCAACAAAGAAAGCAGATTTTTGTCGAATTACTGACTTTGATATTGATTAAAACATACATGGAAGTATGGAAATTTGAGGGGCTCTCTGGAAACAGAGGTTGAACCTATATTTTTTTGAACTGCAGAATCAGAATGTGTGTTGGCAAAAATTTCTGGAATAAAAAAAATCATAATTTTTATAATGCTTTTATTAATGTCTCAGTTTTCAAACTACAATTATTTTGCACATGTCTACTCTTACACTAAGGGATCTAAAAAGCAATTTTTTTCAGAAATGGAATTATCTACTGACAGCCTTTTAAGAAGACATAACCAGGTGGATAGATGATGGTAAAGCAGTGGATGTGCTCTATCTTGACTTCAGTAAAGCATTCAACACCATCTCCCACAGCATCCTTGTAGCCAAACTGAGGAGGTGTGGCCTGTACGATAGGGTAGTGAGGTGGATTGTGAACTGGCTGAAGGATAGAAGCCAGAGAGTTGTAGTCAATGGGACAGAGTCTAGTTGGAGGTCTGTATCTAGTGAAGTCCCTCAGGGATCAGTACTGTACCCATTATTATTCAATATAATCATCAATGACTTGTATGAGGGAGTAGAGTGCACTATCAGCAAGTTTGCTGATGACACAAAACTGGGAGGAGTGGCAGACTTGCCAGAAGGCTGTGCTGCCATCCAGCGGGACCTAGACAGGCTGGAGAGTTGGGCAGGGAGAAATTTAATGATATATAACAAGGACAAGTGTAGAGTCTTGCATCTGGGCAAGAACAACCCCAGGTACCAGTATAGGTTGGGAAATGTCCTGTTGGAGAGCAGCGTAGGGGAAAGGGACCTGGGATTCCTGGTGGACAGCAGGATGACCATGAGCCAGCATGGTGCCCTTGTGGCCAAGAAGGCCAATGGCATCCTGGGGTGTATTAGAAGAGGGGTGGTTAGTAGGTCGAGAGAGGTCCTCTACTCTGCCCTGGTGAGACCACATCTGGAATATTGTGTCCAGTTCTGGGCCCCTCAGTTCAAGAAAGACAGGGAACTGCTTGAGAGAGTCCAGGCCAGAACCACAAAGATGCTTAAGGGAGTGGAGCATCTCCCATATGAAGAAAGGCTGAGGGAGCTGCGGCTCTTTAGCTTGGAGAAGAGGAGACTGAGGGGTGACCTCATTAATGTTTATAAATATGTAAAGGGTGAGTGTCAGGAGAGTGGAGACAGGCTCTTCTCAGTGACAGGCAATGATAAGACAAGGGGAAATGGGTGCAAGCTGGAATATAAGAGGTTCCACTTAAATATAAGGAAAAACTTCTTCACAGTGAGGGTGATGGAGCACTGGAACGGGCTGCCCAGACATGTTGTGGAGTCTCCTTCTCTGGAGATATTCAAAACCCACCTGAATATGTTCCTGTGTGACCTGCTCTAGGTGTTTCTGCTTCAGCAGGGGGATTGGACTAGATGATCTTTCAGGGCCCCTTCCAATCCCTGATATTCTGTGATTCTGTGATACTTGAAAGGGAGTATTGCCAATCCCAAACCCTTTAGAAAAATCATTCCTGTACTTTTATATTTAGGATTAAGGAGGAAAACATAAAGTAACTCTAGAGTTCAGGCAATAATTTAGTGTCAGAGAGGAGAAAAGAATTTTAGTATCTAATGACTATCCATAGCCTTCCTGAATAATAGTGCATAGATCAACACTGAAAAGTGATTGTATTATATCTGTTATTATTTATTGTAATATAAATCTGAGTCCTGATAACCAGACTGCTCTTAGTCTTTTTCACTTGCAGCATGAAAACCATTCTCTCAGACCAACTTTAACACCTTTAAAACCAACTTGTAAAATGAACACCGTAATCTAATGTGTTTGATACTTTGCAATTGAATGGACTAAATCTGCACACGATCAGTTACCACAGTTTCTACTAATGAGCAGTAACTTGCTAAAGTGTGGTAACTCGTTTGCTTTCAGCATATGCTTACATGCTAAGAAAATATTCAGAACTACCCTAAGCCTTTTCTAGGTAAGTCTTCCAGACTGCCACCCATCTGCTGCTACCAAAAATATGAACTCAGTGATACATTTGATTAAATGGATATCTGCTGCCACCATTTCATTTGAAGTTTTGGTGAAAACAACAGCTAACAGATTTAGACTTCTGTAACACTCCAGATGGTCATAATTCTTTTCTAAGCATCCTAGGACTGCAGGTAGAAGTATGTTGACAAAACACATCACTGAAATTTTAACACCACTTGACGTTCAAAGTTAAATCACGTATTTTTATCTGCTTTTATTATTTATTACTGCCATACACTCTTTGTTAGTTAGAAGGCACTCAACATTATCTAATATCTAGAGAGGAGACTATCTGTACTTTTTTTCTACTGTCATTGACATATCGACACCAAAAAGGTGTTCAGTAAAATCTAAGAGAGTATTTTGTTCAAATATAAACAATATGGCCTGCGATTTCCTCCACCATAAGTTATTGGACAACAGATCACAAATTCTACTCAAGGAAGTAGTTACAGACTAGATCTTTTGTCGTATATACCATACCAGCACCTTGACCTATAACCTTGACCTATATTGGGTAATTGCCTGTAGCATACTCACCTGATGAAATAGTCAAGAATTGATAGATCTTATGAATAATATAGCATGAATGCAGCATAACATTCATGGATCCAACTCTACTGGAAACTCATTTTTCAATTGTGTAATAGGATCAGGAAAAGAACCTGTTACAGGTTCTGCAGGTCTTTCGGGAGGTTTTAAGCTCTGACTCTCATATCTGTTAATGCAGATCCACATTCTCATATTTTCTGGGCCTACCCGAAATAAGCAGCAGCGTGGTTTGCATTTGAGTTATTCTAACACATTTTAATAATAATTTAAAAGAAGCAGCATGCAGTAGATGAAGGTCAGATATATTCAATGTTTGTAAAAGTGGTTCTTTTGTTAATTGATTAACAGTGGCTTAAGATTCTTACTAACTTTTTCATTTTATAATTTCAAATTAAATTTACACTTAATTATATTGTATACTTATTATTACAGTAAGATTAAAGAGCATGTTTTTCTTAAATCTTGATTACATTGCAACTCATTGTAAACAATCTGCTCCACTCTCTCAAATTCCAATGAAGAGAGGGTTGGTGAAGCCTCTTCATGCCCAGTAATTGAATATAGTCTTCCAGCTTACAAGCTTTTCCGACTAGCTCTGGTATGGAACCCTTCCCTACTTACACAAATATTCCCATGCATCTGCTCTGCGTATCACAGCCATCCTTCTTAAAGGCTAAAGCATACGTGTACACTGGAAATGTACAATCTGCAGCTCTCCCGAAGCTGGCAAGACCCAACAGCAATAGGTCCAAATTTTCTGATGTCAAACCTACATACACAACATCCATTTGTCCAGTATTTCTAAATATCTACAGACTGGGCTGCCAAATGTCTCCAAATGCAGTAGATCATTGCAGAATTGGTACAGCAGTATATTACCACTCAAATTGGTTGTTTAGTCTCTAAAAAAAAACAGTTTACTACTCATATCAGTGGAGTTGGCAGGTCTGAGTGAATTTCCAGTGCTGACAGACCTCAAAAGATATTTTACAGACAGTTTTTCTGCTAGTGGTTGTTTTACCTATATTTATATCTTTACAGAACTTATATGCTGCTCTGATGGCACAGCAGATCTGCATGCATGTGAGTGGAGGAAAGAAGTCCTTTCAGCTAGGGACCGATATTGGCCATTGTTCAGCATAAACAAATCCCAATGGGACAATGCTTGTCAGAAAGAGGCATTAATAATGCAGAGGCATTGACACTGTCAGTTTTTCACTGGCTCCAATGAGTTGTTGAAGTTGGGTCTTTCATAAAAAGATATGTATTTCATTGCAACATGTTGGTTGAATTTTTCTGACTCCTAGTTGAATTTTGAAGTAGAAAGCTGAGAAAACTCTCAAATAATCAGGGTTTTGGACCATGTGGTTGAAGAGATGAGGGTTAGAAACTATATCTCCACTCTGCATTTGGCAGATGAGTTGTCAGCCATCAGTTGACAGATGCTTCCCTTTAGTTTCTCTTAAAAGATACCATTTCAACAATCTTCATCTCATTCTGATGTGAGATGGAAATTTTTCAACTCTAAATGAACTGGAAGGATCTATCGAACAAGGAAAACTACTTCTGAGGAAGATTGAGCCTTGGGTAAGTTACTGAATTTCTCTCCTAGTGAAAAGTAGAAACAATACTATTGCCTGGCTTATACTGTTATTATGAGGAACAACTAATGTCTGTGGTGTGCCTTGCAAACTTAGAGTGCTCTAGCATTTTTTGAAATCTGGAACAAGTTTCATAGTACCTATGAGAGGAATTATATGCTATCACGGACCACATAGCCACAGGGGACAGTTTGTTTGACCAAAGGATTAAACTGAGCTTTAAAATGTAATTTTGCATGCAGCAGAATGCAGTGTGATTTTTACAGGCAACATTAGAAATAAGTGGTGAAAGAAATCTTTCTAATGTTTTTGCCTCTGCTACACTGTTCCCAAAAACACTTTTTAAAGCAGTTTTAGTCAAAGGCTAAGGAGTGTGCAGTCATTGGTAGGTTTTTAGATCCTGATACAAATTTCAGCTGAATTTGGTATTTAGTGGGTAAAAACTTAGAATGGGAATAGTGAAGGTATGTTTCTTTTATTGATTTAAATCCTTATCACATTTAATTGTGTATATATATTACACACATACAGAAGTAAGTGTGTAATATAGAAGAGTACTCCTTACTGAGCTCTAATTATCCAGAAGGTTTGGCAGATGAAGGAGAAGCTGAAAGGTATTGTTTCTTTGACAAACTAATGGAGCTAGCTATTGTTTTAAAACACTGTGAAAAGTTATAAAACTACAAAAGAACAGCTTTCAACTTTTACAAAAACAGTTTTCCCTTTATAAAATGCTTCTCTAAATTTATGAGAAGTGACATTAAATTTTAACTCAATTTTTAGAGAAACAGCTTTTTCATCTTCCTAATTATATGTATGTGACTCATCCCGATTACTTAATTAGGTTGATTCACATACTTAAAATTAAATGTCTGCTTAAGTGTTGGTATGGTTAGCTTCTTGATGACTGTATGGTGGAATCACGTCCTGTTCATATTATACTGGATGCATTTTGTAAATATTTTTTATGCTAAATATTTTATATTATGTTGAATTTGAAAAAAACCACATATTAGCTTGTTGCCATCAATAGCACCTTTTAAGGCTATTATCAACATCAACTGTGGGACGCTGATTTCCTTGTATAAAAGCAACTCATTCATCTAATAAGAAGGGTTTTATTTTAGAACTACCTCTGTGAAAGTAACCATTTAACTCTTGACACCTACCTTGTAAGATTATTTTTTAAAGTAGAATATAGTCTTTCCAATGACTGACAAAAACATGCATATGAAAAGCATTTTTTAAAATACCAAAAATAATATAGTTAATTTTTAAAATTATTTTTCTCTCTCAGCTTCTAAAATGTTTAGTTCAAACCATATTCTAACCCATGTCCTAATATCCTTTGACACATGTCATATTGCCTAGATTTTTATTGTCAGAATTATTGATATTTCTTCACGTCAACAAAGCTGGCCTACTGATACTGAGCATATGCCTACAACTCATTCATGTCATGAAAACAATCATAGTAATATAAAATTATTTTATACACAGATGAAAAAAAGAAAGGCAGTATAAAAGCTATTAATACTTTTTCAGTTCTAAAACTGGAGCAATCACCTGTTGTCCCCAGTTACAAAAGGAAAGGAACTGTTTATTCCTAAAAATAAAATACATGGGAAAGCTGATGGGTAACTGCATCATTACACAAACATGAAATTTCCTAATATTAGCAGAACCAGTGTTATACTAAACCATCTGAAAATATTATTCAAAAGACAATAGATTAAGGTACATGATAACACTCTTTGAAAGCAAATAAAAGGCACTGACTCCAGCAAAAACTGTTTTAGGACTTTTTAGGAAAGTGCAAAAGCATTTTCCACTATTTACCAATTGCATGCAGTTATTAAAAAAAAATAAAAATTATGTGTTACTCTGTATTTTCAAACTGCACTTTTATCTACGTCTCATAGTGTAGCATCTCACCCAGCTGATACTGCACATACATATTCCTGAAATACAGCTAAGGAAGTTTAAATTTTCCTTGAAAATAAAGTGTAGTGAATAGACAGTGATTTAATTGCTCAAAGCAATGCAATAGAGGGAAGAAAATTTACTATATGCATTATGTCAGTTGATATGTATTCCATAAACAGGCCTGTAAAATCAGAGACTTTGTATAAATGAGAATAAAAGGAACTTTCATATGGCTGCATGTATATTTTGCATACATACATGCATGTGTATATGCCGTATACTTGACTGTATCATAATTATATTTGCACAATAATTTATTTTAATATCACATATGGAATGCTCATCAGGACCTTTCCTTTTGTGACTTAGTCATTTACGTATGGAATATGGTAAAATATAAATAAAACCCCAAGTAGCAGGTGGAAGCCATTTGCTGTAGGAGCTTTCCAAGGTACATATTCTCCCCTTAAAAATACATATATCAGAGTACACATAAAAGCTAATACAGAAAGTATTTCTACAGCCTCAACTACTTACATTATATGGACTGAAATCACTTTAACTAACTGATATCCATCTCTTTCACTACTGTCCAACAATAAGCCCCACAACAGGTCATTATTTGCTTCCTAATTGCCAGGTAGTGGATAGCAAAGACTCTCCATCCATTTGTCACTATATTGCTGGTGACTGGGGCACTGCCTAGGAATAGGACAATCTAGTTCAAGATGCTGTCATAACTTAGCCCCAGTTGAGGTTAAAATTGCTCTCAGAAGTAGGTCGTGGGAGACAGGTACCTTTCCCAGAATACACACATAAAATTGTACCAGAGTACAATGGGTCTTCTGTTCTATTTAAAATGCAAAGAACGAGGTTCCCTGCTGTAACGAATAATGACTGAAGCTGAAGGGGGAAAATGCATACACATACATTAAGTTATCTACAAGTTTGGCAGGTAAGTTTGAAGATGTACTAGTCAAGTTTTTTCCCTAAGTCATTTAGCAAGGATTTAGTTCAGTCTTCTTCAGTGAATAGAATGATTAGTATTTGAAGGTCTTTCTGACAAAGTATAATGATGTAAGTCACAAAATATAATTTTTAGGAAATGACATTCGATTTAGACCTTTAAATTGACTAGTCAGCGACAGAGTGTATATAAAATAGTACCAACAACATCCCTTAAGAGTTACTTTAAAATCATACTATAAAACCATTATTTTAAAACTTGGTTTGCCGATTAGCATTTCATAGAAGACTACATGTAATCTAAGAATATATTCCCAAAGGAATGTAATAGTGCACACTCACATTTCAAATGGAAGAAATAAACTCCCCTCTAGCATTATGCTGGGGAAAGGGATTTCACATGGAAAGAGTGATTCCACTTAACATTCTGAAATCCTGCTTACATGGTTATAACCTTTGTCATCACTAAACACTGAGGGGAAAGTTTTAACTTTAATGATCCACCAGAATGGGTATCACAGCAGAAGTCATCTTCTCCATACTCTATTAAAAGATTTCTAGTATTGCTATGGAAATCACTTATAACTGCAAGATACTGCATATCATTAAATGCACTGAGTGGGCTGTAATACAAGACCTACTGAATGAAGCACTACTCTATCATTTTGGTAAAAGCCAGCATAAATCAATATCATTATCTTTTCAAACCATTTTTAATACATTTTAGTCACATTTAAAGCTACTTTTAAAAAACAGTATTTGTATTCAGTAAAATTTACTGGTAGTCTGTGCACCTAATAATCACCTACTTTTTTCATCTTTAATGTTTCCTATTAGTTCACCAACTGCTGCTTTTTATTTTATTATGTGTCACAAGTGTCAGTTACATTTTCTCTACAGGTTGTCATTATTATTTACTGGGTAACCTAAGGCAGCAGATGCTAACCTTTTCATTAAAAAAATACAGGCTAACTAGACAGATATCAAATCAGAATGGCAATTATGTACATTCATGCACCAGTACACTCAAAAATGATAAGATCTTTTCCTTTGATACTTGTCATTTCAATAGACTTGTTGAAAACTTATGTGGCAGTCCATAACACTTGTTTTTTCCTACATTTTTGGGTATTAACAAAGCAGTGAGAAGTCAACTAATTTGGTAACTTTTGGATCATAAAAAAGATATAGGAAAGAAAAGGAAAGGACAAGGTATTTTCCTAGTACTTCCCCTAATTTCCTAAAAATTGTGTCAGATTAACAGTGGCCTTATTAGAAAATAATTCAGGGTCCATTTTTTTATGGGAAAAGTAATAAATATTTGAAAGAATCCAGGCAAGTGTAATCTTTTGCAAGTCCCCCATTGTCATTGGACTGAATCAAAATGGTAGATAATAAAACTGAGGTCTGGGCGAGTAGTTTTTGTTTTTAACAATTTTGCTGTTCTGCTCACTACTACACATTTTTTCTTTTCACAATACTGTGCTGTTGATCATTGGCCTCTCCGGCAAAAACCATGACAGGTCCTTTCTTCCGATTGCAGACATTATGGTCAGCCTCCCTAGATGCTTCTGTTTCTCAGAGGATACACCTTTCGCCAGCTGTTTTCTCTTTATGTTTTTGTCAAAGTTTAGGAGGATTGGGATAAAGCAAATTCTGAATACAAATACTGTAACATGCAAGTCTCTAAACTCTGAATATCAAGCTTTCCATACTGAAGTTTGGACTGTACATGGGAGTTGTAGTTCACCCAGAAGGGTCCAGCTTAGTAATCTGCTTTGACAGATGAAGACCTGGCTTTAAAAGTTACATCTGTACTTCCTATTGCTGTATTTTTTTTCCTATCTAAGCTACAATTTCAACTCCTAGAAGAAAAGTAAGGGAACAAAGACACAGCCATGGATGGTTTCAGTGTTTTGCCCTAGGACACCTGCTCACGAGTGCTCCTACACAAAATCCAGTGCAGTCACCGTGAAGTTTAGCTTTCCTCCACACATATCAGAGCTCCAGGGTTCACACTTCACCACATCTCCTGGCTACCTTATGACTGCAAGCCTCTGCTTTCATTATTCCTGGGTATCAGTTCCATCACTGCCAATAAATGCTGTCCATCTGGACAGCTGCCAAAGACCTGCAGCCACATATGTGCCCGTCTTCTACAATTCCCAAAAGAAATCTTAAGGGTATCAGGCCAGAGCTAGATGACAGACTGATAGGAAGTTGGCTACTTACCCACACTAGCCGTTTAAACCCAGCATACCCTAACGTGCTAAAAGCCATGGCAGAAGGATTCTGATTATGATGGCAGCAAAGAGGACCTGCTTCTTCTGAGCTCCCTGTAACATGTGCAGTGAAGGGGCTCTTGCAGCATGGAACACTGAAAGAAAATATAACAAATATAACTGTAAAATTATAACAAAGCTCTTTCTTTCCAATAAATATTTGTGGATTTTGGGATAAAGCATGTAAGAAAGTTCTAGAGCATCTGCATTGCAAACATAAGCAGCAAGGGAATTTCTGAGAATTGAGAGTCAGAAATTTAGTTGACATAGTCCTCATGACTGCTACTTACTTCACAGCTACAAAGTCACAGAATCACAGAATATCAGGGATTGGAAGGGACCCTGAAAGATCATCTAGTCCATTCCCCCTGCTGGAGCGGGAACACCTAGATCAGGTCACACAGGCACATATTCAGGTGGGTTTTGAATATCTCCAGAGAAGGAGACCCCACAACATCTCTGGGCAGCCCGTTCAATTGTTCTGTGACCCTCACCGTTAAGAAGTATTTTCTCATATTTAAGTTCCAGCTTGCACCCATTTCCCCTTGTCCTATCATTGCCTGCCACTGAGAAGAGCCTGTCTCCACTCTCCTGACACTCACCCTTTACATATTTATAAACATTAATGAGGTCACCCCTCAGTCTCCTCTTCTCCAAGCTAAAGAGCCGCAGCTCCCTCAGCCTTTCTTCATATGGGAGATGCTCCACTCCCTTAAGCATCTTTGTGGTTCTGGCCTGGACTCTCTCAAGCAGTTCCCTGTCTTTCTTGAACTGAGGGGCCCAGAACTGGACACAATATTCCAGATGTGGTCTCACCAGGGCAGAGTAGAGGACCTCTCTCGACCTACTAACCACCCCTCTTCTAATACACCCCAGGATGCCATTGGCCTTCTTGGCCACAAGGGCACCATGCTGGCTCATGGTCATCCTGCTGTCCACCAGGAATCCCAGGTCCCTTTCTCCTACACCACTTTCCAACAGGTCAGTTCCCAACCTATACTTGCCAACAGATTATATGTAGACTTCTGCAGGGAAGAAACAAACAAAAAAACCCACCAAAAAACCCAAACCCCAAAAAAACAAATAAAAAAGTGTCAGATCTCAGATGATCTTTAGCTGGGGAAGAAAGAAATGCTCAAGTAAGTGGGTACATATGGTTTCAGAGAAGAGCTGAAGTACTACCCAGCTTCCTTTTTGTTTGCTTCTTAACATTAGAATGTGTTCCCTTGCTGTGGGAATGAAGGCAGTGTCTTCATGTCATGGGCCAAATTTTTCACAAAGCACAGGCGTCTTTCTTTTAAATTTATATCATAGTATTTCTGTAATCTGACTAGAAGATGCATTAACAAACCTACATCCTCATAGTAGGTACTGGGAAGTTGTCATGGAATTGTCATGGGAATTGATCTTCCCAGTGAGTGAATATAAGCAGAGGGAATGTAGGCAGGGGAATGAGCTTAGACAAATGGAATTCCAACCTAAGCTTGACAGAGGCAGCAAGTCATCCCTGTTGCTGAAAGGTTTGAGTGACTTTCAGACAAATAGTTTTTAAATCACTTGTCTGTTCCAAGAATGCTTTTTCTTTGGAGTAATCTATCCTAAATCCCAGCTGCCTTTCCCTCTGGGGACATCCTTCCTATTTTGTTCTCAGTAGAGGGTCCAACAAACTGCATCTGCCCCGAAATTATCCCATTGTTCCCTACAGCCTCCTGGAATTTGTGAAAAAGGTGGTTTAAGAAGGGCATATCTGCACACAGATGTCCAAATGGATACAGGAGAAACAAAGCTTTTGACAGCTCCCTTTACAAGTCAACTGGATGTGGTCTTGCCATTGCCAGAGAGATCTGTGATGGGATAAATGTCTACTACCAAACCTCTCATAAGGTTAGTGCACCACTGGAGCAAATTTGTTTGTAGAAAAACATAAACTAACATCAGAAACATTAATTGAACTGTTGTAATCACATTTGTAGCACTGGTGAAATCTAGAACGTGGTGGAATGTATGGCTATTTGCGAGTAGTATACTGCAAACAACTGTGGTAAAGGTTATCCTCTTGAGGTTTAATTCATCTTTCTTTCTCTGTCCATGTACTGATGCACTGGAGACTCTCCTCCTTTACCATCCTGAACAGTTTCAACTCATTCCAGTACTGTCACAGCTCATTTTTTTTCACCCACACATTGCAGATTTCTGGAGCAATCTCTTTATGAGGTAGATGCTGAGCACTTTTGTCAGTCTCTTCCCCAGATTCTCTGAAAATCTCAGCCTCCTGGACTAATTCCATGTTTTGAATGCTCCTGCCTGGCCATGGCTCAAACAGAGCACATTTGTCAGTTCAGCCAGGACATTAATATTCACGTTGTGTCCTATCCCTTACAGCTAGTATTTCAGCTTTGAGAATACCGGAAAGATGCCTGGGAGGATGTTAGAGGATATTATTTCTTCCTTTAAATAGAAAGAAAAAATATATGATATTCGAGCTACCAGCACACTTAGTGATTAATTTTTAAAAGCAGAAATCTCTAGGTTATATTAAGAGCCACAACAGTAAATATTGCATGTGCAGTTGAGAATATTTAATAGTAATTTTAAGTTACATAACTACTGAATTATTTGGAATAGACATTTTTGCTGTTCGAAGCATACACAGACACACATAGACTCATGAATAATTGTCTTTCCTTTCTGAATGACCTGTCCTTTTTCATTTGAAGCCTTTTTCTGAATTGATTAAGTTTGATGAATGGATGAATACAAATTAATCTCCAATTTTTACCTAAGTTAAATATTTATTTTTTAAGTGAGGAAGTCAAAATAGTTTCTGCTGGACACATCTAGGATGTTCTTCATAGTTGTAATACATCTGCAATTAAACTCATACTTGGACAATTTCAAGAAGTTACCACTGTTACGTTTAATTCCTTTTCTTGATGCCTCTTTTCAACTTGTCTAAAATGAGTAGGTTTCTTATATCAAAATGCTGTTAAAGCAGTTGTGTGATGCACTACATATTTATGGGACAAAGAAACACATCTGACCCTTAGAAAAAAATATAAAATGCAGCATTAACCTCAACTAATATATCTCTACCAGTCTCTATTTTTTCAAAAATAAATTTCTGGCATATATATAACCTTTTATATTCTGAGATATTTTAGAAATATTTTAATATTTTCATTTATAATTGAAAACATTCCCATTAACTTAATCAGAAATTTATTAATTTGGTTTAACAACATAGCATATTTACAACATGCCGCAGTGAAATGCTGAGATACTGCTGAATACATAACAGTATTCATAAATAAAACTTTCATTGTATCCATCCGCACAATTTGAATATTATTCTGGAAAATGGGGCAAATTGTTCTGAAAGCTAGAAGTAGATTTGCATTCTGCTTTTAGATAACTTTCAAGGGTACAAGGTTGAATTTACTTGTTATATATTGACAGTTTACATTATAAATATCGTACTAGGGAAACACAGAATCATAGAATGGTTAGAATTGGCAGGGACCTTAAGGATCATTGAGTTCCAACCCCCCTACTATGGTCAGGGACACCTCCCACCAGAACAGGTTGCTCAAAACCCCATCCAACCTGGCCTTGAACACCTCCAGGGATGGGGTATCCACAACTTCTCTGGGCAATCTGTTGCAGTCTCACGATCCTCACAGTAAAGTATCTCTTCCTAATATCTAATCTAAATCTCCCCTCTTTCAGTTTAAAGCCATTGTACCTCACCGTATTGCTTCACTCCCTGATAAAGAGTCCCCCCCCATCTTTCTTGTGTTGCTCTTCAGGTACTAGAAGGCTGCTATAGCATCTGCCTGGTGCCGTCTCTTCTCCAGGCTGAACAACCCCAACCCTCTCAGCCTGCTGTCATAGGGGAGGTGCTCATCAGTGAATGACCCAAGAAAAAACCAAAACCTCATAGCCATAGGCACTGGAG
This sequence comes from Nycticryphes semicollaris, assembly GCA_013400055.1. Classification (NCBI taxonomy): domain Eukaryota; kingdom Metazoa; phylum Chordata; class Aves; order Charadriiformes; family Rostratulidae; genus Nycticryphes; species Nycticryphes semicollaris. The sequence continues at coordinate 717,527 of VXBJ01006737.1, forward strand.
TTCATCCATGATAACTTGTGCTGCTGAGAAGGCCAGAAGAGCCACTTTCCCTTTTCAAGTCTCCCGCAGGTTTCTAACAAGTTTCATCCTTGCTTACTTCTAAAACTGTCCTTTTCTATTGTGGCAGGGAGCTACGCTGTGCTGGACAACGAAACATAGGGTGTTCACCACGTAGATGCTTTTGAGACAGAGCTCTGAAGACAAAGGCTCTTGACATAATGTTTTTTTTTCCGAAATATTACACAAATCAATGCAATACGTTTCAGTCTTTCAGGAGAAACACAGCTGTTGCTAGAGAAGTAACTACCTTGTTTCAGTGGCAGTTGTTTTTTGCAAAAGGTAACTGAGGATACCCAATAATGGCTTTTGATAGCAATGAAAAGGTTCTGTTAACAATACTGGAAGCTAGACTGGATCACAAGTCATTACAGTAGTTGGTAATTGTAGCCTTTATTTCATCTGACAAGATAATAAAAATTGGTAATCTATTAGAGTGTAACAAGAAAAAACAAAATTCATTTTATGCAAAAATGGATTGTGCTACAATACAAAAGTCTTATAGGGGTTCCTTACTTATAGGTTTTTCCCTGAAAGGTGATAGTCCTCACCTTAATGTCTTGCCACTTTACATGAATATATATATTTATCCTCAAAAGACTTGTAAAATATGGAACAAGTTAATGCAGTATTATGAGGTGACAAACTGTGCACGAGGAAGTCACTTGGGAAGAATGAGAAACTCTGAAGAATCAGAATTCAGTGAAAAAACAAGCTTTGGTACGTTCCACATCATTGGGAACAGGGGAAAGAAATCCCTCTACTAAATACTCAACACCAAACAATTATAAAGCACATTTTAACCACAAAGGATCTTTTATGGTGTGATTTTTACAGTAATCTTTCATAATAAAAAGTCTTCAGGTCTGCTTTATTTTTCCCTACACTGAAGAAAAAACAACAACAAAAAAAAAAAACCCACACAAAAAATCAAGTTTCCTTCAAAAATCAAAGCAGGAATAACATTCACAGTAGTTTTCAATCCTCAGTCTGCAAGTAATAGATTTTCCCCTTCTCTCCTAGTTTTATTAGAGTGATTCCATTTTCTTGTCAAACAGTCTATCCACTTTTGAAAAAGCAGGCTGTATTTGCTTTAAGCTCTATGCAAGGAGAGTAACATTCCACAAAGAAACTTTATCATACGGTCAAAGCTGACGACCTACCTCAATAATACTGAGATGAAAATGAAATATCATTCTTGTGAAGTCTCTTGGGAGTTCCACTTTTCTGTGAGTATAAAAACTCTCTGAATGAGATGGATCCTCCAAGGTACGAGCATATCTCCACTGAATTCAAAGGACCGGTGTCAGTTTACACAAAATACAAATTCAGACCCTTTGATTTTCTATTTTATTGGACAGTGTCATGAATTTTTCAATGAACACCCTTGTTATTAATTTTTTTTCTGCATTGGGGTTTGCAACAAATGTATCTTTAATTAAAAAGAAAAAAAATCTCCTTGAATTTTAGTGCTCTACTTTAGTTTGTGATTAAAAAGCACAAAGAATTTAAAATCAGGAATATTTGGAAGCTCTTCAGTAACCAGTCTCCATACCTGAAAAACTAAATCTGCAGATATTCCATTTCATATTTTATCAGTGCAACCACTTATAAATATGCTCCCAGAAGTCCAATGTCTTCATGTATTCAATTTTAATATAAATAAGAATATTACACTGCTCTTAGACACAGGTAAAGCAGCCTGAAGGGGTAGCAGATAGAATCCAGGCTGGCACACAAAATAAGGGGAAACTATTAATCAGAGGAGAACCCCAAAAGCGTGAGTCTATGGTGTTGTTCGAAGTATTTCTGACTCTAAAGACAGATTGCTGTTAGAATAAGATCTTAGTTTCTTTCAAAGAATTTCTATCTGTGGCCTTAGAGGAACCCGCAAGTTCATCAAATGTGAGGAAAAGCAAAAATCTATCAAATCCCTATGAATGCTATACTCTCACTTTTCTCCACAATGAAACATTTTATGTATTGAAAATACAAAGATACAGCACTCTGTTCAGTTTGGGTGTCGGATTTCAGTGAAACCAAATTAAGCTATAGAAAGTCATATAGATGGTTTACTTGAACTTCAGAAAAAAAAAATTACTCTGATTCCATTTTTTAAACATCTCTGTTGCTTCTGGAATAAGCCCTTTTTTATACAAATAATACAACACGTAACAAATGTGGATGATGTAGCGAGGATAAATTTTAGTCTTTAACTTCCTTCTTGCCAAATACTGGAGTAGTCTTAATCAGTAGATGGTTTTGTGTGGTAACTACGTGGTGTCCCAGCTATTCCACTTGCTTATGCTTTACTGTAAACACAATTGACTGAAAACGTGACAAAACTGACCGAAGCCTTTGACTTACGGACTAGCAAGTACATACATGCATAACAAGGAAGACAATTATGGTTGTGCTATTGCTGCATTTCCAGTGAATTTCTAGAACATTTGTAAACAATTCTGTGAGAGGCAACCAAGGACTCTTTGGAAACTAAAAATTATAGAGCAGTTTAACACTCCATTTAGCAGGAGAGTGAGCAGTATAATTGCATGTAAATTCTTCAATTCAAATGTAAATTAACATATAGACAGCATATTTTAGACATGCAAATGCAAGTGATTTGCTTATTCCATTCTGTTTATATCACAGTAAAATATAACACAAGATTAACAGAATAATGTATATCCCTGGCGAAGAAGCTAAATAATGATGGATCCAAAATTTCTGAAAATATATGTATCAAATAAAACTAAGACCCAAACATATGACATAAATAAAGGATCTGAAAACCACTGATATTTTGCCTCAGAAATATCAGAAACATCATAGAATAAGCTTGGAATCACTGGCTTCCCACCTGTTAGGCAGAAGCACTGGACAGATCTGCAAGCTGTAGAAGCTGCAGAATCAACTTGTCATAGTCTCAAAGTTTCACAGTTATCTCCCATAAATTAAAACTAAGAAAATTTCTGACCAGTTTTACCAGTGAACTTCTACTAGCAATAAAATTAAAAAAGTAAATGCCCACTTGTACCTCAATTTCCTTAGAGTTCAAATATGCAGCGGACGAAGCCTATTCTGTGATCAGAATATATATTCTCAATTATAGGATTTTAAAAATACATCCATGACCATGATTTTTTTGTTGTTGCTGTTAGAACACAATGAAGTGAAAAGCCCTTGCCCTTAGAAAAATCCCACTGTTACATTATTTGCTCTTGTTACTAATATAACAACAACAAAAATATCTCTAATACTGCTTCCCTAAAACTATTTCCAGTGAGAAAGTTGATGATGCTGCCAAATTTGCAGTCAGAAGTAGAGCTCTAGTAAACATATGACCTCTTATAAATTACAAATATTTGTAACAACAGATCACTATCATTTTCCCAGGCAAAACCTTTATAGACTAAGAGACTCGGTGCAAGAACACTGAATTTGGTTTAACAATAGGTGTGGAAAATTATTATGAGAGCTAAAAAAGGGTGCAACTGTATTTTTTTTTCTCAACTCTCAGAATTGTTGTGATGTATCTTAAATTTAAAGAGGGGAGAGAACTGATGAGGCACATTTCTGTGCTCAAAGGGTGTCCTTTGTAGATAAGACATTACTGCTTTTCAAGGAAAACATTTGTACTTTAATTTCAACAGAACATTGACATTGATTTCTATTATGCATTCAGAATAAGCCATGTTTCTCCTGGAGATGTACATTATCTTGAAATTCTTTATTACCTCCTGTTACTGTGTTACTGTGCTCAAGAAAAAAATATAAAGATTTCCAACTGTGTTTATTATATTTCAGAAGGCTATTTTTAATAGCCCCGTGTAATTTTAAAAAACAAAAAGAACTTCCACACCAATATGTAAGTAAACCAGGACACTCCCCATCATAAGAAAATTCAGATTGTACGTACCATCCAAAATCAATACATATAAAATTCTTTCCTGCAGATTGATGTCTGATTTTTATCAAACAGCTTGTCTGCATATGAAAAGACTGACCTTTAAGACAAGGAAGACAGAATCAGATATTAACAAAATGGTGTTTTTTATCCAGTGTGATGGTTCTTGCAATAGAAATTCCTTATAGAAATCTAATGTAATGTATGAAAGTTGAGATTTCTCAGGAAAAAGATCCCAGGAAAATAATTAAAATTTTCTACTATTTTTCTATTGTTTGGTTATTCTGTGGTTTAAGTTGATGGTTGGACCAGATGATCTGAAAGATCCTTTCCAACCTAGGCAATTCTATGATTCTATAAGGAGCAAATATATTTGCCACACAACAAATATGTATTTGCTCTTGCAAATGTATTTTTAATGAAAGAGCACTATTTAAAAAGTGAAAGAAAAAGAAAAGAATAGGTCTGTGATGGTCCTTATTTTTATTACTTTTGTGAAAAACAAGAGCATATGTGCTATCATTAAGTTTATTACACTTACAAGTCACATACTCAGGAATAGACACAGAGATGGCAAATTATTTCACCTCACATGAGCAGCTTTATCCTCCCAGCATATAAAGAGTGAAATTTTGGACAACAGCCCAAGTTCCTGTTGAATAAATGAAACAAAATCTGCTCACTCAAAGTTTAAAATAAAGGATCCTGTCTTGTATGAAATAGTGAAACTAACCAAGGATGATGTTTGAGCTAGGACAACCTTCTCAGGATTAACATATACTGAGGTTTTCATTATTTTAGCAAAAAGAAGAAAGGTAAAGTAGTCACTGTGAAAGAAAATTGTACGAAATCTTTTTCAATTAGATATGTTCCTGTTGTTTCTGTTCTGTAAAGTGTTTTTAATCTTCAAAGCTGACTATTTGGCATATTTCATAATAACAATTCATTTAAAAGGGCCACACAAAAATATACAATACACTGTTATTTGCAGAACTCTCTGGTTTTGCAAATTGTTACCATTGCATTGAGGATTGATTTATTGACATAGGAAGACTGCCAAAACCAGACCTTGTATTACTCTGCTGATTTCAGAGTTACTAAGTTTAAACTGGTGCGTTCAAGAGCGCAGAATCAGACTATGTAGAAAGAAAATTATACTTTTTTCTAGAAAAGCAAAGGCTTGCAAACACTAAATTTATTTGCATTGGAAATGACATTTGTACAGGAATGAAATTTTATGCCCAACATAAACTACATAATAAAAAAATTACAAGTATGACACGAACAAAAAAAAATTCCAACAAATCATTTTAAGTACAAAACTCTATATCATTTTCATCACAATACATGAGTTGAACAAAGTTTTACACATTACTAACAGAGCAATTGATGTAATTATGTGAGAAGAGCTCAGTTTCAGGACAGGTGTGAGATGCATTTCAAATGAAGCAAAGCCTTAGAGAGATATTGCTTGCTTTATTATTTGTCAACAAATTAGTCACTATGAAAATTTCTGTTCATACTTCAAAAAGGAAAATATTCTGAAAGGAGGCAGTGCAATTTGATTTCCTTTTTTTTCAGGACTTATATTCAATTTGATTATCTATCCTGCTCTTAAAGAGGAGATCAGCACACCAGTTCTTATGAAATCAACATGAAACCAACATCATCTCAAGCACTTCCCATTCAACACTACCAGATGCAGACCTTAGTTTCATCATAGGGCCAGTGCTGAACTTCCAGAAAAGAAAATTGTTTTGCTTTCCAAATTGTTTGGGATCTGGAACAGCATTAATTTTCCAGGCAAAAGAGAGACTTTGCAGAATACAATTGAAGCAGTTGAGGTATTTCACAGAAATATACATAGGAATGCATTAGCCTCTTTTTGATGCTTTTATGGCCAGTTGTTTGCCATACTGAATGTCTGGTAAACCACTTTCATGACATCAGGTAACATTAAAAAAATTAGCACTAATTAACAGAGTTTCAGAATGAGAAGAAAGATAAAAAAGCAGGGAAAATATTTTCTTTCAATAGATATTCTAGAATTATCGGTACGTTTATAAAAATTGAAAAGGGGCTTTGAGGGATTTTTAGCTTTTCTCAGATTTTTTAATATGTAATTATAAGAAAATAAGAATTGCTGGTGTTGCTATATAATATGTTGCAAAGAGTTTCTTGTTATATCTAATTGTCAGCAGAAAGCAAATAACTGTATTAAGGACTGAACTGGTCTTCTAGCGTATTTTCTCATACCTCTCCAACAACAGAGATGAAAAGTGGGCAGAACTTATATGGTTGTGATGAAACCAAACAACCCTTTCACTGGTATGAGTAATCCTTTGGTCAGTAAGGACTACCTTAATATATTCTGAGTCCNTAGAATAAATATTTTGGTCTTCCTTTTCTGCTCTATTGTTGATCCAAATGAGACTACTGAAAAAAAGCAGAGTACTGAGGAAACAGTTCTCCCTCTTTTCATATAGAAATAGAGAATAGAAAAGGAGGAATAGATTTTGAGCATCTTGAAACTAAAAACGTTTGAAAAGATGTGGAAATTTCTAACAGTCTACATAACTGTCTACAATCATAAATTTTCATGTCTAGAAATAATACTACCTGTGGCTTTGCCTTCAATACACTTTTGCAACAGCAGACACAATTCATTTACAGTTATGAATTAATTTTAAAAATTAAAATATAACATACAAAACGCTTGAAATACTTAACTTCTTTTTTTCTCAGAATACATTAATGACCACTCAGTATCAAATAGAAAAAGACAACATATTCAGTTATGTAGAGGCATTAACATCACAGTACATTTGCTAAGCTAGCTACGACAGAAGAGCTGATGACCTTTTTCTTCTCCAGCAACATCTTGCCTCAAATCCTTGTGTAATCCATGAATGGTCCCCGACCTTCTTAGCTGGTTTGGACCACTTATACTTGAATGTTGGACCAGCCTGAATACACTTTCATTATATACAGTCACTACAGTTCTTATTTTCATATAGTCCAAACGAAACAATTGGCATAAAGCCTTTTTCATTTTTTATGCCACTATATTGCAAAGAATCCAAATGGACCATCAACATCTCTATAAAATCTGTAGAGTAGTATTAACTGCAGTGGTTTGAAAATAATCTTTATGAGTAAGGAAGTTATCTAATATGTGTTGGGTTAAATGGAGTTCATATTCAGTAAGTAAAAGAACAGTCAATTATTTGAAGGTCCTAACTAATGAGCAAATCCACATTAAAAAATGCAGCTTTCAAAGCTCATGAGTTTATGAGATCTTAATTAAAGTGATCTGCTGTTAATTTAACATATGCCCTAGGTACTCAGGTGTTGAATTAAGCAGATTTGAGGAATTTTTGTATTAACTACTACTATTCTTCTTGCTATGTTAGATCTGTTAGATCTGTTCCAAACGGACATTGTTTTTAAGAGCAACAGAATTATATTAATCTCATTGCTCAAGGTATGGGCTCAATTATGCCTGTTCTGCTGGGCTTGTAATAAAATTCTCAGTTAAAAAATATTTAGAGTACTTTGTTGGGCTTAAGGTTGTTTTTTTTTAAAATTTGTCAAAAAACCTAAGAATGAAGGGTGGCTTTTTAATGATAAAACAAGATTTAATTTTTAGGTGTGGCACAATATCCCTTTTGTATGTTGAGCTAAAGTAGTATAAATCCAAATTTTCAATTTTACTTATGTTTACAGAATGTTGAATGTCTGATCATACATATTGCAGTGGGAATTGCTGGGTGCTGATGAAGTGTGAAAACCTGATCTCCACCAGCAAGTACTGAGCACCCGAGGTCTCAACTGTCAAAGAATTACAAGGTTTTTCCATCTCTAGACATCTGTTTACATTAAAAAACCTCTGCAAGAAAATTATTTTTCCATAAACCCTACCTTGATCTCAACAGAATAATATAGCTTTGTTTACATATCGTTAAGTTAGGACTACCTTCCATGTAAATTGTGTTCTCATTTTCATGTTTATAATTTCAACTTTCCACCATGTTAAAAGATTTATCTTGTCTATGAACTTGTAAATATGCCCTTGTGGGTATAACATAAGACAAGAATTTCATATGAACATAGGGAAAATGGCCCAGAGGATATGTATGATATAATTTCAGCAAAACAAAGCTCATGAAGAAACAACTCTCTCAATCTACAGTTTGTCTTCCAAGTAATTTTAAGTGCCTTAAAGTATCCTTTTATTTCACTTGAAATTATATATCCAAATGATAATAATTTCCTAGTGATTTTTCTAGTGTATCACTGGATCCCTTCATTATATTTTCCACGGTCTAAGTGTTTCCCCCTAGCCTGTTTCTCCTTGGATTCTTTTAAAATCTTTCCATTCCTTTCAAACAGTTACTTCTAAACTAAAAGGGATGGAGTAAGCTCCCCAGCAGTTAATAATTTCCTCTTAAATCCCAGACCCCCTTTGCTGGAAAAAGAACACAACCTTTTGGAATTCAAGATTTGTATGGCTGATCACATCTTTGGTCCATAAGGTTTTACAGCTTCAGTACAATGATGATCATGATGCAGAAGAAAATGACATGTATTTGTCCTCTTTTGGTTTTTGATTAGAGGCGATTTTTGTAGCAATGTTACTCCCTTGGACATAAATATTTGTGATAGATTAAAATTCTTGGAAAAATAGCCTGTCATTCCATTCTTTTTTCTGATCTTTCAGAAACATAGATAAAATGAGATTTAGAAGAATATATCCAGACTGTATGTCAGTTATTTTTTTTCTTCATGCCAAAATCCCAGGAAATGACTGCCATACACAGAGGTATGTCAGTATGTTGTGTTAAAATGCAAGGTCAAAGAAAGAATAAGTATAGGCAAAGTCATAAAACCATTTGCCTTAATCATTCCCCCACTGGTTTACCCTAAGTATTCTCCTACGTGGCTCTAGGGAACAATGGGTACAAAACCCCAAACAGAATTAGATCAAATGTACAACTATCTGCCAGACATAGCACTTCAGACAGTACGGATGTCCCTTCAAAGTCCCTTCCAATACATAGATGGAGGGACCTTTCTGGTCCTATTCTTGTCTATTCTTTCTCAATGCATTCTTCTTGTTTACAACTAGTAAGAAATTATCATAATTCCCTTTAACAACAGGTAACCATCTTTGCCAAGATATTTGTGGTATATGAAAGCTTTTCTAATTTCTGCAGTGTTTAGAGGGAAAGAGAAAAGGCTTCTTATACTGCTGAGTGGCCCTCAACAATACAAGCAAAGGAACAAACTAATCTGTGGCAATAGGAAATTACTTCTGAAAAGCTTTTGGGTTTTTTGAGGTAGACAACTGAGCCTCAAGTTGTGATCCTTAATATTCCCTGTCTAGGCAGCAACTCTATGTTACTCACATAGCCATTTTCAGAAGCTAGCAACCTGGCACTAGAACTTCTGTGACAATATCCTGGGAGCGATTGAATTCTTCTCACTGGTACAACTCACTGTCTCCAATGCCTACACGTGTTCATTAGCTATAAAGAGATCACTCTTTGATTACAAAAAAAAAAAAAAAAATGAAAAAAAAAATCAATCTGTTCTTGGTTATACAGAAATAATTGACTGAGTTTGTAGAAAGACTGAATCAATAGCTATATGAATGTATGCTTTCCCCCATTGATTCAGGATGTACTACTTAGCAGCTGATTCTTATATTTAAAATTGGAAATTGTTCAATATTTAACACCTCGTGAAAATCTATAAGAAGTGAGAAAAAATGAAGTATTAAGAACATTACATAATTTACTATAATTTACTATAATTGGTTTCTTTCTTCTTGCGAGTAATAGGTAGCCTGTACAAGAGCTATAACCATTTTTTATTGTATCATTAAAGTTTCAAGCAAAAGAAGTTCAGAGAATACTATTATAACAGCATTTCATTAGAACATTAGAAAGAGGTTTGGGAAAAATCCTGTTTTTTATCTCAATTTATGTCCCATCAACTCTTGAATTTACATATCCACCGTTGCCTGTGGTGCATAAAATCCCAATGAATTTGCAATGCTAGTGGTTTCCTGTAGGTGACACATGGCAAATTCTTTAATCCTAACCCTAAATTAAACTTGTTTGGATTGTGTGATTAATCAATTTACACCATTATCTTCAAGACAAGTACTTCAGAGCAAACTTCCACTAACATTTCTCATTTCTTTAAGAATTAAATCACGATCGTTGTTTTCACAACATCTTTTCATTATGAGTCAGGCTTTATTTCCATTCATATCTGAGAAGAGGACAAAAGGACAAGAGGACAGAAGGACAAGAGGACAGAAGGACAAGAGGTAAGACAGTATCGCAAGTATTGACATATCTTCCAAGAATAGGGTAGATTAATTCCTTTATCCTATTTTATTTCACTACTGTAAATGTAGTATTTTTCTTCATTCATTGCAGTATAACGGGAGATCAGTGAGTTTCCCAAAACAGACGTAATTCCTTAGCCGTGAGTTTAGGTTACCGTTTACCTATACAGTAATGTTGTTACTCACATTCAATGCCAGCTGGTGTTATAAAAGCCTATCTGTTACAGACTGCCAAGACTCCTGCAGTACATTTAAATGCCAGTGAAATACCAGTTCTTGTATCTTCTCTTATTTTTATTTGTAGAAATTCTTAAGTGTCGTCAGTGAACATTAGTAAATACACTGTCCACTTCCTTCTCTAATTACCAGACTCGCTGCTTGACAAGACAGTAGTTTTCTGTGGCATGTGGCTTCATATCTGCATGAAGCACGAAAATTATTTAAGATTAGGGGCTTTTTTTTTTTCCCCGGGTTGTTTTTAGTTTTGGGTTTTTTCCCCCAGTTCAGATCATGCTACTGACCTAGGAAGATCCAAAAGAGGAGGGTAGAGTAGGCTTAGGAGCAGAATGTAGAAGTCAGCAACATAGAATTGCGTGCTATCCTGAAGATAAAAAATTGAAGCTGATGAGAAACTACTTAAAATACTTCTACTAATCCATTTTAAGAAGTACATCAAAATGGCAAATTATAAATATCACAGACAGATGTATACATATCCTAGATAGATAAGTGAAAGGGAGACAGCATTAATTTATTACAAATACGTATAATAAATGATAGTTAGTACAATCACTGTACACATGCAAAATGCTGACAATTCTATGTACCAGTAGTCCTCAAAATCAACTTCTCTGCAATACAAGGGCCAAACTGCAGAAATACTGTGTCGTGTTCCTTCACTTGTGTTTTCTTCATGATGAAATGACCTGGCTCAAGCTAAATAAAAATGATATCAATCACAAAAAAAAAAAAAAAATAATATCTCTTCTCTTCATGAATAATATCAAGTAATAGGGTTTTGGTTTTTTTTTCTATTGTTTATTCAGTGTATATAGTTTTTGACAATACACAATTTTTTACAGTTTTGATTATTTTCCCTGACGTCTCTTGAGTCACATTATTATCTGAAATAAAGTAATACAGCTTGGTTGATTCCAGTGCAACAACATTTAAACCCACCCTGAAAGATTAATTCAAATATATTTTTTTTAAAATGTGTTTTGTCAGATGTCTTTTACTTCTTTTTTACCAACTTTTAAAGAAAACTTAGTAAGCATAATTATCCTTTCAATAAGCAGTGTAGGCTTGATCTTCTCATACTGTTGTCATCCCGTTATTATGCAATATTTTAATAAACTCCTCATTCTATTTCACATCCATTTCTGGTGAAGCGTAACAGTTTGCAATTCCCAAAGAATTTCTAAACTCCCAACATACAAAAACCCCCAAACTAAATAAAACCCACTATTTCAGCTACTTTTAGAAACAATTGCTGTTAATTTACTTGACTGATTTTTCACAACTTGTGACATATCCAAGTACAAATTGCTTCTGTTTTCTATTGGAAACTCTAATGATGGCCACCATTTGTGGCCTAATACATATAAGAAACCTGAGGTAAAACACACTGGAAAGATTTGATGAAACTTTATAGAAAGCACTGCATAATATAAGGATATGAAATAGGGGAGCAGGAAACAATATTTTTATACTTCAGGAGATTATTTAGCTTACTAGATATCAAAACTCAGAAGTTTTGGTGGGTTTTTTTTTGTTTTGGTTTGGGTTGGGTTTTTATGAGAAAGACATTACAAGCAGTTAAAATGAAGTGATAACTTCCTTTTAATTAGGAGCTCGATGTAGTTATTAACAATTCTCATGGAATTTTATTTCTCCACATGTTTCAGTATAGGGATACATTGACCATTTGCAAAGTAAACCTTACAGAGAATCTCAATTCTATGGGAGGTTACCTAAATGAGGTGTGAAAAATGGACCTTTTAATAGGTGAAGTTAACTGTGCTAAGCAAGAGTTCTATAACTGGCACCAACCTTGTGAGTTCAGCTGTGAAGCCTACTCCACATTCCAATAAATCAGCTATGTATCTTTTCTCATTAACTCATCCGGAAAAGCTCTTTCACATGAAGGGCTGCATTGATTTATGACCCTCTGAAAAGGACCTGAGCTGGTAGCAGATTCTAGCTACTAGGATAGCATTCTAACTGGCAAATAACAATTATCTGAGAAATCAATATACCCAAATGTAATAATTAGCAAGGGATGTTATTACTATCTTTTTTAATTTTTTTTTTTTAATTGCCTATAAAAAATGAGAAAAAATGACAGGTGAGACTTGTCGTGGGGACTTTTATGTTGGTAACTTACACTTTGCTACCTGAAATATCTTTATTTTACCTACACAAGCTCATCAGTATTTTGGGTTCCATAATTAGCAGTCAAACTAGAATTATTTGTTAAATATTCTGGTCTGATTTTGTTTTGATTCACTGAAGATTGAAGAATAACACAAACAATTCACACTTCATTTATATTCTATATGTGAAACTAAATATCATTTCTCGATGTCTCATTGAAGCTGAACCTCTTCATATGAGCAGTGAATACAAAACAACAACAAACAAGAAAAAGAGTTCCTGGTACATCTGTGCAGTATTTTCAGATTTGATTTTAAATTCATTGTAGAAACAACTGCTCTCTTGGGGTGGTCTCAAGTTCATTTGTAATTGGAGGAAGGGGGAAAAAAAAAGAATCAAACTATATTTTTACCTAGGTTATTTGCCAGTTATTTCCAAGCACACTGAATGTATATATGTTAATGTGCATAAGTATAAAACTAACAACTGCAATTACATGAGAAAGATGTAGAAAACTAAATTGTATTGTTTTACCTTTGTTATAATCATATGACAAGGCAAGAAAATACAGTCATTTCTATGCTGTACACCTATAAATTTATTGGCCATCATTGGACAGGGAACTGCTTGAGAGAGTCCAGGGTAGGGCTCCAAAGATGATTAAGCGAGTGGAGCATCTCCCATATGAAGAAAGACTGAGGAAGCTGCAGCTCTTTAGCTTGGAGAAGAGGAGACTGACAGGGTGACCTCATAATTGTTTATAAATATGTAAAAGGTGAGTGTCAAGAGAGTGGAGACAGGCTCTTCTCAGTGACAGGCAATGATAGGACAAGGGGAAATGGGTGCAAGCTGGAACATAGGAGGTTCCCCTTAAACATTAGAAAAAACTTCTTCACAGTGAGGGTGACAGAACACTAGAACAGGCTGCCCATAGAGGTTGTGGAGTCTCCTTCTCTGGAGATATTCACAACCCACCTGGACATGTTCCTATGTGACCTGTTCTAGGTGTTCCTGCTCTGGCAGGGGGATTGGACTAGATGATCTTTCAAGGTCCCTTCCAATCCCTGATATTTTGTGATTGATTCTGTGATCTGCATGGCTACTGAATTCCATTTTTGAAATACAAATTTTACAACAAGCAAGAACATCCATCACACTATGGTTGTGTAATGCAAGCATGAGTGTCAGGCTACTGTATGACTGGAGTACCTGGCAGTCATACTGCAAACTGGAAGAAATGTTGGAAGACTTTAAACGATGATGTTTACAAGATGTCTTACAGATACAGTTGAGTCAGTATATATAAACAAGAGGGAGGTAGTTCATCACACTGAGGAGGTCATGGGTAGGCAGCAAGATTAAATGAAAAGGAAATTATAATCACAGAATGATATGATGTTGGAAGGGACCTCTGGAGATCATCTAGTCCTACCACGCTGCCAGAGCATGTCTACCTGGAGCAGGTTGCACAGGAACACATCCAGGTATCTTGAATGTCTCCAGAGACAGACTTCACTGCAACACACAGACAGAGAACTCAACAGATAGGACAAAATTCTGATGGAGCTGATAGAACAATTCTGTTATCTTATCTTATACATCCAGGTATCTTGAAGGTCTCCAGAGACAGACTCCACTGCAACACACAGACAGAGAACTCAACAGATAGGACAAAATTCTGATGGAGCTGATAGAGCAGTTCTGCTATCTTAGCTGAGGTAAGACCATACGTTCTCTTTCAGACATCTCAATCTCAGACAAACACAGCTTTGTTTTGAAGATGGCAGTTTCAACTTTTTAAGTCACGTGAGTAGGACGAGGCCTAACATTTAAGGCTTGTGAAAAAAATTTTGGATTGATTTAGTAACAAAAAAAATCATCATAAAAAAAAGAGAACCACATTTAACCAAAAGCACAACCTCAGAAGCAGCACAGACAAGGTCTCCTATGAGAAGGTCTGGCTGTAAAACGTCAAAGTGTTTGCCCTTTGAATCTGAGCTTTTCTCAAATGATATTTTTTCCCAATTTTGTCTTTTTAGCTTTCTTGCAAATATTTGCAGGTAAAGGTCGTGTAATAGCTGATAATGTTCAAACCCCCTCCCCCTTTTATTTATCTCCTCTCTCTGCTGAGAGCTTAAAAATAAAAATCCAAACATACTGCAAGAAAGTGTAAGCAAAAAAAATAAAATAAAATAAAATAAACTAAAATAAAATAAAATAAAATAAAATAAAATAAAATAAAATAAAATAAAATAAAATAAAATAAAGTTAGCTAGTTGCTAGTCTCACAAGTGTTTTTCCCCATGGCAGTTCATGGATGGGTTTTCCTTAGGTGAAATTTTCAAGCAAACCTGAGTGATTTCACCTTCAACCACTTCAGCTACTTTTTAAATTAGAACTTGTAACTGTCATCATTTCAAGTTTTCAGAAAATCTTAAAGATTTCCTGAGAACATACTTAATTTGGATAAACATATCTTTGAAAACAGTCTTCTGTTTCAGGTGAAGGTATCTCTATTGTATTTCTACATTAATGCTGCTGTAGTAATATTAAATAATATCTATAAGGAAGACTCTCCAAGTACAAACACTTTCTCTGAAAACAAGGATGACATCATAGTTCCAATGAGGAAAATAAAAAATTTTTCTTTGTTGTAAAGATCACAATTTTACCCCAAAATTTACCTTATCAACACTTCTTTTGTGTGTGTACCTTTCCTGTACTAATCCCTATTTTTCCTCTGGCATTTTTGCTAGAATCCATATTATAGAAGGTTCTCAGGGAAGCATATGGTTCATAACCAATCAAACATGAAAATTCATTCATATGCATAAATTTCATGTATCAAGATGAATTCAGACATAGCGAGGGAGCAAGTGTTTAGCGACACATGTCATATATCAGGTATTAGAATTCTATTTTCTTGTACCACAATTTCATCTTTGTTGAAGAACAGGAAGAGCAGTTTTTCCAAGACTTTTCAGGAAGCGTTTCACAATTTGAAACCTCCAGGCTACTCTGTGAAACTCTGCTAATATGTTCCCACAAACTTTGAAAGGTAGAGGAGCTGTCTGCATTGAAACCTTCATTTACTGTTCAAGAACGATCTACTGAGCAATATTGGCAAAAGGCATATTCTGATACTGAATAATGTGGCCTCTTTCAGCTAAATTGCTTGGTTTTGAACTTCAGTTTCATCAAAGACCATAAGATGATTCAGATTGGAAGAAACCTTGTCAGATTATCTGTTCCATGTTCCTGCTCAAGGCACAGTAATTTGCAGAAGCTGAGTTCATATCAATATTTCTACATACACATAATAAGCACTACACATTACAAAGTCCATTTTGCATTTCTAACCTGCTATCCTGAAATAAAAATTTTCTCATTACACAGGTGTGCACAGTTATCTTTGAAAAAGGAATAAAAATTAAAATTCTTCACAGTTTTCCTCATTTAAAAATAGTATTGCTGATATTAATATATTATAAATAATTTATTGGAACATATTAATTACATTGGTACTTGAATTTTAAGAGAGGTTTTTCCAGTTGTGACACATTTTCTTCTGTGGGGTCAAAACCAGGATTTAGTTGGTAGTGCACTGTAAAACCCAAAGGGCTTTTCTCTACTCTCAGTATTGCTATATGAGCCAAAATCCCATTATACACAGCAGAGTAAGCCAGTTCTATTACCAAGCTCCCGTTATATTTCACTGTATTTATAAATACAATTTGTTTTGACACAGGGTGCAATTTTAATAATCATTTTACAGGGGTATGGATCAGCAGAATCTTGAGGCTTTACAAAATCTGCCACATTGTATGCCCGTCTTTCCTGTGAAAACCACAGTTTTGCAGCATTGATATTCTTAAGCAAGTATCAATACATGGGATATTATGTTTTTTCCATTGAGAACGATCTGTGCAGGACACTCATTTGTAATGTCTGACAGTGAAAAAGTAGCTCTTGAATGCACGGCATCATTTACCTGCAACATATTTCTGTCTCAGAGACAGACTGATGCTCTGTATGACAGTTTTCCAAATAAATCTCATTCCATTCTGTCTTGTAATTGTTGCATTTCTCTGTGCTGCCTATTAAGACTTGCTAAAAAAAAAATAAAATCAATTATTTTCAGCAGAGGCCATGCTGTGTTCTGATTAGAAAGGAAATTGTAGAGGAATTAATGGTTTTGAGGTAATAAAACAAAAAATCCTGCTCATACTCTATTGCATTAATCAAATCTTACTTTTTAAGACATAATTGAGATAATTAGTCTGTTGTTACCAGCTGAATTCAGTACAACCACTGTTGTATCATTTATATTAAAAACAAATATGCTTTTAATAATTTATGGCATTTCAAAGCTTGACTAGTGACAGATAGTTCTATTAGCAACTGCAAATAATTGGATAGTGATGAAGAGAAGTGTAGTAAAGCCTTTGGATGAAATTGCCCCTCTTCACAGAGTGAACAGCACTCAACTTATGAATCACTGAAATGTTATGCTTAAGTCCCTCAATGCCCATGTTTTGTATTCTCCATAAAGCTTCCAATACACATGAATTTCATACAACACTTTTAGCTTATCTACCTCAGGAAACTGTGACAATCTCTGTAGCCAACCAACGGTAAGAACTAAAGTATACTGAAGCAGAAGTACTGCAATATGTACAATAAATATTCAGGATTTTCTGAAAATCAGAAAGATAATTTTCCAGTGACTTCAGGGAGTTTTGGGTAAGGACCTTGTTTTTAAGCCTTACACTAAAATGTCATTTTCCTATTTTTTGTATATTCTCACTAATTTCTAGAAAAGCAAAAGGTCTAACAAAAAGGGAAGCACTTTTAAAAAGCATATTTTATAAGT
Source organism: Nycticryphes semicollaris (assembly GCA_013400055.1). Lineage (NCBI taxonomy): Eukaryota > Metazoa > Chordata > Aves > Charadriiformes > Rostratulidae > Nycticryphes > Nycticryphes semicollaris. The sequence goes on from VXBJ01006737.1 coordinate 735,098, forward strand.
TATTCCTAATAGTCATATAAAACTGCAAAAAGTACCCACAGAGAAATGGGTATAATTCGTACTCCAGGCACAGGTAGGAGCTCAGAGGTACCACAGATTCCTGGAAAAAAAACCAATCAAAGAAGCATGCCTGCACAAGCAAATGTATGTTCATACAGAATCAACTAGACAAAGTGTTCCAGCAGTCAGTGTCTCCTACAGATTTACTCTGGCTCTAGCATCTAGCCAGGTATGTACAGAGAGAAGTATTATTTAACCACATTGTCTAAATGGAACAGATTAAGAATCCTATCAATTTAGAAATTCATCTGTACTTGAGGCAGAGAATTTGAACCTGACTCCTTCACATTGCAGCAGATATCTGCTGGATCACAGAAAGTACATTTAATAAACTGAAGAGTAGCTTCCTCTGTTTCAGTGCGGATTCAAGTTTGATAGAAAACCACCATCCCCAAAAAAATAGAGAGAAAAAAGTCTGAGTTTGGGGTTTTGAAGACGTGTCACTTGTAAATTACTGAATGTTTTCCTGATGTGTCCAGGTATCAACAATCACACAATGGGATAGCAGCTTGAGTTCCCACCATGGAATTCATAGAAACCTGCTGAAAAAGATTTAATTCACACTGCACGACTTAAAGCTTTCCTGAGGGTGCTTGCTTCCTAAGCTTTTTTTTTCCGATTTACAGGAGCAGTAGGTCTTCCTCTGCCATTCTGAACCAGTACATGAGAATACAAATAGACATTTTGCTTCAGCAGTCTTTTTTTTATTTGTCTGAGGTGTTATGATCCATTTTGTACTATCCTGGAACCACATAAACTACGAATTAATGTGGCATGCGAAATAACTTGTATAGAGGTTGATTCTTATGCTCTGTAATGCTGTAATACATATGGTGTCAGATCTTTGCACAGTACACATTGCACCATTTCATTCACCCTTTCTTTTACAAACTCAAACAAAGCAGAGTTATGGCACAAACATTGGGTTAAGGAGTTATGGCTCAACCTCAGCTGCTTGTTGCTTTGCTCAGAGGGCTGCTGCTGCAGATCAGCTGATATTGCAGCAGATAACGCAGTCTGTGCCTACTCCAGTTATGTCAAATTGTCTAAGTTTAAAAAAAAAAATTATCCCACAGATGGGATGAGAGGGAAGCAGATGCATAGTTAAGCTGTCACATCCAAAGGGTGATAAATTCCACCTTAGAAAGGCAGTGAGTACAAAGGAGACAGCAATAAACCACCCAAGGCAGTGATCTAGTGAGCTGCTCAGCTGCAGTCAGAATAGCATCACTGGCCACATCCTTAGGCATGCACTTTTCTATTTTTGCCACTAGATTTCCTCTCCCATGTGAGAAGTTTAAGATTTGCAGTATAAAGAACTGCATAGTTCACAAAGGTGAGAAATACACCTATGCTATATCTTACCCATGTTGCCTTTTAAAAATCATATTCTTAAGCAAATAAACTGAGATTATTTGCAAAATAACAGATTAATCACAGGATGAACTGTGTTTGCAGTGCTGAAATTATTGGAGCTACTACAATTTACAGCTGCTGAAATTTTGTCCCACTGTGAGTATGAACATCTTTTAGCAAATTACTGAACATCATACAGAAAGAAAATATAAAAGTCTCATTTATAAAACCAAAGAAAAAATATGTCTCATCTACTTCTTTAGACATCAGGAAAGCTTTCCAAACTGGTATGATGACTAAAATTATTTCCTGTATTCCATGTCTGCTTCCCCTTGTGTATTCATTATTCTTCCATGCCTATCTGATACCAGTCTGCTTTTAAATTACTAATTAAAATATGAAATGCAGAAAGCTATTTTTAAGCACAGAATTCTATTGTTTTATTAAGTTGAATTATTCCTTCCATATTCAAAGAGGTGCTACCATGCATTTTAGATCTTAGGGTCCAAAATGTAATGGAAACTGAACAGAAAGCAATAGATCTTCCATCACTTTTCAGTACAAACCTTTATGTTCTGTATGCAGTCTGTCTCAACAGTTAACCAAAATCATTCTCCTCTGGGAACTATCCTGATCTAATTAGTAATGCTGGAGCATGACCACAAACACAGCCACGTTAATCTCATCTGCATTCAAAACACAGGGAAGTCTCTTATTGGAAAGAAAGATTCCTTGTATTTCTTGTCCCTGCTCAATTCTCCTCTGTCTCTCCTCTGCTTAGCTGCTTTTTCTGGGTGTTCATTTTCATGTACCAAAAAAAGCCCCATCCAAAATGCATTCACAGGATACTCTTCTACAGGATCTTTCAAATCACACTTTCAGGTGCTGGCTTTAAATGAAGTGTAGGCACCTGGTATACAGTGATAAAGATAACTCTGACCAGTGTTTCAATAGTATTTTGGCAAGATTGTTTAAACAAGTTGTAAGCAAGCGATTATAAAATATATCAAAAATAAACTGAAAAATTCAATAAGCAGTATCTTAGATCTATTTGAATGTACTGTTTCAAATAAAAAAAAAAAAATTAAAAATCACTAGTTCCCTGCTGTTTAACAAACTTGGTATTCACAATGGGAAAATATCTATGGTCATACATCCATTTGAGAAGAAGGTCTGATACTGCCTCAATGTTATTCAAATGATCCACATAATATTTTTTATGTACAAGCTACACAACCTACACCCCAAACTGCAATATTATGAGGTGAAAATTGTGCCAGCACCTTATTCAGCAATACTAGTACTGAACAAGGAGGTACCTTTGCAATACACCTCCATGATGTTAGACGTCATTAAAGTACCTGAATTATCTCTTACAAAAAGACAACTAAGTTGTGGACTTTTGCCTTTGGTGCTACACTGAAATATTTCAGCCTCAAAATCTCAAAAAACAAGGCTATAAAGCAATCAGCCAAAGACATTAAGAACAGTTACTGAACATAAGCTCAGTATATTCAGTCTATATATATGCTGCTAATTTGCCATCTTCAGTTTTCAAACCCTAAAGTATAATGAGCAAAAGGGGTTGTTTAAACAGGATACTATTGATTCACATTCACCATACAAAGGTGACAATAAAGTGAACGTACAAACTCATATAGAACCCTCTTGAAACATTTTCAGGTTGGCTGATACCCTTCCAGACACTTGCTGATTATACTGGTTTCATCTTAAATGAAGGGGTTGGAGGATGGCACTAGTTTTTTTGTTTCCTTTGCAGTAAAACATAGAGAGAAAAAGTGAAGTAGAACTATTTTACAGAAATTTCAAAAATAATTATGTTGTATCTCTAATTGTATTCTGCAATTGTACATTCTAATTAGAATTATGTGGATTTCTTTTTTATTTCCTAAAGTATTTGAAAAAAACAAAAGTTCCTTACATCTATTTGCCTGTCCTAACAAATAAAACCATCCATTTCTTGTGTTTATTATTACAGCAGTACTAAAAGAACCAAACCACACTCAAATATTTATACTGGGCATGGAATATAGCTACCATGAGGTATTGAGCTAAAATCTAAAAACATTGAAGTACAAACACAACTTTTAAATTAAAAAAAAAAAAAAGTAAGTTAACACAACCCCCTCACACACATTTGCCTGTAACTCATTACATGGTTGTAAAAAAAAATAAAAATAGTTAGAAGTAGTATGGTGACGTGCATACGTGTAGAAGGGAGAAAGAATCTAAGAGTAAACCTTAATCCTGCTTTCTCCGCCGGTCCCTGTTTGTCTTCCATTATTCCCCCCTTTTCCCTTCAATTAGCTGCCTCTTCCTGCCTATCATTTTCCTTGGAATTATTTCACTGTGTTGGTTGTTTAGGGGTTTATTTTCTGGAAGCAATATTGCTTAGAAGTGGTGGGTTATCCTAGATTAGGTATGCATACAAACACACATTTTATGAATGTGGGTGAAATCCTGGCCTCAAAGATGTGCTGTGGACCAAAGGAAGTTTAATTGACCAAGATTACGTGAACCCCAGTAGACTTCAAAGATAAATCTGTGTAGTACCCAAATTTCTTCCTGTTGCTTTTACTACTAAAGAACCCAAGCTCTATACAAAATATTTTTGAGAAGCAAAACATTTGCAAACTTTATAATATCAAGTCTCATTTTAAATCCCAGTTTTCAAGTTTTGCTTGTCATCTTACTCTCAGTAATTCTATTAATGTTCAACACATGTCCTAGCTTTAAGCTCTGCACATTCGTTAATGTGAATGGTAAAATTCGTATCTCTTTAAATCATTTGTGCTATGGTCTCTTGAGGCAGCTTTGCCAAAAGAAGCAAATTCTTTCTCACGTGGCTTGGGAAATTATACAAGGCTAGTACTTCTCACCCATTTATTGTCCAAACTCAAAATGAAGGAGATCATATCCAAGACTTTGCTATGATTTTTCCAATCTTCTCATGCAGGTGGTAGCACATGATTACTGCAACTTCTAAAAAGTTATTTTGTTTCTTGTTTCAGGAATGAATTCCACTAATATTGCTGTTATTCTTGCTTTTCATTTTTCTTCTTTTTCATATCCTCTATATATGTATCCCATTTCATTCTGCTTTCTACATTTCCGTTAATATTTTACTTCCACATCTCCCATCTCATACTATTGGCTATTCAAGTAACGTATAAAAACTATCATATGTGAACCATATATATATATGGTCCTAACAGCAATGCTTGAATTACTAAGTCCACTTCTTGTGATTCCTGGCTATTTTTTCTGAGATATTTCAAAGTAAACACCTGATATGAGCCAGTTAAATCTGTGTAGCATAGATGGGCTAAGGTTTATGATGAGAAATTTGTTAACTTTTAATATTAATTTAAAAAAAAAAAAAACTGCTCTTTTCCGTAACTCTAAAAGACTCACTGCATTATATACATATTAGGGAATAAATACAGGTTTGTGATCACATTTTAAAAATATGTATATTTGCCCTAAATCTCTTGCTACTTCCTCTATTTTTCTTTTTACTTATGTCTAAAATTTTAGAATTAATGTTAAAAGTACATATAAATATAAGAAGCATGGTCAGACACATTTCTACATTAGAATTTATGCAACATATATATAGCATGCAGGCAACATAAAAATCTCATTTGAAACTATTTTCAAGTAGACTATTTGGATTCTACCCACCAACTACCTGTTTCCCAAGTGTGCATTTTATTCTGCATTTAAGGCTTTAACCAAATTCCAATCAATGACAGTGGATTCTGTCCACTGATTTGAATGTGCTTTGGATCCAGGTCATGCAGGGACACAATTAAGCATTTGAATAAAAGTGCTCTCAAGTTCAATACTGTTTGGGAACACAAGCTCACTGAATATAGGAGAACAGCATAAATTCACCAATATTTTTAAGAGCTTTGCATAATACTCCTGAATTGTAAACCAGCAAATTTTTATTTCATCTTTTCTGACTAAATAATACTAACAAATACTTCTAAAATGAAATGGAGTGTAACATCTTATCTCATTTTTTCTTCCTGCACAGGAGTGTTATCTGCTTAAGTGTTACATTTTAGGAAAGAAATTCTACAATTATATATTTGCTGCAACATTAATTCAAGTCGCAAAGTACATTCCCTTGCAAGGTGTTACAATATCACATGGACTACATGCTAGAGCTCCAATAGGTCAAATCAAATATGATGTAGCAAATGCAAAGTAATTTTATTTGGATGCATGTAGAGCAGCCCAAAATAGTTCAGAGACAGAAACTTATAGTATCCTCTGGATGTCAGATAGCACAAGCACTTATCCTGTCACCCTGTTCATCACACTCACTTCCAACTGCATACTCCATCTTCAAAAGAAGAGCTCCTGTCACGTCAGAAGAACAAATTATTTCTTAGTCCAGCCAGCTCATTTCCCCAGACCACAACGTTTTACATCAGGTCATACTGAACCATATCAAATTACTGTCATACACATTTGTGGTATGCTGCGTCACATCATTAGGCAATGCAGACATTCAGACTAGGGACAGCTTTATGTATATACACATGTACACAGGTAGATAACTGGATCTGATCTGATCTCCACTGTTCACCCAGCTGCAGTTTGGTTTCATACAAATCACCCCAGGGGTATACAAATAGAATAGAAAAGGTCTATTCAGCATTTGAACTTTCTTTGTACTTCTCTGACACTGGTAATTTGCACAAAATTCAGTTGCATAGAAGTAATATTGTATGTGTACCTAACTTTGCAAATTTCATTTTAATAAGACAGACAAGCACAGGGATTTTAACTTTTTAGTGTCTTATTCTTTTCCACTTGTTGTCATGGATACTAGGTCTTCTCTTTTCCCTTTTCTTTCCTTCATCATATTTGACTTTTCAGTGTTGGTGTCCATGGTGATATCCTGCTATCAGTACACAATGCATGTTCCAACTTCCAAATTTTTATAATGGGCTCAGGTATTTAAGGAAGTTTCCCCTATGTTATTGCATCTTAATCTCCCTTTACTAGCAAGCAAGCAAGAAAAATAAAAAAAAATCTGTTTCTGTGTACTTATGAGATATTTTCAGTTTTATTCACTTGGATAAACTCATGAGTTGCAACATCTTATTTTCAGGATGGCCTCTGGGGACAGCTGCCATACATTAAATCCATCACACAGGCAAACGAGGATGCAGAGCAATCAGGCAAGTGTTTATGCATCAAAATATAATTGGTTAAATTTCCAGAGATGAAGAACTTCAGAAGCAGACAGTGATAGCAAGCAAGCATTGCAAGAAATTTCAGAATCTGAGAAAATCAAGTTAGAGTATTTCAAAAATACACATTTCCTCCTATAAGTCACAGTTTCTTTCAAATGATTTACCAATACACACTTTGGGGTTGGGGAACTCCAAACCCCCAAAATCCTAGTACTGAACTGATGCGTAGGGTTTCATTATTTTATTACATTTATTAGATCCTCTTTTCTTTGGATCCACCATCCTCCACCACTCGGTAGAGTGACAACCTACCACTTAAGACTGACTTGAAAGTGCTTTTTATACGTTTATCTGATTTGAAGGCACACCTTGCAGAAACAAGTTGGGGTTTAAACAATCTGTGCAGGGTCATGTCAATCCTGGCTTACTATAAGGACCAGACAGTTTTGGCTTATAACGAAAGAAAACAAAAAGGTTTTCTGATATAAGTCTATGTACAAGGGGCAAACTCCTGGCCCCAGTGAGTCAGTGGCAAAGCTTCAATAAGGCCAAGTTCCCAAATGGCACTTCAAATTTTCAGTCAGTGATGTGTAACCTGGGCATGCAAGCTCCAAGTTTACCAAAGCCCTAGTGAAGCTCTGAAAAACAAAGAAATGAGTCACTGTTGGACTTTACCCAGGATCAGCTTTCAAACATTCCCAAGAATATTTGGTGGCAGGGATCCTGGCATACAGTTGCAGTCAACATGCAAAGAAATAATTCGGATCTGTCTTGGTGTGATAAAGTAACCCAAATAAAAGATGTTTACAGCTGCATGAAATCATATATGTCAGGGCACAAGTGTAGGATTTTTTAAGTTTATGGTATTCACAAGAAGTGTTCCCTAATGCCATAAATTGTAGAAATTCAACCATTGGTACTATGAATCACAGACTTGCAAATTCCTCCCTGAGATGCAATCCAGAATCATCTCCCTAATTTCCTTCACTTGTTTTTCCATCTCTCCAGGAGACAGCTATTCTAACTTGCCTGCTCAGTACACCAAGATCTGAAAACTGAATGCTAATTACCATGTTTTTCAATTCTCAACTTCACTAGTGCTCTGGGAAATCAAGCCACAGTCTCATATGTACAGTAAGATCGATAAGGTACCACCTAGACTGCTGAGACATGATGTCAGTGTATCCTGTTTAATAGTCCATACACCCTCTGGTTTGCCCCTAAATTCTAATGATCATGTGCTGTTAAATCATTCAGAGTGTTTGGTCAAATTTACCCTAGTCTAAAAATAAATAAATAAAAAGAAAAGAAAAAGAAAAAAAAAAGAAAAAACGAAACCAATAAGCCAGCCAAAGAAACAAACAAAAAACATAAACCAAACGCACATATACCAAATAAACCCCACCAAAACAACAAAGCCAACCATGATTGTGGACTCAGTAGCTGTAGATAACTGATCCCAGTATAGCTTCTAGAGAACGTGTAAAGAAAGGGCATAGCTATTTTAGAGTGTGTTTTACAAGTGATCCGTTTTCAACTTTTTAAAAGGGCAGAAGGAGCAAACATGAATTATGGCTATTTCCATATTTAAAAGTCAATAGATTTCTTCCCATGAATATAAGCTACACAGATAAAATCAAAATCATTACAGAGATAAGCTGTATGGAAATTGGTCGGTTTTTTCCTGCTATGGGATAGTTGGTACAGGTCTACTTAACACATAGCGCTACTTGTGTCTTCAGTAACTGGTGTCTAACCTAATAAGGTTAGACACCTAATGAGGTTAGACACCTTTCCTAATAAGGAAAAAAATCATCATGTTTGTGTTTAGATTTTGGTAGTTACAGAAGAGTCTTTAGATGTACTTATGAAACCTCTAGTTTTGGGAAGACATTTTCACAGCCCAGAGAAACAGGTAACCAAAATACATTTATATCTTGAACTGCCTACTTGGTTTTGCAGAAGACAACAAACAGGAAGGTAAAAAAACAAACAACAAAACTTACAAGGCAAAATAGCTCCCACTTGGCTGGACTGGAATTAAACTTGCAACAGACCAGATTTAACCAGGTTAAAAATTAAATACTATTACTGGCAAGCAGCATTTGCAAGGGATTGTACAATCATGGACCAAAAGGCAGGCTAATCCATTTTCAGTTTCATAGTTTGTGATACTGTCTTGACTTTTAAGGCGTTTTCTGACTTTACTCAATTCTATTATAATGCTTCAAAAAATCCTTTATTTGTGGTCTTTGTGTCTACTGTAACACTAAAACCTTAATCCTCTCTAACACTGAGGTCATTATCTGATCCCTCCTTTATATCCTCTCTGAAGCCTTAAGGCTCTTATCTAGGGATCTCTTAGTGGGCCACACAGCTGTTTAAAGACATGATATCCTCGACTGAAACAAAGTAACCCCTTTGCTGATAGTCCTCTTCATCACCTGTGATGTTTATGCAACATTATTTATCATCTTTTTTTTTTTTTGGCAGTGGCGTACTGGTTTTGGTTGCAGGCACAATTAAAGAGCAAAGCTGCAAGTCAGTCACCAAAAAAGAGGGAGAACAATTTGCTTCCATGCTATTATAATGCTGTTATATACGTAAATACCTGTTAGTTTAAATTCCAGGCATATGCATGGAAGTCAATTAGCAACTTGACTTGGTCAGCTGAATAAAACTTCCCATGTATTGCAAAATGTTTTCTTTCTATAGTTCTCTATATCTGATCATTACGAGTAGCCCAAAAGTCTGCCTTGGGAGGACTTTTCCTTTGCTTCTGCTTGTAACATGAGAGTTTGAAGAGACAATCAGCTGTAACTTATGCCCATTATAGTTCCATAATTCAGTAGAAAATAAATCCGCCCATTTACAGCCTTACATACTACAATTACAGGCATTTCCAATGTGTTGTAAGTCAAGTAAGCGGGGCAGATGACCAGCTTTGCTGAGCAGAGAACTTCTCATAAGCTGAAGAGGAAAAAGAAACTGCACGATCTCTGGAAGGGAGGTCAGGCTTCACAGGAAGAGCACAGATCTGTCATTCTTCTTATGCAGAGAGAAGACACAAGAGGCCAAATCTCTGTTAGAGTTGAGACTGGCCAGTGTCATTTCAGATAACAAGAAGGGCTTTAAATATATTAACAGTGACAAGAGGTCTAAAGAAAACATTGGACCAATACTTGCTGAAGATGGTCATCTAACTAATAGGGATGAAAAATAAGCAGAGGCATTCAATGCATTCTTTGCCTCAGTCTTTAATAATACTGATAGTCCTTGGGCTGCCTGGTCCTCTAAGTTCGAAGACCACAAGTGTGGGAACAGTGAGTTTCCATTTGTGTACACTGAAATTGTAAGGAACCTGTTGTATCAGCTGAATGTTCACAAGTCCATGAGGCCTGATGGGATTCATCTCACAGTACTGAAAGAGCTAGCGGGCGTTATGGCAGGAGCCCTCTCAATCATCTGCCAAAGGTCTTAGGAGGTCCCTGCTGACTAGAAGCTAGCCAACATTGTTCCAATCCAGAAAAAAAGGTGTGAGGGAAGACTCAGGGAACTACAGACTTAAACATCAATTCCTGAAAAAAGTACGGAGAAGATTGTACTAGATGCTATTGTAAAGCATTTAAAGAGTAATGCAACCAGGCACAGTCAACACAGGTTCACCAAAGGAAAGTCCCGTTGAACTAATCTGATATCTGTCTATAAATTCACTCACCAAGCAGATGAAGGGAAGGTGGTGGATGTAGTTTTTCTGGATTTTCTAAGGCTTTTTGTACTGTCCCTCACAGCATCCTTCTGTCCAATTGTGAAACTCCCTGTATTTCCAGTTCTCGTGGTCTTTTTCAAAGTTACTTAAATGACTGCATCAAAAAAAATCAAACTCTGTCACATGGATCTTCAATGCATGGTTACTTTCGTTCTTCATGGGCAGGCTTGACAATAAAGTATGAATGGATTTTCCACTGAAATGGCCTGGTTTTGCACTGACAACAGTCTTCATTTGTTTACTAAGGGCACAAGTGCTTTAACAAGCACAGCTTTCAAAACTGGCTCTTCAGGAAGATGTACTTCATGGAAAATATTTTCTTAGGAAGAATGTCGTAAGGCCTGCTGGAATGCAGCATGGGAAATAGGCAATATCTGCACCATTCGCTTGCCTGTGCTCAGACCAGCCTCTCCGGAGCTTTTTGCTGTGACACTTCTTTGCGCTGCAGAAACTGGCACTGCTTGTCTTGCCATAGAGGACACCCACTCTTGTGTAGGACACATTTCCCATCAAAGCAGCCTAAGAAACTGAAACAGTATTGGGAACCATAACTGCAAGTCATTGAGTAGCTACAGGTCACAGCTTCCTGTTGTGGTCTGTCCTCAAACTGTTTATAACCAGCGTAGGTATCAGGCAAGCAGAAGGACACAAACAAATATGGTGGAAACTTGCAACAACTATTTCTCTGGTTTGGAGATTTATTTTTTCTTTCTCTCATACACTATTTTAAGTGATCGAGACCTTAGGAGAATCAGATATAGATGGGACACAGGTAAAGTGATAGCAAAGGTAACTCTTATTTCTCATTAAAGAGCAACTTAATTAGATAATTAGGTTAGCTCAGCTCTCTTGGCTACTATTTGTTTCCAAGCCAATATCCCAAAATCCCACCTTCTCCACTCACACACATACCTCCCGCAAATACTTAGAAAGATCCTTTGCAGTAGCAATATAAAAATAGAATTTGCCCTCTGTGAGTTTTTCCTCATGCCAACTTCACCACCTCTGCTCTCTTGTTGGTGGAAAAGGCTCTGTGAAACCACCAGCAGAGAAACAAGTGTCATGGCAGGGTTTCAGCAACATGATATGCTTTCTTGACAGAGTAGATCCAGAGAATTCCAGGATCATGTCTTGGTGTTTACATCTCGTAACATCTTATTGAGATCTGATATTTTAAATCATCTTGCTAAATAGCTCTTCATTGAAAAAAAAAAAAAACAACAAACCAAAAAACAAACCGAAACAACCCAACCAAAAAATCAAAACAAAACAAATGCAAACATGCAAAAACACAACCGTGCACATATTTCCCACAATCCACTATAATCACCAACTCCTTATGAGGACTGGTAAGTAGGTACCACAGGAGATATAACCTAACCATAACAGACAAGAGAATGGAAATGTGATTGCTGAATTACAGCCTCAGAAAGCATGAAGGTACCTTTTCAAGTTGGTCTTTTGGGTCTAGACATTTCAAAGATATTTTTCTTGGGGAAAGAATATCTGAAAGTAGTGTTTTATAGAAATGTAGGGCAAACCACTGAAGAAGTAGCTTTAGTAGAGCTGAGAAAGATAGAGTTCCTTTTTTTCCTGCAATTTTTTAGTTGTAGTTTCTGGCCGTATTTTTCCTGTCCATGAGAACAGGAGGATGGACTTTTATCCCCCTCCTCCTTGCTTCTGGAAGACAATTAAGAGAAGCTAAACTCCATATAGGCTTTGTCAAGCTGATGTTGCTGTTACAAACTTACTTTGAAACACCTCCATTTGCGCATTAACTGTGGCACTGTTCTGCTTCCCACAGAGACAGGCAACTGCTATTTGACACAAAACTTGTTTAACTTTGGCTTGCAAGCTTAAATGAAGGAAGCTAGGACGTAAAGCACTGCAGTGAATTGAAGAAAATATAATATCGCATTAAAAAAAAAAACAACACAACAAACCACAACAAAAAAAAAAACTCAAAAGGAAGAAAAATCCTAAGCATTTACATGGAATTCTCCTCAGGGCTCTTAAGGTAAATTTGTGAGCTGCATATTTGTGTACTGAAAATGCAAGCTTAGAGATAGTATGGAGCGGTCTGCCATTATATCATCTACAGCTTCAAAGCTCTCTTATTCTGTCTTGTTGAACTCTTGCCCAGTGTAGAAGATACTTATATTCAAGCAGAACAGAAGCTAATTTGAAGATTTAATGTACAACTGCTTTTAGACAGTAATAAAATCCTTCTCAAAGCATTAAGTGTGCAACAGCACTGTAATAAATAAAAGAGCTTTCAGACTCACATCTCTGATTTCTTTGTACTTAAATCCCTATTGATGGTGCCATAACTACCTCTATCTAATTAGATCTTGTTTGGAAACCATGTATACTGCTGCCACAGCTCTTAGCACTTCCAAATGGAGCCAGAGGTTACCACAGTACTCAATAATTCAGACTGTCTTCTCCAACTGCACTCATGGCCACACTAGCATGCAACAGGAGTTTAGAGGCTGCTATCTGCACTACTAATTTGGGCTAAACCCCCCTGATATTTCCTCATCCAACAATATTTATGTTGTATTTATTCTTTACCTATTTCTCCGATTTTGTAAGGTAAACCTTAGTATTCCAAGGTAAAGAAAAAAATATTTATAGAAGCTTTGAAATGGTAAATCCAAACAGCATGTAGGGCTAATACAGGACTCAGAGCTAGTCAAATTTTCAAGGGAAAAAATGGACTGTAACCATAGGAAATGGGAATATTTCTGTATTATTTACTAAGAAAAATAGAAAAATCTACTTCTTACCAGGAAAGAAATAGACAGTAAAAGTGAACGTTTTCCCTCACTACCATTCTATCATTTCTCAAGAACTAAAAGGATGCACCTCAGTACAGATTTCTTCATACTTAAAATTTAAAATTTATGCCAGAAAGTAAATGTTGCAAAAGAAAAAAAAAAATCACTATTCTATCAGGTTATACACAGTTATTGACTACTGTGTTTCTTCAGCCATTTTGAAACTTAGCTGAGCTTCTCACAAATGATACAAAACAATTGCTCTGAACACATTCACTTCTTGAGAATGATCAAAAGTATGCGTGATTTAAATCTTCCCCTTTGTTTGTTCTTCAAGTAATTAAAATATTTGTATTTCCAGATTTCAGTGAAAGACAACTATTTGGTTTTGTTAGCAGCTTTCCCCACAAGCTTTTTGTCTCTAATTGCTGTATCTTGAATTTTCCAAGTAAAAGTTTGCTCAGTGGCTTAGAAATAAAGGCATTCATGTACACGGCTATTTAGAAAAGGACTTTCCTGGAGAAAGAAAAGTCAATATTCAGACTCCAAAGGCAGCATTTTCAAAACCATTGGATAGCTTGTAAAATTATAAATTCCCCTCTAACCAAACGTATTCAGAAACTAATTTTTCAGTGCCATAATTGAAATCTCACAAAGAAAAGATATATATGCTGCTTCTGTCTCCATACAGATCACCTGATTGTGTTGGCTACTGTTAGTCTGTTGAGATGAAATAAATTATAAAACAGAGATCTTTCTAATTAGTTTCTTCCTAAAAAGAAAGAGGCCATTTTTCCATTTAAAAGAATTCTTTTTTTTTCCCCTAAAGCTTTATTTATGTGTGGAGAGACCTGTTTTTTCCATTTAAAAGTTTTATTTTTCTACAGGTTTATTTATGTGTTGGGGATAGCAATTCTGCTGATGTGTGTGTGTCCTTTTTCTAAGCCTACCTCTCTTAAATCACCTGAAGTGTGACAAATTCATCCTTCCCGAGACAAGCATACACTGTGAATAAGAAGTGTTCAGCTAAAATCCTGCAATCCTTCTCATTAAGAGGGGACACCTCCCCTTTTTTAATACTTAGTCCTTTATTGTATGTTCTAAACACCTCTCAATTTCATCAGTCTGGCATGGGCAGAGATCTAAACTGACACCAGGGTTATTTAATTGTGGTCAGCTTTTTGGAAATTGTATGATTCTTGAAGTATAACAAAAATTGCAATCCAAATGCAAAATCTCACTTAAAATCAAAAGTGATTAGTGGATTCTGAAAGGGTTATTCGTAACCTTGGCTTGAATATTCATACCTGCCACACTGTTTATTCACATGCAAAATAGCTGCAAGAATTCTAGATGGTATATAACACCATAATTTCTAAAAGATTGGGAGTGTTGCACTTACTATTTTCCTGATTTAAACCGTTCTGTTTCCTTCCTTCCCCTCTCTTTACTTAATCCTGAAGCTCTGCGCTATTAAGGCCTTCTTTCAGTTGGATACTGGTACAGACCACCTGTGTAATGATGATTTTATTCACGGTCTACTCCCAGAGTGGGATTGCTGCCCATGATGGTCTCTCCCAGAACTCTCTTCTTCCTTTTATGTCTGTGTGCTTTATGTTTGTTTACATTGACCATACTAATGCTATTGGTGGTCACAAAGTAATAAAAACATTTTCCACCAACATTTATTAGTCCATTGACAAATGATGTCAAACATGAAAGCAGTCTACAAAAACCACATGCTTTTCAAGCTCAACTGTTATGTTAGTACGTAACAGTTGCTTACATTTGTTTCTATTATTCTTTTTCCCATGGGCAGCTGAGCCACTTAAGGAAATTCACTGCAATCCAAAAAAAGAAAATGAGAAATCTACCTGCTAGCAATGCTTCATTAGTACTTATTCATTGATTTTTTTTGCTTTAGAGAATGAGCCAGAAATGTAATAGAGCTTTTTCTAAAATTTAAATTCCACTTTAACTGGTCTATTGTTTATTGTGTTCCATGACCAATTACCAATTTTAGCTACTGTTTGCCAGCAAAACGACTCTTCACTTGATGATGCTTGTTCCAACTGTGACCTTGAATATATAAACTAAAGATGAAAAATTACACTGTGAGGAACTTTTTTCTTAATATCTTCTGAAAATTTGGACTAGGATGATTTTTGAAACCCTTATCAAAATAAGGGTTTAGGGTATGATAACTCAGTGAATAGTTCTAAGTATTGAAAGCTTGATGGTGAGCACATTAACTGTTTGGAAATGACCAAGATCATTTAAAGTGCTAGCACAGGAAAACTCTGCTCCTTTGCCACTATTTTGCCAAAGCTTAGTGACACCTCATACTCTACCAACACAGAAAGGTTTTGTGAGCACTTGTTAAACAGCTTCTATACCCAAGCAGCTGACCTTAAAATACCTGTTTCACTGGTGGTTTAAACGCAGAAAAATCCCAGACACTTCAGGTAGCTGTAAGCCCACTGACACTGCTGTCTGGGCTGTGGAGCTCTCAGAAAGCTGTATGAAGATGTCATTCCTTCTGCTAGAGCCAGTATGAGAGGGCAGAGCAAGAGACCTCTCTGGTGGCTTTTTATGCCCTCTCTTCTTCCCCACGCAAATACAATTTGCATGTAAGTTGCTTTGTTCTGATCTGGCATGGAATAACTCCCTTTATCTTAATCCCCTTATCCTAACAAAGGTAAAGTATACATGTATCACACCATTAAAAGCCAAGAAAGAAAGGAGCTAGGATGCAGTTTTTCCTCTGCCTCCCCTCTTGTTCCAGAGGACAAGTCCAGCCACTAACTCATACATATCTAAACTTTTCCCCTTCACACAAACCAGATGTTCATCTCGGTCTGTGAAAATTTGAAGTCATTGTTATTGAATCTCCCTCGTTTCACACATTGCTTTTCTGCAGACTGAGTGGGAAATTTTATATATCTAGATCTTAAACATGTTCCTACCACCAAACAGCTTTGCAAAGCAGGGAGCTACGTTAACCATTTTCATCAGACCCAAGCAATTAAGCACAAACAACTCAGCCCAAGAGACTGATGACTTGCTGTAGAAGCAATATGTTCATTTACCACAGCGAGATTTAACCTCAGTCTCCCAGTACATATTTCACATCTATTCTTATTCAATTATTTTGTCAGATGTTGTCCTAAATGACACACATTTTCTAAATTCTCAACTTTATAAATTACATTTAACGCCTTTTAATAAAAATTGAATGCATTCCCTATATTTTCCCTTTAAGATCAACTGCAATGACAATTTTTGCCCACAAAGGAAAAACAAAACAAAACAAAACCAGAAAGCTTTTGAGCAGTTTCAATGCTGACTTTATCTTCTAATGTTCTTTCACTGATTCTATATGCTTACTGTGGGCTTCTCTCTTTTGTTTCCATCTGTAGTAAATAAAGACAATTTAAAAGATTTAGGTACCTCTTCTGTCACCTCCTTCTCCTCTGGTAATTGCAGAGTTGTCTACTTCAAGCATGTTTTTTTTTAGAATAGGTTAATTATGCAGGTGCACAAGTTCATGTGAATTATCATCTTCTGGCATTTTTCCTGAATAGTAAGAGGTTCTGGCTGCATTAATTGCCCACATCAGAGAAAAAAGGCCTACTGTTCCCAACAAAAAGAGTGCACTAGTGAATAAGCTCAGAAGCCTCTTATTGTCAATGGAAAAAGAAAAACAAATGCATCCTCATTGCTTTGTAAAATGCTAAGTTTTCTCATTAATTTCTCTGCCAGAAGATGAAGCCAAACTTGCACCATTCTGTCATTTAGCTTATATATAAAAGGTTTTTGGACTCTTTCTGTTGAAAGTGTCTACAAAACAGCAAGTAGCTGTTCTTGCAAGTTTAGCTTAAATAAATCAATAAACATTGCTTTTTCTTCTTTCTGCACATAATTTCATTTTAATGCTCTGTGTTCTGCCAGTTTTATACCAGTGACATGCTGGATAATATAACTAAATTTTGGAGTTTCTTGATTACAAAAATATATTTCTAACACACGCGTGTATGTGCATATCTACATATTTGTATACAAAATTTGACTCAAGTACTAGATTGTTTGGAAAATTTACCGTAACACCTCAAAACAGTGCCTGCAATTATGAAGGCTGAGGTTACAGCAATTTCAAGATAATGGTGATGATTTTCCCTTATCCTTATCAGACTTGCATGCACAGCAACACTCTGTCAGGATCTCCTCTTCCAAAACAATAGATTCAGTGCTATCCTGAAAGAGCCATATCCACAATTTCTGACCATAAGTCCATTCAGTACACTTAAGATAGAAAGAGTTCAGTTATGAGTCTCCATGGTTTTGCTACATCCTGAAACACAGGCAAACAACTGAGCAATGGGCTTCACATTAGTCAAGGGTAGCTCTGCTCCTTTCCCTTATTATTTTAGCCTTCAGAATTCAAGTATATAAGCAAATACTAGATTAGCTCCCCTTGCACTGTATCAGCACTCCACCAGTGCACCTTTATGACTTTATTGTTACTATACTGTCTTATTATTAGTGCAAAGACAATGACAATCAGACTTGGGTTAAAGATTTTCTTGATGATGACAATATGTGCTCAGACTTGCTCCCTTTTTGAGTCATTGGCTCTGCAGAACTAGCAAGTACTACAATCAGAAAGCTGGGTAGGTACAGTCACAGCCAGATAGTCACTTGAAATTACTAAACAACTCTCATATCATGCAGTCACCCTCCTTCACAAGAAAACCCAAGTATTTCCTTGCAATAATGCCATATAATCTTTTATTTCTTGCTGTTCATGTGTATTTGAATTATCTTTATTATAATTTTCTCCTCTTTTTACTATGCAGCAAAATATTCTTACTTGTACCCTGCCAAAGTACAATCTCTAAATATGATTTCCAAACATACTTTTATCCAAACTAGAAAGGGGAAACAAATATTGTTTTCAGCAAAATCAGGACATGCACTCATCAACCAATGGAGCTGTAATAAGACTTTCATTTTCCAGCATTTCTCTAAACAAAAAGTATTTACTTCTAGTCCTTGCCTCAAGCATCTTATCAGAATTCAAGATTTCCTTATCAGCTTCCCCAGACAAAAAAAAGACAAAAAGTTTTTCAAAAGACATATCAGTCCTTTAAACTAAAGCATATTGTTTTATAAACATACATTAGAAATACTATCCTAATCATTCTTACAGGGCACAGTTGGTACCTACTGCATCTATAGAATTAAAATACATCTTAAGTGGTTAAGCGTAGCCAAGACATATTTTGAAAGGTTTTACCTGTGTTTGTTTTACATATATTTATTTCATCTAGACATTAATCTGTTAATACCACTGCATAATATTACAGATGGTGATGTAATGAGAGTTGCATAATGTAATAGGAAATATTCTTGTTTTATACACGGAAAATTATGGAAATTGCTAGATACATATTTGCTTCCATCTACTAATACTACACACGTTGGTTAGTAATTCATCTAGAAAACTACCTGAGACTTTCTAGCTGCTTTGGATGAAAAACTGTATTGTAATCTTAGACATTACACAAGACTGCTGTCCATGGGAAAAAAAACACGTTGTGTTGACAGAATATCTCTTTTTTCTGAAAGCTTCTACCACTTGAAAGCAGTCTCCTGTCTCTCTGTTTTTGTTTGTAGATCAGAAGAAAGTCATGTATAGATGGATAAATGGGTTCATATCTGTAAGAAGTGAAGTGAACATTAAACCAAATTTTCTTTCCTCTCTCTTTATTCAAGAGAAAGGTTGAGATTAGATTGTCACAGTAAAATTTCGAAGTTTTAAAAAGGACACATCAGCATACTACAGTTATGAATGAAGATGTAACTCTGAGTATGAGAGACCTTTTTGCTTGAAAGCTTGCTAAAGTATAGGAAGAGACTCCGATTAACTTGAGCAGCTTTGGGCTTGGAAAACAATAAGAAATCCCAGTGAAGATTAACAGAACTGAAACAAGAAGCACATGCAGCAAGTTAAGGACTACGTGGGTTTTTAGTACTTCTAGCCTAATCTAGAAAGACAGAAAATGGAAACTATCAGAGAAACAGGGAGCCCAAGTAGGGTAAAAACAATGCACGTAAAAAGTAAAAATAGAAAAAAAAGGAGGAAATACAGTTGTGTTATCTTGTAGTGCTTATGTGGCATAATGCACCAACAACAGGGAAAACAGGAGCCCATACAAGGAAAATAGGAGCAAGATGCTATGCTCATGACTCCAGTGCAAACTTTTCTTCCACATTTATGCACCGAGTTAGAACTCTAGGCTTTCTCTGTTGATTAAGGTCCAAAGCAAGGCAAGTTCATTGTATATACATTAGCAAATGGCAATCACTTTCACACGCTACAGGGTAACTCTATAAAGATCAAATTCAAAAGAGTGGCTTGCTAATAAAGAATTATATATTGACAAACTCTAAACTATTATAACTACTCAGTCTTCAGAGACATACCATTTACTGCACAAGCAGCAGCATTCCCAAAAGAATTAATAATTGTGCGCAAAATGGAAATAGTGAAGATAATCATTACACTTACAGCATAACATAGAAAGAAAACAATTCGAACTTAAAAAACACCTGCTGCTGAACTATTTATGTTATGAATTGTTACTTTCACCCTTTCTGAAAAAAATAAAGGGAAAAGAAAATCAAGGAGTGTTCCTCTTAACCAATAATGAAGTCATGTACACGTGTTCTCATGTGTAGAAAAAAAACCAGTCCCCTATATTTTTTCTGTAGTTTTCTATTTCTGTCGTGAAAGTACATGNGATCTAATGAAATGTGGCTACTGCACTTCCAGCTCAGCTTTCCCTTGCAGGTCTCAAACATAAAGCACTTCTCACCTGAGTTTCCAACTGGGTCTGTTTCATAGAAAAGATTAAAAACAGATAAAAAGAGTATTGCATTCTAGAGATAGAACGATTAGAGTTAGAAGGAACCTTAAGGATCATAGAGTTCCAANATAAATGGGTTCGTATCTGTAAGAAGTGAAGTGAACATTAAACCAAATTTTCTTTCCTCTCTCTTTATTCAAGAGAAAGGTTGAGATTAGATTGTCACAGTAAAATTTCGAAGTTTTAAAAAGGACACATCAGCATACTACAGTTATGAATGAAGATGTAACTCTGAGTATGAGAGACCTTTTTGCTTGAAAGCTTGCTAAAGTATAGGAAGAGACTCCGATTAACTTGAGCAGCTTTGGGCTTGGAAAACAATAAGAAATCCCAGTGAAGATTAACAGAACTGAAACAAGAAGCACATGCAGCAAGTTAAGGACTACGTGGGTTTTTAGTACTTCTAGCCTAATCTAGAAAGACAGAAAATGGAAACTATCAGAGAAACAGGGAGCCCAAGTAGGGTAAAAACAATGCACGTAAAAAGTAAAAATAGAAAAAAAAGGAGGAAATACAGTTGTGTTATCTTGTAGTGCTTATGTGGCATAATGCACCAACAACAGGGAAAACAGGAGCCCATACAAGGAAAATAGGAGCAAGATGCTATGCTCATGACTCCAGTGCAAACTTTTCTTCCACATTTATGCACCGAGTTAGAACTCTAGGCTTTCTCTGTTGATTAAGGTCCAAAGCAAGGCAAGTTCATTGTATATACATTAGCAAATGGCAATCACTTTCACACGCTACAGGGTAACTCTATAAAGATCAAATTCAAAAGAGTGGCTTGCTAATAAAGAATTATATATTGACAAACTCTAAACTATTATAACTACTCAGTCTTCAGAGACATACCATTTACTGCACAAGCAGCAGCATTCCCAAAAGAATTAATAATTGTGCGCAAAATGGAAATAGTGAAGATAATCATTACACTTACAGCATAACATAGAAAGAAAACAATTCGAACTTAAAAAACACCTGCTGCTGAACTATTTATGTTATGAATTGTTACTTTCACCCTTTCTGAAAAAAATAAAGGGAAAAGAAAATCAAGGAGTGTTCCTCTTAACCAATAATGAAGTCATGTACACGTGTTCTCATGTGTAGAAAAAAAACCAGTCCCCTATATTTTTTCTGTAGTTTTCTATTTCTGTCGTGAAAGTACATGATACATTGTTCATATTTGTCAACTTGGACCTTAATAACACTTCAGAAGCTTCACCTCAGCAATATATATTTATAACAAAACCATTTTTTTTCATTAATTTCCACAAACATCTTGAATTTTAATGATCAGAATTGAACAGCCTGCAAAGATAGATATGCGTTCTTCAGAGGGATAGTGTCTTGCACCAATGGAAATAAGTGTTCATTTTTATACACAGAATAAATATAAAATGGCTCTTGACACCCCTTATTCCAAAGACATCATTGACTGTTCATTGTAACAATTTTACACTAAAAATTACAGCTGTGTTTTCATGTTTAATTTAACAAAAATTTAATTAAAACTATGTAAAATATACATATATAAATAAATATATATAAAAAAATAAAAATAAGATCTAATGAAATGTGGCTACTGCACTTCCAGCTCAGCTTTCCCTTGCAGGTCTCAAACATAAAGCACTTCTCACCTGAGTTTCCAACTGGGTCTGTTTCATAGAAAAGATTAAAAACAGATAAAAAGAGTATTGCATTCTAGAGATAGAACGATTAGAGTTAGAAGGAACCTTAAGGATCATAGAGTTCCAACTTGCCTACCATGGACAAGGACACTTCCCACTAGGCCAGGTTGCTCAAAGTCCCTGGCTTTGACCGCTTTCAGAGATGGGACATGTATAACTTCTCTGGGTAACTTAATTTTGAAATTCTGTATTTTTGGTTTCCTAATTTGAGGGTGATCATTGAGTTAAATACATATCATTTAAATATAATTTACATCTGTCAGTCTGATATCTTAAAGTAATTGTATGCTTTGGATGGACAAAAACATAGAGAGAACACCAACAGCTTTCAACGGAGAGGAGCTAAAATTCAAAAATTCCCGACAGTACAAATTCAAGACCTAGAATGGGCTTTCCAATGAAGGCACTCTCGTCAGGTTTTGCAGCTATTGCACAGCAGGGGTCTGCACACTTAGACAAGGCATATCCCCTACCTCACTTTCCCAGAGAGCCTCTAACATGCCTCAGAACACTTCAGTCCCAAACTGCTAAAACATGCACCATGCTGCTGCAATCTCAGTGTTGACACAGCAGGTGGGTGAACACAGGCTTTGAGTTCCTCCTGCTTGTTTCCCTAGTGTACAGCAATGTGTGATATAAGGAGAAAAAAAAAAAAAACCACACCCAAACAAACAAGGGAGAATTTGTGCTGGGAGTCTGCTACAGACCACCCAACCAGGATGAGGAGGCAGATGAAGTATAAGTGGCTGGCTGAAGTCTCACAATTGCCAGCCCTTGTTCTGGTTGGGGACTTCAACCCACCAGACATCTGCTAAAAATATAACACAGCAGAGAGCAGGAAGGCTAGGAAGTTCAAGTGTATGGAAAATAATTTCCTGACACAACTGGTACGAGAGCCTACCAGGGGAGGTGGTTCGCTGGACTTATTGTTCATAAACAGAGAAGGACTAGTGGGAAATGCGGTGGTCAGAGGCTATCTTTGACTTAGTAATCAAGAAATGGTCAAGTTCTCAGTTCTTCATGATCACCTTGAGCAAGCTCTCACAGCAAGTGCAGGGCAGCCAAGGGACCAGGGCTAGCCAACAAGGGTTTATGAAAGAGAGCCTTGTTTAACCAACCTAATTTCTTACTATAACTATATATCCCACCTTCTGGGAAGACTGTGGATGTTGTCTACCTGGACTTCAGTAAGGCCTTTGACACCGCTCCCCACAGCATTCTCTTGGAGAAGGTGGCGAATCATGGCATAGACAAGTGTACTCTTCTCTAGGTAAAAAACTGGCCTGGATGGCTGTGCCCAGAGAGTTGTCATTAATGAGAGGAAATCTTGTTGGTGGCCGGTTACCAGTGGTGTCCTTCAGGGCTCAGTTTTGGGACCAGTCTTGTTTAGTATCTTTATTGATGATCTGGATGAGGGGATTGAGTGCACCGACAGGAAGTTTGCAGACAACACCAAGCTAGGTGGGAGTGTTGGTCTGCTTGAGGGTAGNGAGGAGAGCCACCAAGCTGGTGGCGGGTCTAGAGAACAAGTCCTCTAAGGAGAGGCTGAGGGAACTGGGCATGTTTAGGTTGGACAAGAGGAGGCTGAGGAATGACCTCATTGCCCTCTACAACTACCTGAAAGGAGGTTGTAGAGAGGTGGGTGTTGGCCTCTTTTCCCAAGTGAATAATGACAGGACCAGAGGAAATGGCCTGAAGTTGTGCAGGGCAGGTTTAGACTGGATATCAGGAAGAATTACTTTACTGAAAGTGTGGTCAGGCACTGGAACAGCCTTCCCAAGGAGGTGGCTTAGTCACTATCCCTGGAAGTATTTAAAAAACATGTAGGTCATGCTTGAGTTGCCAAGACTGTAGGGATTTGGTTGTGGTTGTGTGTTATGGTTGGACGTGGTGATTTCAGAGATCCTTTCCAACCATGACAAATCTGTGATTTGCGAAACAGCTAACAGTTTTTAAGATCAAGTGATCAAACAGGTTTAGATGTTTTTTATAGACTAGTTTTTGGTTTAGTTCTTATTCCAACACTTTGTCTATAGTTTTCAGAAGGAGAGGTTTTAATTGCATTAATCCTCACACTGTTTTCCTAAGTTTCTTAATATAGAATTCAGTGTCTGCATGTAACAAATTGATTTTTCCCAGAAAGTATAATTCATATTTTTAAAACAAGAAATCCACCTGTCATGAGACTTCCCCCTGTGCCCGGCTTATACTTAAGATTCTCCCCCCAAACGTTCTTAAGGACATTTAGATTCTGATTATTCTATTATTATTATTGCTATAATAATAGAATATTCCATATTCCATCTGAATATGGGAGCCTCAAATCCTAATTTAGTTCTTTGCTTCTGGTCTTTCAGGGACAACGGACCAGCACACAGGGGACTGACTGAGCTCCACACAAGGATATATATGATTGAACTAAATCACCAAGATATTGATTATAAGAAAATTGCACAAAATAGCTGCTGCTCAACCTGACAACCAATGTAATGGGCATCAAATGACACTTCTCCTACTCCATACAGAAGCCTCCAACTGCAGGACAAGTGTAGCTCAAGTGAACTTGCATGTAAATAGTACAATTTCACACTGAAATGAATACATGTTATGCAATAGAAAAATGACAGAAGAGGAAAAAGGAGAGGATTGTTAACACTTCATTGTCATTTTCCATCTGGTTGAATCTAACAAAAAAAGGTTTTAACACAAATCTGAAAGTCTAAGTTTAGTCACTAAATGACAAAACTGAAGACCTCTCTAGAAAAGCAACATCTTCCTTTAAGATGGTCATGGCAGAAGAAACAATTTTTTTTTTATTGCACCAGATAAAACAGTTAAAAATTGTTCATTCATGGATTGCATAAAAAAGATTCTAGTTTTGAATTTAAAAACCTGTAAAATTATTTTAAGAGGATAAAAGGGAAAAAAAATTTAAGTGTACTTTTTAAACCTTTCTTCAGTTTGAACACAAAGATGTTTTGTGTGTTCAGACAGTTTATGAACTTGCAAAGAAAAGGTCTAAAGGGAAAGCAGCACAGGGAAAAAGAAGAAGAAATTTTTCTCCAACATTTGACAGGAAATACCAAAGTAACACTTAGAAAGAAAGGAACTGTCTGGATCCTGTATATCCATCCCCTTCTGTTGCAAGAAACTATGTCATACACTCTTATTCATTATTCGGGAAAGATTCATCTTCAGCTATTTTGGTTTTTTGCTCTCTGTTTTTCTGTTCAACACTTAACAGTTTTGCTCCGGAAGTAACACTTTCACTTTTAAATGCTGACACCTTACAGTGTGACTTTTAAAATGGGAAAAGTATAGTTTATCTAAATTTCCATGTCACTTTAAGCAGAAAGATGCTGAGAATTGGTCTAAAGGTGTTGGAAGCTGGGGGTTGGAAGCAACATTTCTTCCAAGTCTGGGATTCACCATAAGAAAAATTAGAATTTTTCAGCATCTATATTCTAAAGAGGTTGGGTTTTTTTTATGAGATGGGAAAAAAAAATAAGAGGAAAGAGCTGGATTTAGTATTGTGCTAGTAATTATTCTCTCTGCTCTTCAGAAATCTCACCAGAACTGAGATATCAGCAATTGTAGGTCTAATGTGTTGGAACAAGATAACCAGGAGACAACTACAGAAAACATTACTCTTACCACTGTTGAAGATATGAAATAGCTATTTCCCATTATTAAACAATAGAAGATGAATCAGTAGTGATATTTGCTAATAGAGGTATTAGTAAAGATTTCAGGATACTAATGCGTTCTCTGAAAATTAAAATTTAAAAATACCCATTTAGAGTTAAAATTTACTACTTTTTTGTCACTTTCTAAATGGATCCTAACACCAACCAGGCATATAAATATTTACTTCATGTAAATATGAAGAACTTTCTTCATGTCCTCCATGAAGAAATACACAAAAATGTACACTACACACAAATAATTAGCAGGTAAGTGTAAATTCATTTTACCAAACATGATTTGAAACATATCTGAAGGTTTACCATTAGCTGACATGAAAAGCCAAGAGGTTCATGAACTGTTCAACTGTTAATATGTACTACAAACAAGTGTTTTCTGCACAAAAAAACTAAGTCTTACTGGACGTTCCCAAGAAGCACTCTACAAATGCATAATCAATTGCTCTTTGACTCCACATAGCAGAAAATTAAAGATCACAAAGGGACAAAAAGTTTTCCATCATTTTTCACAAGGCTGTCACAGAGGAAAGACCAAGTTAGTAATGGTTTTGAAGCAGAGCAGTCTAGAGCTTTAACAGAGTTTTCCAAAAGAAGATCACAAAACCCAATCATTAAAGAATAGTCACAAAAGGCTTTTTAGATAGAGAAAAGTCAAAATTATTAGACAAAAGAGAATATAAAAAAATATAGCTTACTCCTTTTCTCCCAGGCACGATTACAGTTCATGCACTGCCTCTGAGTGGCAGCAAGCCCTGCACAGGTCACCTGAAGTTTCTTCCTTTCCCCACGAGGCCAGCCTTGCTGCTTCCTTGCTGTTCTCCACAGCCTTCTAGACTGTGTCTGCATAGCAGATACTTTGGTTTATCACTGAAACCAACACAAGACCATCAGATAAACATGGGTCTTGTTTCAAAATAACTCCAGCTGTATAACTGGCATACATACATCTTTATTTTTTGTTTCTAAAAGCTTCTGCATTTCTGTTTTGCAACTCTGTGCTGTAGGCACCACCTTCACCCTACCCCACCCCAAGATCTCTCAGGGCGTCTCTCTTTAGTGCCTGCTCCCCCAACAGGATCACCCCTACCTATTTTTCTTTAAATAGCATAACCCATCGGGAACAAAGTCAAACTGAAAAACAACGGTCTCTCACAATAGCTCAAGAAGGACGAGGTCTTTCATGGATACCCTCAGAGTACCGATAGTTTTGCAGTGCCCTTGTCTTCAGATCTTTAGCACTAAGGTACAGAGCTTTTTTATTTAGGAGGCACAAGTTACTTCAATGATATATCAAGAATATAGTTTTAAAAATGAAAAATTTGGGGTATTTTTCCTGTGAAGAAAATAATTGTATGGATAAAATTTCACATTTCATGTCTAAAGCAATTTTATTAATAATTGAAAAATTCTTGTGTATTAATATAAGACTGGATAAGAACATGCTTTGGCATAGAATTCACATGAAGGTTTGCTTAGTTGTTTCATGTTCACCTCATCTGTGTGATAAAAGATATATTCACGTATTTGATATACAATTAATTGTGAAAGTAACACTCTTCCAGTAACCTCAATATCAATTTCCATTTTTAAACTCTGCATTTACATTCAAATTATTCCACAAATATAACAGATGCTTGACAAGGATCATGGAAAGGCACACAATACTTTCACATTGCTATTTTTAAAATGTGCATCATTACCAGGTTCTGAAAAGATGGTATACATTAAGCTTTTATCAATTTATAGATAAAAATCCCCATCAGATTAAAAAAATAAATTATGTAGTAGGTCATATTTTTTATAGTTATATATATGTTATGGACGTTATAGTATAGCATATGTTATAATATCATATATTATGGCCTTGAATTATACAGACATGCAAATAGAGACAAAAAAAAAGTTGAAACATCATGAACTTATGTCCACAGATACTCTTTAAGTTTTGTTATATATATATATATAGGTGCCTTATCTAGGTCAAATATTTGAAAATTAAACTTGATCAACTTTTGCCTAATTCCACTTAAGACATGCTTTTAATACCAAAGGATTAAGTATGAGAAATAGTTGTATGTAGTAAAGCAAAAATATAATCGGCTAAATCACTTTCGTTTTTATAAACCCATTTTGCCAAGTATTTTAATTTGGTCTGATCCTCTTCAGTTTTTCCTGTGTGGACCAAGCTGTTATTTATGTTTCGACACAGGAAACAAGCATTAAAACATCGTAGTCAATAGTAGTCAAGCACCAGTTTTAAGTGCATTGTCTGAGTACTTGCTGTCTGTTCAGCTGACCACCTTCTGAAAAAAATCCATCTTTAAGGGCTGTAACTATCCCTCTCCACTCTAAAAGGAGACAAGGTAGCATGAGACTGATCACAACATAACTGAAGCTTTCCAGTCTCAAATAAGAACAGTAAAAACAGCAAAGTCACATCAACACACCTTTGTGACAGCAGGAAGAATTAAGCGGCAGCAAAGATTTTGCTAAGAGGAGATATCCTAACTTTATAAACCCTTGAGAATGAACATAGACTGTATCCATGAACTACTGGCAAAGTAGCATCAATGAGAGTCTTGATTTGAATCAGCCTGAAACAACTAGAAATGACTGGGTACATCAAGAATAGAAATTTTTAGCTTTTACTTTCTTTTCTTTATTGCTAAGTACAAAGATACTCAAGAAGTGACTATGACTAAGGCATTTTCAAACAGGAATTAGAGTAAAAATGGTGGTATAAAAAGAGCTTGTATGTCATGTATACAGCTGTTTAAGGGAAGAATCAAACAGAAAATATTGCAGAAATGCAGCCTTTCTTTTTCTTTCTGGAGTAGATCACTGAAACTTCAATACTTAAAAAAGGAACAACTAACCACAGCCTACTGAACACAGTAACAGAAGACTTTGACACTCTATTGATTCCCATAACTTATAAAGCATTATTTATGCAATTTATGCAAACATTTCTGACAACCACTACGAGATAAAATACTAGTNGCATTTCAAAGTTATCCAAACGTATTCTGGTTTATATTTCTCTTCTTGAACAAATATACTCTTAACACATTTTACCTTGGGTCCATTACAGCTGCACAAATATTCGACACAAAATTACTATTTATCAGAACAAGGATTCCATAAATCATTTATAACAATAACAACACTAAGACCAAAAGTGATTGGTCTAAATAGATTTGTCTCAAAAGTATATATTACATCTCTGATAACTATGTTTTTCAGACTGTCTAAAAATGTAAAAGGTTCCTTGTGTCAAGTACAAAAAATTGCAGATAAAAACTGAGAATGTAAACAGTTTTCTAATGCAAATATTTTTAATTTAACTTTGTGCACATGTAAATGATGCAATTATTCAAATTCTCAATTTCTCCTGCATGACAGGCACAACACAAGATCGCCTGTCATCTCCTATGTCAGAAAAAAATAAAAAGGCATTTTTCCACATTAAAAGAATGATAAGTAGATTTTTTTTTTTATCTAATAATTGGATCAAAAATTACTTTTTTTTTATTATGAAAGGAATATAGATAACCAACATAACACAGTGGACTGTAGAGAGCTGCCAGATATCTCAAAGCCTATACTCAACATCATTGCCAGCCAGCAACACCTAGCCGCTCTCCAGGGCAACAGGGAGCTGGTTTAATATCTCATCCATTTGACGGGATCCGAGAAGAAGTTCAGACAAAGCAAATCCGAGAGGCATTAGTCCTGAGGCTTTGCAAGCTCAGTACACAAATTTTGAAGCCTGATACTAGCAGCAACAGCACTGCATTGCTGGGTTGCATGACAATAACATATTTTGTCAGATATCTACAAGCCACTTTCATATTTTGCCACCACCAAGCCTTTCCACCAGTACTAAAGCTTCCAAAATTTCCTCCTTCAAATTACTTGGAATGGTGGTCTTATGCTCCAGTATATTTTTTAAATAGTCAGATCCCAGTTCAAATTGTTACTCCAAATTCAGGCTCACTCTNACTATGGATAATTTGAACACAAAACAGTTTTCCAATATACTTTTCAACTGTGGAAGATGGTACCATAATATTTTATTGGTATTTTCTAGAGGGCAGNGATTTGTCTCAAAAATATATATTACATCTCTGATAACTATGTTTTTCAGACTGTCTAAAAATGTAAAAGGTTCCTTGTGTCAAGTACAAAAAATTGCAGATAAAAACTGAGAATGTAAACAGTTTTCTAATGCAAATATTTTTAATTTAACTTTGTGCACATGTAAATGATGCAATTATTCAAATTCTCAATTTCTCCTGCATGACAGGCACAACACAAGATCGCCTGTCATCTCCCATGTCAGAAAAAAATAAAAAGGCATTTTTCCACATTAAAAGAATGATAAGTAGATTTTTTTTTTATCTAATAATTGGATCAAAAATTACTTTTTTTTTATTATGAAAGGAATATAGATAACCAACATAACACAGTGGACTGTAGAGAGCTGCCAGATATCTCAAAGCCTATACTCAACATCATTGCCAGCCAGCAACACCTAGCCGCTCTCCAGGGCAACAGGGAGCTGGTTTAATATCTCATCCATTTGACGGGATCCGAGAAGAAGTTCAGACAAAGCAAATCCGAGAGGCATTAGTCCTGAGGCTTTGCAAGCTCAGTACACAAATTTTGAAGCCTGATACTAGCAGCAACAGCACTGCATTGCTGGGTTGCATGACAATAACATATTTTGTCAGATATCTACAAGCCACTTTCATATTTTGCCACCACCAAGCCTTTCCACCAGTACTAAAGCTTCCAAAATTTCCTCCTTCAAATTACTTGGAATGGTGGTCTTATGCTCCAGTATATTTTTTAAATAGTCAGATCCCAGTTCAAATTGTTACTCCAAATTCAGGCTCACTCTTCTGAATTCTGTTGTCTGCTCTCATACCTGAAAAAGTGTACTAATAACATTTTCACTATAGACAGACAACAATAACTAACATGGTATTGAGCAAAAAATAAATCAAGTCAGGTATCCTGCGTTATTTCAGATATAGCCAGTCATGCAGGTTATAGCACCTGTATTCAGAGAACACAGCAACTTCTTCATGCTCTGTTTAGTCACAAGTAAGAGTTGCAGTTTTAGTTCTTACTCTTCCAAGAGTTGTCTTTTGAAGTGCTTCACCCCACAAAGCAGGTAATTCAGACTAGAGACCACATATCAGAAGTTATGCATACCCAGAAGTGCTGGGAGACACTCTTTAGGAGCTTCACAATGACAGTGCAGCTCTGCATAAACCCAACTGAAAACCACATTTTTCACGTGCTAGTGATCCTGCCAGAAAGACAAGGAAAAATTATAAACCCTGTTATAGCTGGAGGTTGTAAGAGGGCTGGAGAGAAATAAACAGTGGGTTTTGCCAATTATTTGAGGATAAAAATCTAAAAGTGTTATGCAAATGAATTTTTGGAAAATGTTGGGCAGCTTATGGAAATTTTATTTACATAAAGGAAATTATTTCTAGTCTATAGTAGTAAGCAACAGGTGGTCTTTCTCTAAGAACTTTAGGATTAAAACCACCTTAAACAGCTTTATTTTTTATGCTACTTAACTGCTCAAGGAAGTGGTTTAAGAAAAAAAGAAAGGAATACGAGAAGATTTAGTTTTTACTGAACTTTACTTTTATGAAAGTGAACAAAGTAAGTGACTGCTAGGTGCAATATGTTGTTTCAGAACCGGATGCAGGATGCTACGGATTTTTCCTGTTACGTCAGTTGGCTTCAGATAAGATCCATGAAGAATATGGGCAGCAACAGTGACATTTTCTATCCACTGCATGCCATAAGTATCTACTGTATTTTTTGTTCCGTAAAACTGTTTTCCGTGCTTAGCTTCCTCTTTGCCTTTATAAGTGTGTTTCAAATGTCTTCATAATAAGGACTGTAGTGAGAACCATAAGCCTTTCAGATATCCTACCTAAACATCAGATGTACAGTAATAACATCATCTACTGACCTATACAATGCTTCATTGGATTGGCAAAAACTAGCTATTCCTCCACTGAGTCTGACACCCCCTGACAAAATTCAGAGCTTTACGGAGATTCTGTAAAGATTACTGAGCTTGTGTTTCATGACTTAAAATGTAGTTTTAAAGGAAAAAAAGGGAAGGGTGTGTTTCCTTGCAGCAAAGTAGTTTTTTTCCAAAAGAGTAATAAAAGTTAAACTTTATGTGTATCTGTATCCCTCCAGGGGCTCTGCAAATAACTGGTCTTTCGGTTTGTCAGCGAAACTAAGAAATTGGATGCACCCAGATACTGGGCAGTAGACCAGCCTTTAGCTCAAGGACTCCACCATAAAGGATGCACTAAATAGAAGCCTTCTGTAGAAATAGTCAAAATTTCTGAGGTTTCCTACATTTAGCATTGCAGAACTAAAAGTATATGTTAGTTTGCAGAATCCCTTTTAACAGGGACCACATTTTTTTCTGCTTGAACATCCTTATAGATCTGCCTTTCCCAGAAATTACAAAATTATTTCCTCTGCATATCAATAGCATCCTGGAGAATTTCTGTGGCAGCTTGCAAGGAATGTTTCTGTGGAGTCTATCCAGTCTAATCACATATGAGATCTTCAGAGGCATGAATCCAAACAAGGCTGTGGGAGTCTTCATCATTCCCTGAGTGTGGGCTGTGGGCACAGATATGTTCATGATATGGATGCCTGCGATTGGTTGACATTTGGGAAGCGCCTGTGGGTAGAACGGCTTTAGTATTAATCATCTGTGGCATGGCTTAAAAGAGGGTTTATATGAGTCAGTGCACTTTGATCTGTAAAAATCTGGACCTTTGTTTTTAGGACAATCCTTTCTGAATTAATAAGCTGCCAACATTCAGATCTAAGAATGGTCTAAATTATCTTGTGTAGTCACACAAACAAGCAAACGTATGTGCAGTGATAACATGGAACTCTGCCATTTTGCTATAGATAGAATGCTGTAAATATATCTGCTAGACTGGTATGTAGTAGGGCAGAATAAGTCTTTAAACATCTTCTTTATCCTTGTAATAAATTAGCATTTATTTGATTGGTTAGAGGTAGGGTTTGGGGGGGGAGGGTTTATTTTGTTGTTTGTGTTTTTTTTAATTTTTGCATTTCAATCACTTGGTAACAAAAAAAAAAAAAAAGGGCAGAAAAACAAGCCAAGCCAATAATAATTTCCACCAATAACTTTCAAAAATGCAATATAGCTCCAGAAGCCACAGCAAATACTACCTCTACCTACATGACCAAATACCTTCACTGTCACTATATCATTTTAGCATTATAAAGATCATTTACTCCAAAATCTTTTCTGCTATACCATTCTGCTTTCCATCAGCTCTGCATTTTTACATACCTACCATAATGCTGGCCAACAAAGGTGACTCCTGTTATTTATAAGGCACTGTAACCTAATGTAGCAAGTATTATTTCAATAAAAATAGGAAAAAAATAATTTGTTAAAAATTTACATTTACACTTGAAAGTGTCAATTTTGACAAAGCTTTCAATAGAAATTAGAATTTCTGGCTAAAATCAAGGAGCAAAATTACTACCTGTATCTTCTGTGAGGGTTCCTACATAACACTGATCTTGGAGAATCCACTGCTATTTTCCCACTTTTTAAAAATTCCTATCCTGATGCAGAGTAAGAGTAAGTTTTTAAATCCTCATATTATCAATGTATATTACAGAGAATGGAGAGCTCTCCCTGACTTAATTTAACATGTTTATGTAAATTCAAGGCACTTTGGCAAATTTAAATATCAATGTGATTTTATACTAATGTTGCACTACTCCTAAGTAATACACAGAGAATTTCAGTGTGTAGTATTGAAAAGATGTAAAACATATATTCATATATAATTTATTCAACTGTTTGTGAGGAAAGCCTGATGATAGAATAATTTTGTATAAATATTTTACTCATTGACTCAGCTAATTTATAAATAACAAACTTGACTTGTTAATATTTTATTCAGTGAAAAATGCCAAAATTCACTGGATAAATTATATGCAACACAATTTATATATCTGTAATTGCACACTGCCAAAGATTAAAAAGAATATTTTTCTGTGCTGGTGTTGAATTAGTAATGAATTCATTTACCTAAGTTTTCTTTATCTGTTGGGTTTTTTGGCCTTGGGTTTTTATTATTATTATTATTTTAACCTTACTGCCTGCATTGGATACAGGCTTTTACCTTTGTATTCAGTTCTTACAAAGAAGCTTCCTATATAACTGGGAAGTCATGATTCCCTAAGCAAAAGTAGCAGCATCTTTGTCTAGACATTTGCCCTAACTCAGAGAATAGCACGCAAAAATGAAAAATCAGCAGAAACTTAGCAATGGTAAAAATGTACTCATTCTTATAAACTATGAGAAATGAAGTATACAAATAAAAATTATTCAAAATATCAAGAAAAAAGTGTCACTTCGGGGGTTTGGATATAGCCATGAGGAATGACAGGTGAGCTTCTACACAGAAGGGGGACTCACAAGATTTCTCACTATTTAACATTTTCACTGATATCCTGGACTAAAACTTTGCCTATGACACACAGATAATTGTGCCATTCAATTTACCTGGTACCTAGATTTTTTGGAATCTTGAATGTATTCATCCGTTTATGTTCAGCTGTTTGTAAGCTCTGTGAGCGTTTTAAGACAACTGAATATTGTAAGAAGTTTGTTTATGTTCACTATTGACAAGAAAACGTGGAAAGAAGGTATCATGGCCATTAGCAACATATTCTTGAAGGTCCTACACAAAATATCTTTGGACATCAGATTTTACAAACCACTAGTCTTGATCTTTTGATTTTGATAAAGATATATTTTAACTGTTTTTCTTGTATCTTGCCTTAACAGATGCCCTTGACCCTTTAATCTATAATAATAATGTTGGATTCAGGCTCAGAATGTGCAAAAAATAATCAAGTTCCCTTCTAGGGAATAAAAGCCTAGTTTAAATTAGACACAAAAGAAACTGAACCTGGGGTTCACTCGTCTCCTACCAATACTGCCTCCTTTGGTGAAGTAGTTCTGCAGAAAAGTTTAACTGACATGTTGATAAGAAAGAAGTTCTGAAACACTGTAAACTATTTGAAAACAAAATTGCCCTTTTATATTCATGTATATCTTAATAGCATTATTCTTGTCCTATTTGCATTAGTCTGGCACTGCAGTCTCAACTGCAGTTGTGCAAGTGCTGCATATAGATCATAAGAAAGGTTCCCACTTGAAGCATTGTGCAGCTCAAGACCCTCATCCTGCAAAAACTCACTCAGAAGCTTAACTTTATTAACTGTGAGAAGTGATAACAATGTATAAGCCTGCCTAACTCATCTGTCTAAATTTTTTTTTTTAAGGATGAGGTACCAGTGATCTCAGTGGAATTGCTCACAGAATATTATACACTTAAATATCAGCTTATGTTTTTGAGAGGTCAAGGTCATACCTATGGTGTTTCTTTCCTTTTATGCTGTACATGATTTATGGTTTTTCTAATGGTGTGTTGCCAGAGAAGAACTGCTGTAAAATGAATTACTGCTCAAAGTGTTAATCTGGTCCCCACCGATGTATGGTATATTCTGAAATATTGGCTTGGACTAGTTCAACAGTCCATCTTTTATGGGCTCTCTTCTAATGTGACCACACCAGACTATTGCCTGAAAAAATAAGTTAAACCTGAAAACATAAGTTCACATTATTAATACAAATTTCTAAATTGACCCCATCTATTAGTGTTTCATGAAAGGTGCAAAAGAATGCATCACTAAGCTGAAATCTGTAAGAATTCATGTGCAAATATCTACCTATACATATATGAATCCTGAAAATAGTTATTAAAACTTATTTGATATCAGTGAATTGAAATATCTGTCAGTATCTGCTGTTACTTGGAGGTAAAAAAAAAATCTACACGAAGAAAGAAACCAAAATCTAAACTTTCTTTTGCAATTTCATTAGCCTATGAAACCTGTGAAATTTTTGATTAGCAATTATTCACAGAGATAAATTACTCAAGTGCTACTTAAAATAAGCTGTCAACAGGAAAAGGATAGATATACTTGGCAGACTCATGAAATAGGGTTAAGACTTTAAATTAGCAGTGCAATTTAGCATTCAGATTACTGAAGATGTAACCAAAAAAAACCAAAAACTCACAAAACGTGGTATGGAATGAAAACAAAGACTTAGTTGTAGAAAAATCTTATGAGTTATTCTATGATATTTGGTGATGGTACCTCTTTAAATAAGAGGTAATTTCAGTCATCTTTGATCTTATGTAAACATAAGAAAGATGAAAAATTAGATGCTCTACTTTTCTGGTACAGATACAATGTGGTACTACAGTGACATAATTAAAACACACATCTTACTAGACTATACTGTTTATATTGAAATATATATTTGGGGGCATTCTTCAGCACGTAAAAGAAAACCCAGCTTCATTTCAGGACTCTGGTTAATTTACATGGCTACTAATTTGAGTAAAATCTCCAAACCATCTCTCCAAAAAGTAAAACTACTCTCTTAATTGTAAAAATATTTTTCTCTCATCAGCTTTTTCATAGGAAATATGACCATGAATTACCACACCTTATTTCTAACTGACCATTTTTAATGCAAAATATTCCATATTCATAGAAGTGTGACTTTTCTGTCTGCTGCTCAGACTTTGGTTTAGTCATGGTCATAACCATCCCTGTCTCTTTGCTGCTAGGATCTCAGGGTGAGGAAATCACAGTATATACATTCTGTAGCAGCACAGATTTTTTTTCTATACCTGTTTATGCTTAATGCAGTAACTTACTAAGGCAAAGATATCAAGTCCAAAGTCTACCTAAAGCACACCCTCTCATCTTTAGATGGCCTAACTCAACCAACAAGATTAAGATGTGCCACTTTCTTAGTTGAGTATCTCACAGCACACAGGCACCTGATGTGACTAGCACTACTTTGCATAGTCTGACACACTCATTGGATCAGCAGCAAGTGATTTTCAGTATGAGATTCAATACAACAGTGAGAGAAAGTACTATGGCCCACACATTGCACACCTTATTTAAATGAAAGGAGATTCTTTCTTCATTTCATCTTTAAATTTTACAAATGCTCTGGTAAGCAGTTTTACTTAATTAATAGTTTGACCGAAGTCATACATTACCACAATAATTTCTTATAGTTATTTCAAAGACACTTTTTTTTTGATACAGAAAGCATTCATATACAGAAACACACCATATTCCTTCAACCTGTTTCTGAAGATGCCATGGAGAACAGACGAGTAGTTCAAAAACCATCTCTCAATTTCAATGTCAGTAGCAATGTTAAAACGTATTGATAACCTTGTTCAGTATGCACAGGTCAAAAAAAAAATACTACCATTAAAGAAATAAAACTAAAAATGATCAAATAGATGCATCACAAGAGCAAACCACTTACAAATAAACATGTCTTTGATGAATTTTTCCTAGACTCAAATGCAAATAGTAATCAAAACAAAAGTGACCCAGAGCAACAAGTCTTGCACTCAGAGATTTCAATTTAAGGATACCCAGAAGTAGTAGACCAAGATTTCATCTGAGAAAATGGGCAAAATGATAGCTTAATTTTTCCCAGTCTCTCTTGATTCCTTCCTTCTTCTTTGTGTCACTAACATCTTTTCCTCCCATCCAAAAAAAAATAGGTAGATCAAAAATTGGCCTTGAAGATTGTTTTGTCTGGGTATATAAGAATATGGTGCAGGAAGTGCAAAGAGTCTCCCGCCCAAGTCAAGATTTAGATTTTCTTTTTTTTTCTTTTTTTTTTCTTTTTTTTACCAAAAAAAAATAGGAGGCAGTAGTTGCTAGCTCTATGAATATACGTTTCTATTAATTTCATGTCTCTGTGTGTGTGTGTGTGTGTATGTGTGTGTCTCTAATCATATTTTGAGTTGGTTGTTCTTATAACATGCAACTTCTTTGAAAGAAATCTAGTTGCAGGCCATGACTGCAACAATTGAAACTGAATCAGAATCTGGCAATGATTATTGCCAGTACCTGTTTTGATTCCCTTATTGGCTCAGATTGCAAAATTCTGTGTCAAAAACGGAGATCTGTGACATTCATTGATATTTTAATGGGTTTTGAGGAACCTACATAAACTGCATAGTGAACGCATGCTATTCTTATGCCTGACCAAAATTAAAACAAATTGGTTTGGTTGGAAGGCCATCTAGTCCAACCCCTCTTCCATGGACTGGGACATCTTTCCCTTGACCAGGTTGTTCAAAGCCCTGCCCAACCTGACCTTGAATACTTCTGATGGGACATCCACTACTTCTCCCAGCAACCTGTTGCAGTGTCTCACCGTCCTCATCATAAAGAATTTCTTCTTTATGCCCAATCTAAATCTACCCTCTGTTTAGAAATGTCACGCCTTGTCCTGTCACTGCAGACTTTGGTAAAAACATGCCATTCAGTCTTTCTTATAAGCCCGCTTTATATCCTGAAAGGCTGTAATAAAGCCTCACCTGAGTCTTGTCTTCTCCAGGCTAAAGAATCCCACTCAGCCTTTTTCCATTGAAATTTTCCAGCCTTCTGATTATTTTTGTGGCCTTCCTCTGGACCCACTGTAACAGGTTTACGTCTTTCGTGCACTGGGGATCCCAGAACTGAACACCGTACTTCAGGTGGGGACTCAAAAAAGCAGAATACAGGGGGAGAATCACCTGCCTTGATCTGCAGGCCATGCTTCTTTCTTTGCAGCCCAGAACAAAATTGGCTTTCTGGGTTTAGAGTGCACATTACCACCTCATGTTCAATTTTTCATCTACCAGTGGCCCCCAGTCCTTCTTTACAGAGCTGCTCTCAAACCATTCATCACCAGGGACCTTGCACTTGACCTTGTTGAACTTTTTGTGGTTCACATTGGCTGATTTCTCAAGCCTGTCAAGGTCCCATTGGATGGCATTCCTTGCCTCAAGCAAATGAACTGCACCACTCAGCTTGGTGTCATATGCAACTAAATAATACTTATAAAATTGCCTCTTGACCTTTGTGCTTTATAAGGATTAAAAAATTAAGGACTTGGCAGAAACATACCTTCTGGTAATATACTATTTAACATCTCATGGCTAGATACATAGTGGCATAGCAGATGAATGTGAACTTATCTCCAAAGACTGGAGAAGACAAATACAACTCAGAGAACATTCTGTGCACATCAGCTGCAGCTATGTCACTTAAATAGTAAGAGGAGTATCTATTAATATTGGCATTTACAGAATAAAATTATTTTTTAAATTAATGTCAGTTACTCATGTTTTTATTAAATAGCAAAAACAAAGGTGTCTTGGTATAAAACAATTCACTACTAATTACATTTTCTTATCAGTACAAACACTTAATGAACAGTTTATCTCTTTTAAGCCAGGGACTATATTTACTACTACTCAAAGTAAAGTTTTAGGATCACAGTGAAATAACAACCAGCCTGCATCTGAAACTTGCTTTGAAAATAGAGATGGTTGCAGTGTGAAAACAGGCAAAGATTAACTTCAGTTTAGACTAGCAGGAGGATTTCCAGGGACAGCAATGTGGAGTTTGCAACTGGTAAGAGTGAGGCCCATAAGTGTGCATGATTTGCTTGTGTTATTCATCAGTCCCTTTTTCTTTCATTGAAGAATCACCATGTTTGCTTCTGTTTATTTTTAAACCTCTTTATCCTGGTGCT
This sequence comes from Nycticryphes semicollaris, assembly GCA_013400055.1. NCBI lineage: Eukaryota > Metazoa > Chordata > Aves > Charadriiformes > Rostratulidae > Nycticryphes > Nycticryphes semicollaris. The sequence continues at coordinate 774,365 of VXBJ01006737.1, forward strand.
GATACCAGCTCATACTTTTCTCCTGTGGTATTCAGACTTGTACTTCATAATGAAGTAAAAACAAGTTTCCTGATCATATATGCCATAATCACTTTTTACTGATTAGTTTTCATTATTACTTTCTTTATAAGAAGAGGAGGTTGTCTTGTAATCATTGTTTTATGAGTTCTGCCTAAGTCAGAATAGCATCTTTCTAATTTTAATGGACATTTTCTTCCTACGTTCAAGAGCTTCTAACCACATATTCTGCACTTTGATTCATGCAAAAGCAGATTGCAGATTCTAGTCAGACATCTAATGATATGTTCTACCATAGAACATTTATTTGCTTTCCATTTAATAGTTTATGACCAGAAGCGTCATTGATGAATACTTTAAGTACATCGCTATGTTTGTTGTCAGGAATTTGATACAGACACACTCTCAATTGCATAGATATTTACAAGACTAGTATAAATGTGTGTATACACACATATGTATGAATCGATGACAAATTTCTTCATGAAAATGTACTATAACTTTAGGGAAAATAATACAGGCATAACATTAACATGTAAAGTCTTTAAACTGGAAATGCAGATATATTGCTGAATTTAGTGTAGACAAAACAAATGAAATGTATAACATTAGGATTGTCGAACACTTTCTGTCAAAGTAAATTAAATTATTCATATTAGTTGTGGTTTTGGCAAAGAAATTTTGCTGAGACAGCTAGTCAATTTGTCATAAATAAATATGTTCTTTCACAAAGCTAAAGAATCAAGAAAATCTAGCACTCTGCTGTTAAATACAACAGGGAGTGTCCTAATTCCAAGTGAGCCTTGTGTCAGTAGCCATTTATTACCAATGAGGAGTTACACAGTACGAAGGACCCGCACTAAACTAATTGTACAGTACCTGACAGCTTTGTTTGCTTTCCTATTGTTTTCAATTGAGATACTAAAACAACTTTTTAAGTTTCTGAAAAAGATAAAATCTTAACGTTTACGAAAACCTCAATGTTTCAATGACAGTAAAACCAGAAAATGTTAGTAGCTCAATATTTTGTTTTAGTGCAGTAAACCACAGGAACAAATATTGAATAAACATACCATGCTACCCATCTCCTTGTTGAGTAAGGAATCACAACCATTAGCTTACATGAATTACTAATATGACAGCTCTTGCACAACACTGTCACAGAAATAGCTTGAAGTCTGAGAATTCTTCTCTTAATGATTTTGAATTTCTGGATGTTTCCAGATACTTGGATATTTGCTTTTGCTGAGATAATCTACTTGCCCAAAACACCAACTATTGAAACAAACACCATATGCTTTGTGATTCTATTCTCAGCTCAAATCCTCTGGTGCTCTTTCTGTGAAAGAGAGTCTTCCTGTAACTTCCAAATAATTCCTCATCTGCCTCATACAAGGGAACCATTTCTCGTTCATTACGCTAGGACATTTATATGGAAATTCCTCTCAGGAAGAGGTTGGAGAACTCAAGAGTTTCATGAACATGACAGTCTAGTCTAGTTACTTGAGGAGATGAGCACATTTCAGTAGGCAAATCCATGGATAAAATTAAATAGAAATGTATTTCAGAATTAATCACATGTAAAATCATATTTCTAAAGTATGCTAGGTAAGAAGAACAATTCAACAACCTTAAAGCTATAAGTTTTCCGCACAAATTAAAGCCTTTCTAAATAGGATAAATTTAAGTTGCTAGCCTAGTGGCAATGAGATAAACGATCGCTCCATTTCTCTTCAGAAGCTTCCAAGATGAGGCTTACCATCCCAAATAATAAAACCAGGACTTTTGTTTTGGTCAGTCAACTCTTACTGAAGATGATGCAACAGTAAGAACCATTCCAAACATCTGCTCCTATCTTAAGTAATTCACAGAACTTCTTTGGATTCAAAACAATGTTATAAAGGCAAGGGTCATTATTTACTCTTCAAAAATCTAAAACAGAAATGAGAGATTTGGGTTAAGTCACACATAATATAAACAGAAATAGGATCCACACCTCCTGTGTCTGAATCCATTAGACTGTACTACATGGCAAACCACCGTACCTATGCAGTTTTCATTACAAGCTGAGATCAGCTTGTTATGCTATTCAAAAAGAAGTTATAGACTTGGCATTTTCAAAACCTAAATTGCTCTACCATCCTGAAGACCTCTAATCCATTTATGTATCGAAGACACTGAGCAAAAGAACCCATCCATATAAGAGGCTATAAGGAGAGACTCCACTTCCAAAGACAATGGACATGAATGGATACAAATTGATTTTACGCATCAAAATAAAGCAGTACATCGTTTGTTTTCAAATTACAGACAACCCCCCAACGTGCGATAAATGCATAAAGTATTTTTGTAAAGTGGTATCCTAAAAAGAAACAATATTGTAACAGTCAAAACCAAAACTAATTTCTTTCTCCATGGTCCAGGATTTTTATAGGACGAAGGTAACTCCAAAGTGCCCAATAAGTCTCATGTGTAGACTTCAAGATCTCCAGAGCAACAGGCTCAAGAATACAATGTTGAGTAATCTTTTATTTATCATTAAAATCCCATTTAAACAATTTCAGACTAGACAGATCACAGAGAACTTTGCTAGCTGGTACCTCTGGAAACAAAAAATCTGATGTATCACTCCTAATTACCCTCAAAATTACCTTTCAGAAAACAAGCTCTTCTACTTCTGTATCCCTTTCATATAGGAGGTTTTATGGTCTTCCCCAACACCTTTAAAAACTCTTAATTTATGCAAAATGGCAATTTGACAGATTATCAACATTTTTAGAAAACTGGAAAACATACTAAGTAGCCACATAGTCTACAAACAGATATAGCTGGTCATAAACCAATGCATTTCCAAGCCTGCTTAGAAAGAAAACTTTTTATTTTCTCCTAAAAGCTATGCACAAGCAATAGTAAATACTTGAGTAGATTTATTCAGCTGCAACTGAAGATTTTACCAGGTTTATTTCTTTCCTCCCTTATGTTGTTTCCTTCATAATAAATTGTCTGAGAATATCAGACTGGCTAAATCACAACAGGTCCAAAGTCTTTTTGTAATCCAATTTTATTATATCATATTCCGTGATTATATTACAACATAACAGAAGAGATATGGTTTTTTTATTTAATATTCAAGTTGTTTTATCTCTTGCTGACGGACGGAAAATTATTTATCCTATTTAGAAAGGCTTTAATTTGTGCAGAAAACTTTTTGAAATTACTGTCTGATGCTCTCCTGGATCATCTGTTTTAAACTTTTTAAGACAAATACCTAAAACTTGGAAGTTTCTTCTCTATTATTTTTTCCAGGAAAGAGTCTTACTAGTATTAGTCACCATTTCTTTCACACCATAGTGTGAAGTTATAGGGCAGCTGACCAACTCATTTTACAAATCATCATTTCATCCTAGAGTTGCCATTCAGTTTCTACAGCATGCCCACACTCTGATAAGCAGTATACTAAAATTTGTTATGCTTTTGATTTAAGCGTTCTTCCAGCACTACAATGAGAAATCTTAGTAAACTCGGACTTTTCTGGAACAAAATACAACAGTGAAGAGTAGCCTAAAATAGCCATCTCTGGAATAACTATTTTAATTATTTATTTTGACTCTCCCATCTTTCATTTCCTTTCCAGAAAATTACAATGTAGGCAACCCACAGGTGAACTTGCAATTCTCTTCCAGGCAAGCCTATCAGCACATTCATCTCCCCAGGTCCCCAAGTGTTCTTCAAGACACAATCTAACCTCACCCAAATCAAGTTCTTGTAAACAAAGCTAGCCTTGGCAATGAGAGGTAACATTTGAAGAGCATTCCTCACAGGGCTACTCTAACAATCAGGCATGTGCCCTAAGCACTATTCTTAAAAGAGTACTGCAATGAAACTCAATTATTCTTTTATGTCCTGGGTGGTGTGGAGCAACAAGACAGGTTGCTCTACAAGAAGGAATATGAGCAAGAAACCAAGGTGCAACCACTACCTGGGTGGCAAGGAAGGCTGTGCCTTTACGGACCTGAACAGGATTAGTGAGAACACCACTAAACATTCAGGGATCCTAAGATGAGGTCTAAAGCCAACTCAGAAAAATTAAATACTTGGACTCACCAAAGAATAAGACTGAAGATAACTGTAACTTCAATATCACACAGAGAAGGGGCAATTACTTCAGGCAGAGTTTAAATGGAGTCGCTGGGCACATGGGTGAGGGGACAGCCCCAGGTGAGGCTGGTCAGGACCATTAAAGCCTAATAGTATCCCAAGGTCTCTAACCTTTATCAAGCTTTTGAACTGCTTGGAGCTCAGGTAAAATGTGATTACAAGCTGGACTTCAGCTGATCTGAAATAATTTATAGTAAAAATGAGACTCTAGTTCTAGAAGAAGTCACTTTTGCATTTCCTTCTTCCTCTAGAAGTAATCCTCGTGTGATCCAGAGTAAGCCAATGATTCTGTTTTACAGTACACACAGAAAATACAACATAGGTTTTCTACAGTGTGTTGATTATTCTTGCTAGATTTCTGTAGAAAAGATTTGTCAAAGAATTATTTATTAAAATGCATCTTATCTTATGTGAAAAAGTTACTGCAAAAATCACGAGAGCTGCAAAGGCATGTGTGATTCAAGGACAGCTATTTTGGTGTGCAGATTACATGAACTTAATATGCATCTCCTGAGCAAGTCAGGAGAGAGAGAAATGGCCTGATGCAGGCCCCGTGGGAGTTTTGGGACAGTTTTGAAGTCCTAGAAAGCCACTGCAAATTGTAAGTCCCCTAGGATTTCTCTGATTTACAACCTAGGCTACAATCACTGCCTTGCAGCCCTGAGGAAAGAACGCACAGAGCTGCTCTGGCCTCCTCCTCCTGTCAGTCAGGCTCCCATCACCTCAAAAACCACAGAGAGGAACTACCTTATTGAAGGATTGATTTTGTTTTCAATAGAATCGATGGCAACAGAAACAAAAAAGAAATTAAAAAAATCTATCAACTAGCTACCACTCAAAGCTACAGGTTACCTGAGCTAAGTTTTCATTTTCTAGTTAAATTGCTTACAGTTTTTTCTGGTGATATCAGAGGATTTTATTTTCTTGTTCAAAAGGAACCCTGCAGAGAAAATTTGTATAAGTTCTGTTTTCCCCCCATTTTATTCTGTCAATCTCTCCTAGCAGAACTCTAAACTGTGATCCTGTTCAGCTGATATCAGAAATCTTTGAGTGAAATCACCAGTGCTGCAAGCATCCCTGTAGTCAAGTATTAGAAAAAACTAATCACCAAGAGAAACAGCACTGCCTAAATAAATATGCAATATTTTAAGTCCCTGTAGGATCCATCCCACAGGTCAAAATCAGCGATAGTCATCAACAAGGGAACACAAGGGTTTTCCTGTGATGTTCCCACTTGAGGAAGGTTTACTTTTGGGACATCAGTCACAATTCTCACTTCTCCCACTCACTTCTCAAACTTTTTCAAAATGTCCACATTTCAGTGGCCAAAGGTTGTGAGCTGTGGCACACAGTGCAACCTTAGGTCAGCAGTTGCTTCTATTTCTTAAAAAAACCCTTGCCTTGTGTTATTAAATCCAAGTGTTTGGACTTGGCAGCAAGTTTCTGGTGGTTATGCTTGTGTCCAGGTGCTGCATGGGCTGGGGGTTCCCAGGGGTATGAGTCCAGGGTAGGTGAGGGGCAGCAGGGGCACCAAGCACCTCTCTGGGGACAGGCAGAGGCCAGGTTGGGACAGCTGGCTAGTCTGAGGGGGCCCGTGGCTGGGCGCAGCCAAATGGCTGCTGGACACATCTCCCCAGGACAGAGATGAGCCCTGGGTGCTGCCACTACCGGAAAGCCAACACTAGCAGTATTGCACAGTGATCACCAGCAGAAAGGCACTAATTGCATAATGTACAGGTCCACTGACAAAGGCTAAGCAGTTTCCAGTGTGGGTACTTCTACCAGATATCCACTGCAGAGTGAGCAGAACTTAGAAAGAAAATTAAGATTTTGGAGCAGGCACAGTTATCCACATCTGTACAAATAACATAGTTGCAAAAATGGACTTAACGTTACATGTGTCTGACAATGCCAGCTAGTAATTTCTTTAGGTAAGCACCCCACTTGTTTCCTCTCTTTCAGCAATTCCTTTAGCAGCAGAAACATCAACCCATGCAAATCTCTTCTAGCACAACTTGTTAAGTTTCTGGAAAACTGAGAAGTTCAAAAGGGCAGGTCCAGGGCAGGATAAGCCAGTAATGACTAACATTTGCCATAAATCATTGTACCTTTCATGGTACAAAATACATATAAGGCGGTATTTTACTAGTTAAAACATTTTATATAACGTAAAGTCTGTTAAACAAATTTCCCGATACGTGTTAGCTGCTTAGTTCACACCTTAAATAAATTGTAGAAAAATTACATCCAGCTGTTATATGACCTGCTACCCAATAACACATCTTACCAGGAATTAAAGAAACTGTCAAAATATGCTAAAGGAAAGAATGGAACACCTAAGCCCTACCACAATGCTTTTTTGAATGAACCAAATATGACCTGTAATAGTTTACCCTGTGAAAACATGTGAGGAACTTCAGAGTAGCCTGAAAAATATCTTAATATCCCATGACATTCAGTATTGATAAATTGAAAGTACTGTACACTCAAGAGACAAATATGAACATATAGTTTTTGAGTGGTAGTTAACATTATTTTTTTCAGCCTAAAGTATTTAAATGAAAACCTCTGCTTAGAAAAAATGTTTTGGCCAAGTAAACATACCACAAATATCTACAGTAATTTATAGAAAACTTACTATACGAGTTCTCTTTTAGCTGAGATTCTGTGCAGTACACTTCATTGTAACTCAAAAAAAATAAAAGGAAGCTGTGAAAAAGGATCAGTGACTGGCAGTAACAATAATTATCAGCTTTGGAAAATTCCTATTTGAAAGAATGGCTTAAAGGAGTGAGATTACATGCCTTAGAAAGGTAAGGAGTAAGAAGGTTCATGACAAAAGCATAGAAAACAATAATTGGTGAAGTGATTATAAGAGAGGAACTCTAGTTCTTTTTTCAACAAAGGAACATGGAGTCACTCAATGAACCTGAAAAATGGCAAGTTAGGATGGAAGGAATTACTCTTTGTCACAGAGCACAATTTAGGCTATGGAATTTACTGCCTTAGAGGCCAAGATTTTAGCAAAATGTCAGGGAGACCTTGTTATTTAATTGGTAAGAAGAGTGTCTAGAGCTTAATAGTGAATGATAAAATAAGTTTGGAAGTTAAACACATTCTTTAGGTAGAAGACTAAATGGGGTATATGTCCAATTCCATATTACATAGAATCACATGAGTTTGGAAGGGACTACTGGAGATCGTCTAGTTCAACCCGCCTGCCAAAGCACGTCCACCTAGAGCAGGTTGCACAGGAACATGTCCAAGCGGTTTTGAATGGCTCCAGAGATGGAGACTCCACCACCTCTCTGGGCACAATATTCAATAATCAATATTAAGGAATCTTGTGATTTGGGTTAATATTTTGAAGAAATCCCTCAATAAGTTTTCAACTCCTTGAAGTGTTGCATTTCTGGCTATTTGCAAGAGGATATGTGTTTCTGAAATAGGGATAAAGGCATGATAGAAATGGAAAAGTACTGACTAAACATCAATTCCATGACATTTTCAAGTACACTAGAAGGATATTTTTTGCAGTGCAAAACCAGATCATCTAGAGATCAAATGTTGTTTTTTCTTTTTTTCATGAATAGAGAAACGTTTAGGGTCCTTGGCCAGGTGCAACATGCTTCTGGAGCTTTATAGGCTCTCACATCTTGCCATTTTGATTAATATAAAAATCTTCCTTCTTTACTTTAAAAAAATCATGGACTTCTCCACTTCTTGTAATCATTAACCTTTTATATTACTGTAATTTGTAGCACATTCTTTCTATTTCTGTCTAACACTGTAGTATGAAGAAATCAGTCTGAGGAGTTCGTTCAGAATTTCTTACCAGTGTTTCTAGATTGATCCTAAACACTTTCTTTATTGATTATTATTGAATATTTCTGCAAGAAAACATTTCATACATCTTTTCTAAACTGTTCCTAAATTCCAACACTGATTTGTGATAAAATATATTAATATGTTGAAACACTGAGCCAGTTCTAACATACCCATTATCTTGGTGTTATGTTTTTTTCCTATATTTATGAATTAATTTATGAGAGCTTTTAGCTCTCATCAAAGTTCACAGATTATTTGACTTCTCAACTTGGTTGATAAATATCAGGTATCTACTGCAGTAGCACATTTTGGGAACTGGAAAGGAAAACAAAAAGCTAGTCATCTTTCCAACTGTGCCTGCCCAGGGACTGAGTATTCATGCTGTACGTTGGCTTCAATAATTAGGCTAAGTGCTATACGGCTTTTTCACCAATACTCACCCAATCACTCAGATGAATATGAGTTTGCTTTTGATGTTGGTGAGATACAAGGAGAAACTCACTGAGAGCACAGGTCAAAACCACTACCTATGGCTGGCCCTTTTTGTTCCCATTTACAACATATTCTACAATATAATACTATTAAAAACTAGTTCTGTAGTTTTCATTGGTTCTTGTACCTGAGAAGATGTTTCAAGACCTCAACACTGTGGAGAATCAGGATGCATATAGAGAAATGCTTAACAACTGCAGATGACCTGTTTTTCTTGATAACTAACAAAGTAAAATGCCTGTAAAGAGAATATGATCAAAACAGTGCAATCATATATTTTTAAACAAAATGAAATAGTCTAGTGTGATTTTTAATGTGACTGATGTTTTTATGGTTGATTTATAAGGCTGTATGCCTTATTAATCATTAAAATCTACCTCAACATAGATGCATAAAATATGATTCAATGGAAAAATAAAAACTGATCAAATACTAAATCGAATTTATATTCATCCCATCAAGATGCTGATTTAATTTTATATACAATCTATGTATTAAATAAATTGACTAAAAACTAAAGTTTATTTGAATGCTGATTGATCTGATTAAAATAGTGAACCTAAGAAACCCAAACTAGCGGACACATATAGAACAGAGGCGTTGGTCAAAATATTGCCGTAATATTTTCAGGGTATTGTGTGTTTAATTATGTTTATAGAAACAGTTAGAATCAGAAATATGAAAATAGAGTGACAGGTAGAATACTTATGCTTAATTTTTTTTTTCTGACATGAGTATTCATATCACTTTGTAACGGTATTTTGGGAACAGTTCTATTGTGATGTTGCTTACTGGGAATTTTCCAGCGTTACTCAATTTTTTTACAGAAACACTGCGTCATATACATGGGTATTTTATGACAGGTGTGGTATTGGCATTTTGGAAATGCATATCTAGAAACTGAATGGTTTCATGAAGAAGCAAGCATTTATTCTCAAAATCTAACAAATAAATGATCCCTAAATCACTGATGATATGCCTTAGGAAATGGTTTAGATGGCAATTTTATACACCATTTGCCCTAGGTTCCACATCTTAGTGCTTGTTTTATGGACGTTGAATTATCAAGTAAGCAGGGTGCAAGAATGGAAGAAAAATGAAGACAACCTTGAACAATGAAAGATAAGGTTTAATGGCCAAAATGAATATGAACATCAGAAAAAAAAAAAAAAAGGGATTAAGTTTACGGTACTATCATTTTAATATGAAGACAAACTGTTTTCCATGGATCTTTCCCCACTAACATTCTACATGCAGTCTTGAATCAACAAGCACAAAAAAGTCTATATGAAATTAAACAATAAGCTGCTATACATGAAGCTCTATGTATGTAGATCTGTATTTGATTCAGAACAAATTCCCTCTGATAGAATTATACAAGTAATTTTGGAAAATTATGATTTAATAATATAAGTTATGAATCAGCACTTTTCTTAAAATACTGATATGGTCAACAAGGATATTTTCTTACCTGATCGCGTTGCAAAGGGCACAGTATTCTCCAGTGTGGACAGCCAGCAACAAAGTACATACTAAATTATATGTCTTTCAAATCTTTTGACCAGTTTTAAATTGGGCATAAAAGGTTTTCCCTTGCAACTGAAATTAGTCTTTGGATCACAGCCAAATCCAAGCTTGAAATACTGCTTTATTAATTGCATTAATTAATACTGTATAATACTTTTTTTCCACTGAGTAGTAGCGTTCATGCTGAAGCTTAAAAAATATTCTAATTGAGCCAGATAAGGAAAGTTGTGGAATATGACCAAGTTTCATGAGGAATTCAGCTTAATTCACTGAGTCTTTTTACTGAGCCTTCTAGAAACATCTGAGAGATCTACCAGGCAGACAGGCTGAGGTACAAAGAGATTTAGTCCACTTGAGATGGATGGAGTCATCCTCTATGAAATTAGGATTCTAGTATAATCTACTGATGATTAACCAACCGATGATAAATTTGAAGGATGAGGACAATCTCTAGAATTAAGATGGAAAATATTAGTTAGCCAGGTGCATTATGAACAGTTATAAACTAATGGTAATGAGAGGGTATTGAGTTTGGAGGGGGTGTTAGCAGAAACACAGTAGGATTTCTAATTCTGTGGGAAAGAAGTCCATTAATTTCTCTTTATAAATCACCTCCAATTAAGGTTTATTCATAATATCATAAATTATATGTAAGTACATTCCACTAACAGAGCAAAAGAGCGCAATTTAATGAGATATCTTAAACATTTGAATAATCTTACTGAACTACCTGAGTCTACAGGCATTCTCAAATTTAAGCATAGGGGGCAAAAATGTACAAATCTCTTCCCATATATACACTTCTATTCTCTTTTGTGTTTCCAGGTATTAAGACTACCTTTTTTCTTTTGATCCTCCTCCCACAGACAGTTTGTGTTACTTAAAAAGGTTTCCAGTCAGCTCTTAATTTTACTCCTTTGTCACAGCCATCCTAAAGAAGGAAGCTGACTTTTCCTCTTAATTTCCTGAAGACTTTCTCAGCTCTTAAAACAGTTGAAAAGAAGCAGGAATAGCACACTATCATTGTGCACTCCTCAGCCATCCAACTGCTCTACAAGTATTTAAAGAATAACAAAAATAAAAAAGAATTATAGAAATTAATTGAAGTCATTTTTGAGTGACCTATAAGATATGCATGTACTTCTAATGGCAAATGCTACAATGCTGCAGATTAAAAAAAAAAAAAAAAAAAAACAAAAAAAGTCTATTGTTCACACTGGATAACCTTCATTCCAAGGAAACTGCAACAATTCAACAATTNAAAAAAAAAAAAAAAAAAAAAAAAAAAAAAATTCCCAAAGTTGTATCTCTTTACTGAGTAAGCTGTCACTGTTTTATTATGTTTTCAAGGTCAAAGGTCCAATGTCCATGGCTACTGGTTCTTAAAGTGACTGACAAATATACAGTCTTCCAATCAAATGACTGATCCCTTAGATCAGAATTAAGATCACACTGTTATACTGTGTTTTGNGGTCCCTTTGAAACAGTTCCTTTGCCTCACTAAAAATTTTTTCTATTCCCATTGACTATAAGCAACCGTATTTAGTTCAACCATATCAACCATATTGATCAGTAACTATATTTATCTAGCTGGATGTTTTTCCTTTGCTTTTATACACACAAGAAATACATGCACCAGATTTATAGACAAATGAGTGGATTGAATCAAAATATGTCTAAAAGGATTTCATATCAGAAGTCTAGAGTGAATCCCATGTTCTTTAGTGGAAGAGAGGCTCAGAGTCTCTGCTTGCGGGAAACAGAAAGTTTTCCAAATCTGAACCAGGAAGATAGCATGTTTCTGCAGACTTTCCAAGCAGAATTATAAGACTAAGTCAGGGAAAGGAGGTGCAGGGCATGATGTAGCAAGCATGAATGAGCTGTAGATACTGCTGGGGAAGTTAAATACAACAGACATGTAAGTTTGTCTCCTTGGATTTTTCCTTCATCTGACAGAAATGCCTGAATCAAGTGGTTTTGTCATTGTGAAAAGGAGCTCTATGTGTAGTTTCTTCTGTTGACAGTGTTGCCTTGAACTTAAAACACTTGTGAAATTGCAGTTTTAGATGAATGTCCCTTATCTCTGTGGTCTATGAATATTTATGAATATAAGATTTTTACAGGTTCCTGCTGGCCTCTCTTCTAAATAACTGCAGAGAGAGGGGAGACAATGTTTCATATAGAGCTATTTGACTGTTGTTGTAGATATTAGCTTCCTAGATCATGTGTTTTCTGTAAAGTCTATAGGAAAAGGCAACATGCTCCAAGGGAGATGATCAAGAGGCTAGATGTGTCGTGGAGAACACAACATATCAAGACCTTTCATGATGCTCTCTTTTACTGAATGTCTTTACTGATCTGTCCTGACAGCTCTGGACTCCATGGAACAGTCTCACGCAATTCCCACCCTCTGTTAGCTGGGTATGAAACAGGCAATACTATTAAATTATAATATTATCAAGTCATGATGCAGTCTATTACAATGGATACCTGGGGTAATACCTGGGACTTCTTGTTACATTGAGTCACTGTATTTTGCTGTTATATTGCCATGCAACAAAATTTATATCTTCCCATATGGGCCAGCAAGTCGGACTGGGTTTATCCACCTGCTTTCATGCGGAAATATGAATAGGAGTTGATTTATATGTTAGTTGTTCTGATCTTGTACTGAGGTATTATCTGCACATATTCTTTACTTTCCTGAAAAACTTTCCTCATTCTTCAAATTGCAAGCCATTTCACTAATCTATAGCAGCAATGATATCTCTAGCAAAAGTATCTAAAGCTCTAGAATTGTTTTCCTATTCAGGCCAGAAATGAGGTAAGGTCATTGATCTCTGCCTCATGACAGTTCTTTCCCTTATCTGGGCAAACAACTGCATGGCAGCTCACTTCCAAAGACTTCTAACAATGAAGTTGTCAGGCAAGAATTTTTAAAATACAGTTAATGAATTTATAATTCCCAAGCTTTTTTATTTGTCCTTCCATAGGTGAAGATCATTCTTGACATTACTTTTTTTTTTAACAAACCTTTTCTTGATTAAGTTATATCTCAGTACTCTCATACATGGGACCACTTTTACCATGCATCACCCTTTGAATATTTCTGGATATGAAAGTCTTCTTCTTTTGCTCACATATCTTCACTGATTCCATCATCCTTTATCCCACCTGCACCCTTCAAACTTGTCCAAGTCTCCTATAGAGTACTAGTTGTACTATTAGTTGTACCTGCATCACATCACATACACGGACCCCTATCCTTTCTTCTCTCAGCCGCAGCTCTGACATTCACAGGAGTTCCACATATCACAACAAAGTAGAAACACTTTGTCCCACACTCATCTGTTTGCTTGCTGGGAATATCATAACTGAAGCAGAAATCACAGACACATAGTTAGCATAGACTGCAGGTACCACTAAGTATCTGTCCTTTTCTGCTGGGTACCTCCAGGGAGACCCTCACTTCTGTGGCAAAGTCTCTGCAATTATTTCCTTTCCACATCATCTGTCAGAGATTAGAGACAAATAGATATCTGGCTCTTTCATAGTTGCAGTTTAACTTTTTGGTTTCGTGTTTAGCAGAAGATAAATAAATAAAAGCATCATAAAATAATTTAATTAGTACAAAACTATTTTTTTTCCTGAATATTTGACAAACATTTCATGTTATGCTATATAGAAAGTTTCATAAAGCCTGAAGGTAATTTTCCATTTTGCATTTTCGATACATGTACATAACCAAGAGGTTACATAGATGCCCAGAGGGATCAGACCGAAGGTCCATCTAAGTCCATGTACTATACCTCTACCAAAGTCAATAGAGAGCTGGCTAGGAACAGCTGGATAGGTCCGGGTGATGAGGAGTGCCACGTGTATGGACACTAGTTCATACATGGATGCAGTCTAGGAACACCGCAAAGATATATACTATACTCCCAGGCTTTAGCAGCCATTTTCATTTAATAGAATTAATACGGAATATGGTTTCAATGCATTAAGGATTTTGCCTCAGATTTCTCTTCCATGAACTAATAGACTCTTCACTTAAACCTATAAAAAGGTGGTTGAAAGTGTAACAGTGCACATTCACAGAAGTACATGGATGTTGTACCTCTCCATGATGTTTTCATCACTTGGTTAAATTTATATTCTCTATGACTTATGTGGGCTGAGCAGTTGTTTAACATACATGTTAGTATGCCCAAGGGAATGAGAATCAGATACCAGAAACCATCACTCAGAAACAAGTTATAACATAGGCAACCTCAGAAGCATCTGCACTTCAAATCTTGTTTCTGAATCTGCAGAAAGGGCAAACCATTTCCTGAAGCATCATGGTGCATGTGCTGGTTATTCAGTACAAAGGAATAGAAATCACATTTCACACTGAAGTAATTTACTTCTAAACTCTTAAAATTATTTGCTTTGAGATTTCCAAAACTTGTTCACAGTCTTTTTAGTTGATCAAAAGTTGGATAAGAATATGAACAGATCCTATGTTTTCTGCAATACTCTATGAAAAAAAGCCCCAAATGTCTTATGCTCTACTATTTATCATAGCATTGGACTGTTTCTAGCCATGACGTATTATTCTCTTTCTTTTCCCACTTGTTAGCCTGTTCTTGCTTTATCAGTCATTGTCCATTATAACTTTCTGGCTGTTAAAGGGATGAGTTTTCCATTTTGATGAATCTTCTCTACTCTTTCAACTTTTGTGCACTTCTCTTTCAGGTAGTATTTTTTTTAGACCAGGTTATCAATCACTGTTTACTGCATATTTTCAAGGCTTCATTGTCTTTCAGCTAATAAAATTGGATTTTTTTTTTAAGGTGGATTAGTGTTATATCCTCAACTTTTTAAATCCCAGTGCAATCAGCAGGGGCAATCTGCAGTAACAGAAAGGGCAAACTGTTCTCTCTAATACAGGGCAAAATGGCCTTTGTAATGCATTTTAGCAAAGTCTTTACTCCTAATGCAGTAGCTTACTGAGGCGTGCAAAAGTCATTTCCACATTAATCTACACCCAAAAAGGCTTCTCTGATAAGACTTGGCCTCAGTCAGTAAATCCTTCTCAGCTCATCTTAGTACTACTGCAAGGCTAATTGCACAAGCAACAATCACATATCTAACCAGGGGATTGACTTAATTTTAAGCTCCTGTTGGAGCTATACTGTTGCACAATTCAGTGCTGATTTTCTGTATCTAGAGTATTACATATAAACTCCTGTGCTCGGTTTTTGCGGACTTTATTTCTAATAAAAATGGAACATTTTCCCCCTTCCAAGTCCATAGGCATGCACCTCCAATTATTAATGTTAAACCCATGTCTATCTGTCTATATTAGTAAAGTTAAATTCTTCCTGGCAATTCCCTTCTAAATCACTTCTCCACAATCACTCTGTGCATGAGAAGTGCAGCAGATTAAAATGACTTCTCAAACTGGTGTTAGACATAAATGCAAAAGCTTTGACTAAAGTTAATCCACATCTTTAGACACAGTTCACTGAAATGATGATTTGTAATGTTTTTGCAGATAAATTTTATTTCTGATACAGAGTGCAGCAATTTCTAGGTTACAGGAAGAGGCTCAGAACATGAGATGCATTTGATTCTGAAACAAGAAGCTTGTAGGAAGAAAGGACTTTTTTTGGAAAACATGTTTTTATTTTGTCTTCTGAGTATCTTTAGGCCATGCCTTTAATCTTTTCTCTACAAGCAAGAAGACTTATTTTTTAGAAACAGTGTAAATTTACTGATAAACATTCAACTCCTGTGTGAGGGGGATTAAGGAATACAATATATCAAGATCCAGATAAAATTGCAAAGGCTGGCAACATGATTCCTCTTCAATTTGCCAACTGCCAGTTGGTGAGTGGGTGGGAGCCAGAGCCCCCCACCTCCCTATGCTAGAGGATGTGCCTGCAGGGACTACAATCATGGCTAGGACAAAAAACAACGTCTTGCATCCCTTGCATCCATGTGCAAATAGAAAGCTATTATGTCCTCAGAGCCTACAATATTCTAACCAAGGAATAAAAAAATTAAAAACTGCATTCAAGTGACAGACCACTTGATCTTTGACATCACATTTGCCATCAGTCTGAATGTCTGTCTGACTTTCCTGTTGGACCTGAGCTCCCTCTTTAAATCGTGTCTAAGGATAGCAAACCATCATAAGCATTTTATTATTCCTATGTACTTCCACAGTATCTGATGGAAAAGATTTCAACAAGAATTATGTAAAAGAGATTGTAGTTTGACATAGCTTCTTGACAGTTGAGGCTGTACAAGAATTGGGTGGCGTGAGCCCTCCTTGACCTGCGGAAGAGTCTCAAAGACTAATATGGATGCACAGGAAACTCACTGGGCTAGGCTGGGTCTAAATAACTAACAGTGATGTCAGATTGTAGGACCGAAAAATATTCCTCATCACCACAATTTTGTACATAATGTAGTTACCAAATGGTTGATGCTTGTAAACCATTACACAGCTAAATGTGATTTATACCTCACATTATTATATTATCTAATGAATAATATGGAAGCAGGAAGGAAAGAAAACAGTAAGCAACTATTGGCTACTGCAGTCATTTCAGAACAAAAATTGTTAGTCTGCCTTTTTCCTGAAATTCTATAGTGTGCTTGTGGCTATAACTGAAATATAGCTTTTAAACAAACAGATGTACAGAACTCAGAACTGAGAGTAAATTAATGTGATTAATGTAAATACAGAATAAATATTAATAGAAACAAATATCAGGACATAGAATTCCAGCCTATATAGCCTCAGGAGATGAAAAATTTAACGGGTTTAGTTTCTCCAATTTAAATAATATTTTCTCATCCACTGCTCAATGGACTTGTAAGAATTAATTGTCTGCCTTGACCTATAGATTGCTATAAAATGCCAAGTTTTATGAATGGTTCTGGATTATGGATTTTTCATAGGGCCTTGCCTTCATTGGTTTTTATTCCCATATGTACAACGTATTTTTCAGTTTTTGCTTTACTATTTAAATGTTTCACAGGCTGCATGTAGCTACAACTAGAGTACATGCTCATATGAACATAGCTCTTCTAAGAAAAATATTTTTTCTTCACAATAATTTTTCTTTTTCAATTTGTGTTTTACTTCAGTTAAAGCAGACATGCGGTACATAGTTTCTCATTCTGTTTATCATGTTTCACAAAGTAATTTGAACTTATGCAGAAGAATGTGTGTCTCCACAATAACAAGTCTTGAACTCAATCTCCACCCTCCATTGACTATGCATGGAGAAAAAGTAATTGACACACACACACATGGTGTTCCCATGTATTTTTAGGTACATCAGACTCACTGAACATTTCATGAAGAAACAACAGCACACCTAAATCACATGTATAAAGACTGGGTATTCCTGTATCCATCAAATGCAGATATTTTTGCTTTGACATGGAATACAGAACATCACAGAATGAAAGATTGGACAGGAACCAATTGGACGGCACCTTGTCCAACCCCAGCTCAAGCAGGGCCACCTAAAACAGGCTGCCCAGGACCATGTCCAGATGGCTTTTGAATACCTTCGATGTTGGAGACTCCACAACCTCCCTGGGCAAACCGTGGCAGTAGTTAGCTATTATCATAGTAAAAAAATGTGTTTTCTTATATTCATGGAATCACTGAATCATAGATGGTTTGGGTTGGAAGGGACCTTGAAGATCATCAGGTTACAACCCCCTGCCATGGGCAGGGACACCTCCCACTAGACCAGGTTGCTCAAAGCCCCATCCAGCCTGGCCTTGAATACTTCTAAGGATGGGGCAGCCACAACTTCTCTGGGCAACCTGTTCCAGAGTATCACAACCCTCACAGTAAATAATTTCTTCCTGATATGTAATCTGAAGAGATATTCTTTAGAGATCTTATATATCTGTCTAAAGGATTCTCCTGTGTTTCAGTTTGCCCCTGTTGCCCTTGCTCCTGTCTCTGGGCACCAATGAAAAGAACCTGGCCCTGTCCTCTTTGCAACCTCCTTTCATGTATTTATATATATTAATAAGATCCTCCTTGAGTCTTCTCTTCTCTAGGTTAAACAGTCACAGTGCTGTCAGCCTTTCTTCAGAGAAGCGGTGCTCTAGAACCTTCATCATCTTTGTGGCCCTTGGTTGAACTCTCCCCAATATGTCCACCTCTCTCTTGTACTGATGAGCTCACAGTTGGGTACAGTATTCCAGGTGGGACCTCACCAGTGCTGAAGAGAGGTGAAGGACCGCTTCCTTCATATCTCATATTCTTCTGGGGAAGATTTTTTAAAATAATAGCAAGAAATAAGCATTACAGTAAAGATGCAAATGTGCAGTTGAAATGTGCAGTTATAAATGTAAAGGCTTGAGCTGATTCCTTCTCTTTTGACTCTAGCTCATAAGCAGAAAAAAGCAGCTCCCAAGTTAAACTAAGATTCGATAGAACCTTTGTAACAAAGACAGTATTATAAGCCAAACTAAGAGGAAAGCGACAAGCTCCCAATAAATATGAGCTGAGATGAAGTTTTCTATTCTGTTGTTGATAAACTCACATTGCAAGTAGAACTGAGTGCTAGTTGAGCTGAAAAGCATTCTAGCAGGGTAGAAGAAAGACTTGCCACACAGCACACACTGTTCCAGTTCATAAGAGAGCTAGGAGCCTAGCTAAAATAAGAAAAGATTCTTATCAAGCAACTGACTAGATAAACAAACATTGTAAACTGCTGCAGAACAGTGTAACCATATTAAAATATAGATATAATCAATAAAAATTGCATGATGAAACTCCATTTCCATCTCCCATCACTTTGTGTATAAAGCATTCCCTTACAGAGCACAGTCAGTGGCAGCAAAGGAAGACCTGATCCTTTCAAATGGCACTTCTTGTAGGACAGGAAAAGTTCTCTGTTTCTAAAACCAGTAGGCCAATTATTTTCACCTGCTATCCTTTCCCCCAGGATCTTCCTCTTTCCCTGTATTTTGTCTCTTTCATCTTCTAATCTGCTCTCTCAGTCTTCGTGGTCAGCAAGGAGACCCTAAACAGATACTGAAAACAGCCAATACAGGGAGCTGGATGGAGACAGTGGTGGCAATATTATATTGCACTGCTGGCAATATAAACTTGAGGGACCTGGGAAGGGTATGAGGTCTTCCTATGTTTGCACAGTCTCTAAATTTCAGTATAGCTAGCTATGCATTCTGAATACTCAGGCTGAATAGGAACCCAACTGGAATTTATCAGTATAAAAAGCAGTGGGGCTTGTACCTCCTCAAAGTATGTCTACTCAGATCTCCAAAAGTATATCATCACCTACTCTGAATTACCTCTGCTCAGCAAAATACATGCTCCTATGAACTGTCTAATGATGTCTTTCTGGTAAATCTAATTCCAGAACAAGAGCCCTGAGATGCCATCCCTGATGGCATGAATGCTTCCAGTTCATTTCAGTGAAAAATCAAACACCTTAGCTTAAAGAAACTACAGTGGATTATGAACCTTCATACAGTTACCAAATTTTAATGTAAGCCACCTCAGAAACAATGTTATAAATCACGCTTATACTGCTTTGCAAGATCCCACCTGTCAAAGTGCTGATTTTTTTAATATGTAGAAGTGGTGTACAGGGCTTTAGGGGTATGTTTTAGGAAAACACTGATTTAGGAAAAGCTACCTCTAATGAATGGGGGTTGTACAGCAGAGGTAACTGGCTAGTTGTCATGTGCTATACAAATATTTTAACAGAAACCTAGGTATTTTGAAATTTAAGTTAAACTTGAAAGCAGAAGCTCTCTGCTTGTTCATCTTGGATATTGGCTGTTGTTATGCATCATCATTTGGTTAAAATTTCTCATTAGAAAAAACAACAAAAGAATAGATTTCTAATCCTTATCTATTGAATGTATTTATGGACATGCACATGTTACTAGATGTGCCAGCTCTATAGCCAAAAATACTTACACTCAGGAAGAAATACTTCATTGATGCCTATCAGCTCCAGTGTAACTATTTGAAATAACTTACTAGCATGAACTGCAGTCTTATCAGCTGGAAGTGTTTTTCATCCTGTTAATAAAGACTGAAACTGAGATACATGAATATTTCTCTCTGTGATTACATTCCTGTTGGCACTATAAAGGAAAGTACTACTCGACAGATTAAATATATAGCTGCCTCTAGAAGCTAATACAAAGTATATTATTTTTTAATATTTCTCTCTGGTATTGTTTTGAGGTTCTGACCAGGACTGCAAGGGTCTTTAAAATAACTTTTTGAAAAAGTGTGTACACAGGAGGGGAATATCTATGCATATAGACTACAACAAAACCAGACAGAATACACAAAGAGAACCTGAAGGCAGCAGGATTTGTGCAACATTACATAGCAGATCAGCTTTAAATTTTGAAACAGCATCAAGATATTTGGAGCACTTGAAGAATTCCAGTTTGGGAGAATTAACTTTCCAAAGCTTGAAACATCCACTCGGCATTGCTTTAACATCAAACGTTTGATTGGCTTAGAGATATAGATATATGAGTTCTGTACTATCTGTTTATTTTTCTGGAGATGATTACAGTATGTACAGTATGTGTGTTATATGAGACATCTCAAGCAGCAGACAATATAAGAATGAGAAAAAATGTATTGGGTGCATTAAGAATTAAATATTTAGTTCCTCATATGTCAAAAGTTAAGATAATTCCTCGGTTATTGGCTAAACACAATGTACGTTTTAACTATGATTTTAAAATGTTTTTGGTATTGGTTTAAACCTGTTCCTAATGAAAGGTAATGGAGAAATTTCCAAAAGCTGTCATAGCCCCCTGTACAATTTTCACATATAAGGTAGTATGCAATAGTAATGTATAATATTTATTGAGAGATAATTATTTTTAATTGAAAAACTTTACACCACCACAATAGCCATAAGATTAAAACAGGCAAAAAAAAAAAAAAAAAAAAAAAAAAAANGAAAACCCAACCCCAAGACTCAAGCTCCTGGAAAAATACTATAAATATTCATGGCTAGCTTAAATCTTTGACTAACCCTTAGCAGTGAGTCTGACTTCAGTTAGGTTGGTTGCAAACTCTAAACATTTTATTAATGGTGTCATTTCCATGGAATGTGTTTTGGGGTTTTCTTTTAGATCTGAAAGGAAGTAAGCTTAAACTAATTGGTTTTCAGATTTGCAAGTTGTTTTCGCCATCAACCTCCACAAGACAAAGAGACCTCACATGTACAACAGGAAAAGTCAACCTTATGAGAGTCTGGCTGAAACTGATCACCCTGACCAGAATCCTTTCAACTTAGTATCCACATTTTCAAAAATGTTTTAATTGTTCCAGGTTCTGCATGATGAATTGGAGCCACAGCCACACAGTGAAGGCTGGACTGCAATGAGCAGCTGTGATCCAGGGTGCTCAAAGGGCACCAGGAAGGGCGCTGCATCATCACAGGCAACATCAGCAAAAGCAAGAGGCTTCTCTAAGGTGCAAATAGGCCTTAGTATTTTTCTACCTTAATGACACAGGAGAAATGTTGTCATTGTTCATCTTGCTAGCTCATGTGAAAAGCATCAATGAAGTGAATTACATGAAGAAATTACAAAAGCATAAAAAAACCCCAAAAGAGTAAGAGCAGAATCCCAGTAATGTTTTCTTTTTTATATATAAAGATCCACTTGAGGCCATTGAGCTAATTTCAAAGTACAATATTAAAAATCTCTTAATCTATCATGCAGTTCTTCATAGTGGAAAAGGTTGGTTCAATAATCAAATCCCAAGTCAGCTGCTGTGATTACTGTGATTCCCTTTTTGATTTTGATCAAATAGACCCTTTCCCTTTGGGTGTTGTACAAGTCCAAATCAATGAACCAAAATTGGTTCCAACACACCAATTTTGGTTCATTGATTTCCAGGCAAACATTCCTTTTATTTACTAGACAAAATCTCAGTTATTGCTTTTAGGAGAGAATATGAGATTATCAAAAGGCAAGTGACCATACACTGATAAACTTGAAAATACATATTTCAAAGGATAACAGAAAGATAGACATCTGATATTTTTAATATATCCATCTCTCTACAAAGAAGTAAACGACTCGATTCATTGTACATTACTTTGACTGGTAAGCTCGGAATGTCACACAAATCGAAGAATTCCTTTTTAGGATAGTTATTTCTCTGTGTTTACTAAGTTTTGTTACACATTCTGGCTTTAGTCCTAACCAGAGAACGAATATTGCATATGTACCTTGCATTTTAAAAAACTTTGTGGTTTTTTGCATCCATATTAAAAGGATGTTTTAACAGAGGTAATTAATACACGTCTCACGTATATTTCATTGGACCAATTTTTCCTTTTTATTCTGTTCTATTGTATGTTGTCTTTTCATTTTCTTATCCTGATCTGATTCAAAGCTAACATAAGCGAACTAAGTGACCTCCATGGTTTCAGTAAACTCCAGGATGGGACCCTTAAGTAAGTGTTAATGAAGAACTACATGCCTGCTTTTACTTCATGCACAGCATCTGAGTTCTACATTGTACACATGGCTTCATTTCACTGATTCTGACTGTTGATTTTGCTTAGCACCCCTGGTTAAGGCACTCTAAACTTAATTTTAAATAGTACGATAAAATGAGTTACAAAAATAAGCACAATGAAAGAAGTAAGAAAGGAAAGAGAGACTACTAACAAGGACAGGTGAAATAGAAATAATAATAGGAGAGAAGAGACGACTGGTTAACAAGTTGCTGAGAATAAATGAACTTTTGGAAGATATTTGAAAGAGCACATTGATGTAAGAGAATGAATTGAAAGTGGGAGCTTATTCCACAACAGAAAGGCAAGCAAAGAAAGAGTGTGTGAAGTCAGTAAGGATGAGAGAATTCAAATTGCCTTTATGTTCTTGCTTTTTGCATTTCAACCAACAACATTCAGCAACAAAGGTTAATAACAAGTAACTTGTCATAATTGCATAGCTCTCCTCCCAAAATGGCACAGCAGCAGGAAGGCAAAACATTCATGCTTGCCAGCTATAACATGCCTTGATAATTCCAAAGTAATACTGAGGAAGATAGAAATAGATTAATAGAAAGCATAGCAAATGCAAAGAATGATAAACAAGCAGACCACAGATTATAACCAAAACCTGCCC
The DNA here is from genome assembly GCA_013400055.1 of Nycticryphes semicollaris. Taxonomy (NCBI): domain Eukaryota; kingdom Metazoa; phylum Chordata; class Aves; order Charadriiformes; family Rostratulidae; genus Nycticryphes; species Nycticryphes semicollaris. The sequence continues at coordinate 797,561 of VXBJ01006737.1, forward strand.
AGAAAGAATGACTAAAAAGGAAAACTTCACTGCTGCTACGTGAACTCTGACAGAGTATTTAAAGGACAGTTACTGCATGTGAGACAGTGGCTACAAACTTTGAATTTCTTTAGAGAATTTTTTTTACTTACTGCAAGTAAGCCTGTATAAGCCTGGTTTCCCGACAACAGCACATTTGCCATTGAGGTCTTTGTAGCAGAGCAAGGATGAGGACAATTCCAGTGTCTTATATATCAACAGAATTGCCACACACTTGTTGATTACAGAATAATAATTAATGCCAGTAATATCTAAAAGAGAAAGAACACAATTTAAGGTTTCTGATACAGACCACACCTTGTTACGAGTAGTACAATAAATACTACATACATCTTATATGAAAGCTACATACACCTTGTATGAAAAACAATAATGGAGCATAAATATTATCGGGATTTTGTCTTTTTTTTTCAGTGTTGCTCTTCTCATCATAGTTTTACACTTGTAATCTAGGTGAAAATATCAAGTAAACATGGTAAGCAAAGACAGCTGAGCTGATAAAGACCCAGTGTGTAAACAACCACCATGCAGCACACTGCACCAAATACCACATGTATAAGATGCAGATCATGTAGTTTGTGCAGAGGGAGAAAAATAACCTAAACATCACTGTTCTTCAGCTCTCTTTTCCAAGATAAATGTAGCCCAAAGATTTCTGGGTAGACGTTGGGGAGTTTAGGGCAAGATAAAATCTACATAATATTCATAAATTGTGCAAACAAGTCATAAAATCCTTAATTTGACATTGTGTCCTGTTAGAAAGATGTACAGCTTCTAAAAGTTGTTAAATACATGAATTTTTATAAGTCACTTCTTTTAATATGGTAAATGGGTTTCCAAATAGCTGTATGTGGTATTTCAATTTTGCCTAGCAAGAACATTTTCATTTTCCTTCCCGATATTAAACTCTGATTTTCTTGATGCAGGGATAAATTCTTGATTGTTGCCTTACAAATATTTAAAAGAGAACAGAAGAGAATATGTAGGTCTTTATAGAAGAATTAGTGTTTTCTAGGCCAGAGGTGTTATTTCCTAGGCCCCATTAAGACATCAATAGGGGCACAGTAGCCCAAGAATCAACTCCTGACAGCGCAATAAAGCAAACTGATGGGTTTTTTCCTTCTCTCTTCTTAAAGCAAGGATGTTATAAGATATCAAATATTGCAGGAATTCCCTAGGCTGGTCCTGCCTGGAGAAAGGAGAGAAACTGTGCAGCATGAGTCATTCTTAACCAATCCCTCTTCATAACATCTTCTCCTTTTTGTGCCCCACCAGGACCAGTCTGTCATTTCAGATGTCTTCTCTCAGGATCCAGCAGACACAACAGCGTAAGAGCTCCTTGATGGTGAAGCTGGAGGATAAGCATTAAGAATCCTCCTCCTTGGGGAACTAGTCAATCATTTGCAAAAGACTTCATACTCTGCCACTGCTAAGGCTAAGAGCTGGATTTTTTTTTTTTTTTTAACAGAAGAAAGAATTGGCAGTCCCTTAGCATCAAAAATTGCTCAAGAAAGTCCTTGCTCCACTAGTGTCGCGGGTAAAATTTCCATTGGCTAGAACAGAGCCAGACTTTCACTATTTGTCCCATTGTAACAGAAAACCCAAAAAAGGCTCAGTGTCAATCACGGACAAGTCAGGTCTACCCATAAGAAAGCATGAACAGTTTTTCATGTAACCAGCATAGATAAGCAGGTAAAAAGACATATTGATCATGCAGAGGTTAAATTTTAATGCAGAGTTTTATCTAGAGCAAAGAAAACTTGGATTGCATGCGCTTATATATTTTTCATAAGGACCATAATATTTCATCATGAAATTTCCTTCTAGAATGTAGCAGACCATGCTAATTCATTGTAGAAAATGAATGCTTTTTTTCCCCATGTGATTCTGATATTACAGTATCAGCATGCAAAAAGAAGAAAAGAGTGGTATCCTGTGGACTAATTTCAAAATTCCCTAGGAAGTCCATCTTCTTTTCTTCTTTATTTATTTACAAATAAATACAATTAGTGATAATATTTGACATTGAATTGGTGTTCTTTTACTTAGTTTCTGGCATGATATTTTCACTCTACCTCTAGTTTACATGACTTTTCATGAAACAGTGATGGGAAAATGATGATTTCTAGACCTATAAGTTGTCTCTTTCTGTTCAAATCAAAGATATATAATACTAACTCTGTACAGTTAGATAACCGGGTAAGAATATCTGGTTTGGTGAGTTAACCTGAACCATTCTATGATTGTATTTGCTTTCTGGGTTTTGGTGTTGGATTTGATTTTGGTTTGTTTTGTGGGGGTTTTTTCCCATCTGTTTTTTTCCCTAAATATATAGAGAAAGGGCTTAAAAACGTTAATTACAGAACTCAGCATATTTGCATATCACAGTTAGAAAACAGTCCTGAGATCCATTGTCTTTTCCAGCTAAAAAAGAAAGGCTATCAGATATTACACAAAGCAGGACAAAACAGTGTTATTCCAGATCATATTGATGTGTTTTGTTCATAGAATATGCTGAAAACAGTTTTCAGTTCAAAAAAAATCCCAAGATCGTTTGAAACATTGACGGTTGGAGTACGTGAACAAAGTAGCATCTGAAGATCAAAATTTATTGCTCTCCAATTGCATGATCTCTCCCTAACGCTTAAGAGAGCTCTTATGCTGCTCAACCTACATTCTCTAAAACTTGCTTTTAGAAGTTGTATTGGACTTTGGATAAAGGCTCTACATCATGACTTTGAAAAAAGCCCTGCTCTGTGTGTGATACAACATCAGGATATAAGGCACCAGTGCATATGTACAGCACCAGGCTTACCTAGAGTTTATATCAGTACAAGCAACTTCAGGCAGTAAAATAAGGCCTAGAAATTTAGAAAGTCATCTGGATGGTTCCTGGCTCTTTAGGAAAAAAATCAGGCTCAGTAACAAAAGGAGAAGTTCTTCAGCCCAGCTGGTGGCAGAGGCTACACAGGGTCCCTGCAGCCACCCCTTGCACCAGGAAGACCTGAGGGTGATGGGTGAAGCCTGGTGCGAGAGGCCAAGTGGTGCTCAGGCACAGAGATTCCCTCTGCATAAAGAATGCTTCCCCGTTTAAGCGAACATGATTTAAGAGTGCCTCGTTTGGCAGAGGCAGCTGTAACTGGCCTTGGGCTTTGGTCCAAGATATGCATTTTGTATCAAATACATAGTGAATGAGCAACGTATAAGGAATTTGTAGTCTCTTTAATAATGTTTTGCCAAGAAGAAATGGAATGAATAGATTTTTCCAGTCCAGTTAGTGCCGGCACTTTAGTAATCCCCTTTCCCAGTTTTCCCAGATACATACATAAAAATAAAGGACTGAGGGTGACTTGCAGTAAAATGGTTTGAACCAAGGAATGCCTCTGGGAAACAGCTCGACTAAGGGGCAGGGAAGAAAGCTGTGCTAGCAGTGAGGGGACGGGAGTGGGAGGGAGGATCATTTTACATGTAACTGACTCTTATTGATTATAACACGTTTAATGAATGGAAACTCTAAACAGATAATATAAAGTGTAGACAATATTCTCAGACCTGGTTAGGGACAATAACCTTCTCAAAAGAGATATTGAATAAAAAGAATTATTTCTTGACATTTTCTCCCCTTCTTCAAATGTCAAGTTAATTTTTTCCAGGATTTTACTTATTAATGTGGCAGATCCTATCCATCATGTCATGCTTACTCTTATTTTGTCAGCAATTCAAGCCAGAGATATGACTCAAAGTAATCGCATTAAATGGTCAAAAGCAGGGTAGCTTTTAAAATATCTTGGTTTTAAAACTATAATTTTCTCAAAGTTTTTTTAAAACCTTTTTATTTTATTGCAGTATTTTTTTAGGGACACAACTACTTATCTGACTAGCTTTAGACATGTTATCTTAATCTTTTCAAGAGTGATTTTCATGTCAGGAATTAAATACACAAGTGATCCATGAAAAAGTAAATTTCAGTAAAACATTGTCTAGTTATTCTTGTGGATCTCAATTATTTATAATATTTGCTAATGTAATATTTATGCGTATTAATCACAATTAATGATGAAGTTTTACTGCTAACTATAGCTAATGCTTCTGCATACTGCTTCTGCTTCTGCAAATCGGGATTCCTGGTGGACAACAGGATGGCTATGAGCCAGCAATGTGTCCTTGTGGCCAAGAAGGCCAATGGCATCCTGGGATGCATCAAGAAGAATGTGACCAGTGGGTCGAGAGAGGTTATCCTGCCCCTCTACTCTGCTCTGGTGAGGCCCCATCTGGAGTACTGTGTCTAGTTCTGGGCTCCCCAGTTTAAGAGGGACAGGGATCTGCTGGAGAGGATACAGCAGAGGACCACCAACACGATCAGGGGCCTGGAGCATATCTCTTATGAAGAAAGGCTGAGGGACTTGGGCCTTTTTAGATTGAAAAGGAGAAGGCTGTGGGAGGATCTAATCAACATCTATGAATACTTAAAGGGTAGGTGTCAAGGGGAAGGGGCCAGTCTTTTTTCAGTGGTGCCCATTGAGAGGACAAGGGGAAATAGGTAAAAACTTGTATATAAGTTTTTTCCACCTAAACATGAGGAGGAACTTTTTCACATTGAGGCTGGCAGAGCACTAGAACAGGCTGCCCACAGAGGTGGTGGAGTCTCCATCTCTGGAGACAGTAAAAACCCACCTGGGGTTTTGACCAGGTGAACTACGTTCCTGTGTAACCTGCTCTAGGAGGACCTGCTTTGTCAGACATGTTGGACTAGATGATCTCCAGAGGTCTTTTCCAACCCCATATCATTCTGTAATTCCGTGATACCTTTTCTTAGGAAGACCGAGCATTCTTCTCAAGAGTTTGCTGTATGATATGACTTCGTATCACAGTACGTGTTCTTTACCAAATATTCACTGTCTTGTTTTGTTGGCTTGAAATTTAGAACGAAAATGAGTAACTAGGTTTTCCAATCCTGGCTTTCTCCCTTGTATCCATTGGTGGCAATGTGAAAATCATTAAACCTGAAGATATCTTGATGCTTCTACTTTTAAGTCAGGAAGCCATCATGTATTAGACGAATTATTTGCTGCATAGGGTTCACTGAGAAATTAGCTGTAGTACAGTACAACTGCAAGAGACCTAATCTAACAGTTGTTTAGTTTATCATTATATTTGTTAGCAGGTAGTTTTATGTGTACTTTTGGATTTTCTTCTGAAGCTGGTTTCTAACTATGCAACCAAGATGGAATAATTTTAAAAGTGAAGGTGCATTTAAAAAAAGGAAGATAGATTTATAAAGTTTTAAAACTATATTTTACTCTGCATAAAAGAGGGTACTGACCTAGACATACTGACTGAACAGAGTTTGATGCATCTTATGGTGTAAGTCTGGGGCACTTTTCACATGTCAGGTTTGTACAGAAGATGAATAAACAACGTAATCACATTTTAACATAGCAAGTAAAATGTGTGGACTGCTGCATGTTCTTGAAATACTGGTAAAATCAAAGTGAAAAGTGCTATGGAGCTNAATAGCACTCAGACACCCTAGATTTGCCTGTGCAAAATCCAGCACTTTGCAATATAAAATTAAAGATGAGAATAACTACCTCAGACATATAAATCAAAATCTTAACAGAACAGCCAATTCCTATTCAGTCCAGCTTGCTACAGCAATTTCTTTATTCCCAGCAAGACAATGTCTTGCAAGCTACAGTTATCTTAGTCCTTAACCAGCTCTTCTATGGGTTTGGAGAAAGGCTGGGAAAAGAGAGCGGGCAGTGTCAGCAGAAATGCAGAAACATTGATCTGGTAGTATAATTCAGACAGGTCAGGAATGTCACTTCTGGAATCAGGAAAATAGTTGTTGCTTTTTTTTTTTTTTTTTAAAAGAAAAAAAAACCGCCTAGCCATTTTTTTGTTTTTTTTTTTGTTNGTGATACCTTTTCTTAGGAAGACCGAGCATTCTTCTCAAGAGTTTGCTGTATGATATGACTTCGTATCACAGTACGTGTTCTTTACCAAATATTCACTGTCTTGTTTTGTTGGCTTGAAATTTAGAACGAAAATGAGTAACTAGGTTTTCCAATCCTGGCTTTCTCCCTTGTATCCATTGGTGGCAATGTGAAAATCATTAAACCTGAAGATATCTTGATGCTTCTACTTTTAAGTCAGGAAGCCATCATGTATTAGACGAATTATTTGCTGCATAGGGTTCACTGAGAAATTAGCTGTAGTACAGTACAACTGCAAGAGACCTAATCTAACAGTTGTTTAGTTTATCATTATATTTGTTAGCAGGTAGTTTTATGTGTACTTTTGGATTTTCTTCTGAAGCTGGTTTCTAACTATGCAACCAAGATGGAATAATTTTAAAAGTGAAGGTGCATTTAAAAAAAGGAAGATAGATTTATAAAGTTTTAAAACTATATTTTACTCTGCATAAAAGAGGGTACTGACCTAGACATACTGACTGAACAGAGTTTGATGCATCTTATGGTGTAAGTCTGGGGCACTTTTCACATGTCAGGTTTGTACAGAAGATGAATAAACAACGTAATCACATTTTAACATAGCAAGTAAAATGTGTGGACTGCTGCATGTTCTTGAAATACTGGTAAAATCAAAGTGAAAAGTGCTATGGAGCTGTTTGTTCACCTTTGACACTCTACCTTATAGGTACCTTTCTAGCTTCACAGCAGCCTAAGGAAAGTGCTTGGGCATATGTATGGAAGAAACAGAAAAAATGCGGTTAACATTTAGAGTTTGGAGAAAGTCCAGGTGATCTCTGAGATCCGTTAGACCACTTATTTGAGGTATGCAGTCAAAAAGAATCCTTGACTAACAAAAAAATCATTATGCCTGTCCTTACAGAAACTAAGGCAGAATAAAAGAAAAATTACCCTCATGTAAAAGCAATGTAATGCCACATAGTTAAATCATGGACTGCTGACATGCCATCTTACGTAAATTATATATATATATATATATATANNNNTAAAAGGAAGAAATAGCGCCTTGTCAATTTTCTGATTGTATATTTGTTACATTTGGGTTTATCTACAGCGATATTTATGTCTTGGCAAGGGCATTAATCATTAACATCTATAGGATGTGATCTTCTTATCTTACTACAATATCCACAGCTTTTGGAAGAAAAATGTGAATTTAATATGTTTGGTTAGGAGAAACTATGAGATGTTTATATACTTTGGATTATATAGCTCTCTGTAAGAAGTGTTCTTAAAATGCGTATGGGTTTCTTTGTGCAGCTTTCTGACAGCTAAGTGACAAAAACTAAGAAATCCAGAATTGTGCTAATGCATTTGATGTTCAGATTTATTTTAATTTTTTCAGTGAATGACTCCTGGTTAACAATAAGTTCATTATCATATAGTGATCTGTGAGTAACAGCAGTTTCTAGTTTGGCTTTTTGCTAATCAATTAGAGAGCTGACATGCAACTATGCAAATAAAATTATATTATTCCTGCATCCTGATTGGATGCTTAATTTGATAACTAAGAAAATGTATATAGTGATTTTTGTTTCTATTGGTAGCTGATAAAATTCAAGCTTTCATAATGAAAGTTCACCTTTCACAAGTCTCCTTGTGAAGATGGCTCAAAGTTTTGAATGTTCATGGAAAACATGTAAACAAGTAACAGGCGTATGAACCTTAACTCATAATTTACTGCATGGAATAGGAGGATTATTAATTAATACATTGTTCTGTAGTCAAATCTATAGACACTGTACACTGGAGGAGGTCCAGTAAGTCTCAGAATTTGGCTATGGTATAAAGACTGAGTAGTGTGAGGTTTTTTTTCTCCTAGAGATAGGGGACAGGGCAGATAATGACACTTTAATGAAAAAGCCAGAGTGATGGAGAAGGGGAGGCAATGTGTAGGGCACCTGGGACCTGGGCAGCAGAGGCTCTGTTTAACCACAGGCTGAAAACAGGGCATGTCTGAGTGGGTTTCATACTAGAAGGCTCCAAAACGCCATTGTGGAGGGAGATGAGTCCCATGAGGTGACAGATTAGGATGAAGGGTAAAAGGACCAAGCTCGGGCCCCTGCCCAATTACACTGTCCTGCTGATAACATGCAGGCAGGGGCTGGAGCCCGGATCACTCAAGATAGAATACACACACTGCCTAAATGACTCAAGATCACATTTAGAAACTATGGTGCCAGTCTGATTCTCAGTTCTTGTAACATTTTGCTGTTCTCCATGATTTCTGCTATAGGCAGCTGTTACATCAAAAACTAAGCCAAAAAAACCCCATTCAGTATACACTGCCTACGAAATGTGGGATGTTTAGATACTTCATACTGAAAAAAAAAAAGTTGATCATGCTTATGCTTCCACTCTTGTCAGGGGAGGCTGTTGGCACTGAGCAGTCATCCATTCCCTCTTCTGTATTGCCCAGCATCATTAATTGCTACCTCCTATTTACTTAACTTTTACAATACAGTAAAGTGCATTTGTGCCACTAAAACTGAAACAAAACACCATATTATAGACCTTGTTTATTCTGTGATTTTGCAATATATCTCGTTTGTGGAGCAGCTCTTCCTCAAAATTGATCAAAGCCTAGGGCAGCCCATTTTCCTTTCTTTTGCTACTATGAGGGCATTTTCGTACCAAGAAGCCTTCTTCCTAGAATGTCATAATTGCTGCAACCAGTTTCTTTTTATTATGCAGCATTTCCCCTCTTTGAATATATCGCTTCAATGAATTCACAAACCAGCTCTGTCTGGTTCAAATCCATGAACCTACACTTATGATAAGATAATGAATGCACACTCATCAAGCAGAAATGTATTGAAAGTGCTGTGGGCAAATGTACAGTACAAAAAATTTTGTTAAATGAAGATGATGCATTTTTAGAGGCATATCACTTCTCAGAGGGGTTTGTTCACTGATCCGGCCTCACTACACACCACAGAAGGAGACTTTTGGTCACTGTGTCTTCAAAGTGATAAAGTAAAACAGAAAATGTAAGTAAAGGCAGCATTAATTAATATATAGAGATAGGCATAGTATTTAATTAGTGGCAATTGAGCAAGGGCACTGCAACATACAAAACTGATTTGAACTGCTTCATATGTTATCGTAAAAAATTTATCAGTAAGTCATATAATGCCAGGCTAAAATTTAGATAGCTGAAACAACAGCACAAAACATTAGTTTTATACATGTAATAAAGGAACATATTTGCAAGTCTTAGTGTCTTAAACCACAGAAGCCATAAGGCTGTTTACCCTGTTAGTAAAAAAAGCAGGAAAATAGAACTCCCTACCCCTCCATAGACTGGTGGATGAAAAATGCTTTATGTACAAAAGTTGCTGTATTATTACCACTACACACTGAACAGCAACGAGATGTCTAAGCAGCTTTATGAAATATCAAGTGCTTCATATGTATGGTAGATTTAGACTGAATATGAAGAAGAAAGTTCTTATGGTGAAGATGGTGAGGCACTGGGACATGTTGCAAAGAGAAGTTGTAGATGTCCCATCACTGGAAGTGTTAAAAGTCAGGTTGGGCAAAGCTTGGAGCAACCTGATCTCTGGAAAGATGTCCCTGATCACAGCAGGGAGGCTGGATCAGATGTTCTTCAAAGGTCCCTTACAACCCAAACCATTTAATGATTCTGTGTGATTATTGTCTCAAGAAAACATCATGGTTTGACAAGGCATATGTGGAGGAAAGGAATTGTCTCATACAGGCTTTCAGAGTCAACTTCAGTTCTAATTTGATTACTCAGGAGACTTTCAGATATGCAGACTCAGGATCTGGGCATAACAACTGTAAAAAAGGATGTTAAGAACAAAAAAGAGTGAATGTTCACAGTCTGTCTTTCTGAGAACTTAAAAGACAACTCAAAAATGCGCATTCCTCAGTAGATGTGCAAAATATTTAGCATCTCTAGAATCTGGTGGAAAGGAAATCCTTTGACTTTCCTCAACTTCTTGGCATAAATTTTATCCATGATTTCTATACTGAAATGCCACTAAGTGTTCCATAAAATAGGAGTTTTACAATCCAAGATGAATGATGGACGTTTCCCATACAATTTATAAAGCATAAAACTTGCTCTATGATCTACCATGCCTGGAAACGTTTGTAGCAAGGGTCGGCACATCTCACAGAAAGACAAGTGCTCTGCTTTTTCTCTAACTGAAAATTTGTCCTGAGCAGGAGTGTCAGCAAATTGCAGGCACTATGATATATTGTCTAGTAGAGGAGAATTCATTTGGGAGCAAACAATAAACTGAGTTCAAAACTCCATTGTGCTGCACAAATCAGATCTGTTATATAAGGCTATCTCTCTTAACAATAACAAGCCTGGACTAGCTGCTAAACTGCTCAGTTTAGACATACAAAAAACCTACTTAGTTTCTTAGATCTTATTCATGCTAATGAATGAACAAGAACACTTGCTCATATTTATAATGTACAGAGAACATTAAGTTGTTGTGGTTTGAGGAACCCACAACAATTTATTATTGCTTAGACAATTATTCGATCACCTGATGACCCCTCCCCACCTGGGAAGGGCAATCAGGAAAAAACAAAGAAATCTGAGGGCTGAAATAGAAACATGTTTAATAGAATAATAGTAAATAATTAACATGAATAATATTAAAGAATCAGTACTGAGATACCAATACAAAATATGCAAGGTTTATACTCAGCCAATTCTATCAGTAGGAGGCTTTAAATCAAAATGATGAATATCTTTTCCCGATGTTCCGAAGGAGAAAAGCTCTGGATCGCTGTTTCTATTTTGAAGAAGCCCAGTATAAATTAATCTTTTATAATACTACAAAATCATAAGTGATCTTGAATAACCTAAAACCCAGGACAATGACGTAGAATACTTAAAATTATTGCTCAAGTTGGGATAAATATCAAACATCCATTGTTCTCCCAGTGAAAAGCATGAAACAGATAAGATAACATCAACATTTTTAGATCAGCGAATGATTTCCACAGTGCTGTGTCAAAAGCTTTCTCTGCAGACAGAGACTGGATGCATATCATCAGTTGTCAAGTCAATTGTTCTTAACATACATTAATCAAGAGCAGAGAATAAAATGAGCTACTGGGAAGATTTTTAGGAGCTTAGCTAATAGTCAGGTTAGAAGGATTCAGGTTTCTGTGAACAATGTTTCAACTCAAAATATGAAAGGCAACAAAAGCAGGGCTAGAGGACCAGGTGGGAAGGAGGTTTTAGTTCTGAGAACAGCTGTGCTCTGTGCTGAGTGTTTCTGGAATTGCAGAGAACAGCAGAACTAAATATCTGTTAGCCCAGCCAGCCATTCTGTGGTTGCTTGAGACCATTTGCTATAATAGCCAACACAGCTTTTAGGAACAGTTGTTTAGCAAGGTAGGTAATGACATTAATAGCAATGAGTGAAAACACTAATCATTACAGCTCTTGCTATATTCTGCCCATGTAGTTCCTTGTGAAGATATTTAATGGTCAGCAAACATGAAGTGCCTCCTGTGAAAACTGTAATTCCCCATTCATTCAAATACTGATTGAACTAATTTCAATTCAGCCTCAGCAGAGAAAATTCTTACTTTCTAACGGTCCACTCCTTTCTTCATCGCATGCTGCCATTGACTTTAATGAAAACAAAATTGAGTCCACTGATTTGCAGCCTTTTGCTACTGAATTTCAGTCTTGCGTCTATTTTTACTTCTGTTCATAACACTAGGCATTTTCTACTCCTTCTTTTCATGAAAAATGAGTTAATGAAGTGATTAACGAAACTTGTGTTCCAGTTTCTTTATGTGTGAGTTTGCATACCTGTTGCTAATTACAGTATGATTAGTTAACTCGGGAACTGCATACAGCTCCTCAAAGCAGAAAGGTTATGAAAGGCCAGTTACTCTCAGCTTTTCAAAGCAAAGTCCACCTGCCACATTTGCTCAAGCCAGTCTCAACACATGCAGAATAACAAGAGCCAAAATGTGTTGCATCTTTACATTTTCTTTTGAACTAAGCGCGAGGTGTTTCATGAGACTTGTAGGTCTTGTCTAATTCCATTTTACCCTTGGCAATTTATATATTCGGTATATTTTGCTGGGGAAACTGATGCTCTTGACTTTTTCATGTGTTTTTATAAAGTCTGAAATAAACTCAGTTTGCTCAGCAGTTTATTATTTTAAATTCCCTGTCACAGACTGCCACATGGGAACTGCAGAAAGTTACTACTAGCATTGTATATGTTTATCTGAAAATAACATACAGGATACCACCTGCCATAATTAGTGTTTCACTATTGATTTCAGCAAGACACTCCATTTGATTGAAGTTATTTATGCTTAAACGATTCTCCTTCAAAACTGGGTTAATGAAAAAAACTTAGGTGGCAAAAGAGACAACATAACACTACTGCAATAATGCAATGTATTCACTTAAATCATTAGCCAGCAAGAGAAAGTGATAATATGAGTGACGCAAAAGCCTAGAAATAATAACTTTTATAGTACCAAACATGCCTTATTATATTAACAGTAACAATGCAATTAGACTTCTAATCAATGTTTTTGAAGGAGCATTTGTCAAAAACTCCTTTAATAAACATTTCATGCTGTATGCGCATATCAGTGCCCTCTGCTGGACAGAGTAAGATCCGAACTCCAATTTATGATCAAGTCTTTTTTACCCAATAGAGAGTTTGTAAGAATTTATAGTTCATGTTATTCAGTACAGAGGTGAAGGAAGTTCATGTCTGGGTGGCATAATGAAAAAAAATGGTTTGGTATTTGAAGTTCCTAGATTTTGTCCTCAAGGCTCATTGCAAGTGGTTTAGACAAGCAGTTGTGATCTTTCTGTCTTTCATCAATGGAGTTTGCAAGTACATGTGAAATTTTCTCCTTTATTTTCCATGAGTAAATGAACACCACTACTCGAAGGATTTCACTGTGCAGAATTTCATCATGAAATTTTATTTTCCTTTAATTCTTAACTGTGTCCTTCTATTTTAATGCTATATATTACACAAAGCCCCCAAAAGTGACATTCAGAAATATTTATTATCTCTTTAACAAAACCTGCTTTATTGCTGCTGAATTCAATTTTACCGAAAATACATAAATGCTGCCCCTCCTTTACCTGCTCTGAGGATGAACAGCATACTCTAACTTCAGGTCTCTTAATTTAGCCAGTTCTAAATTCACTAAAAACTGCATCCCAGTCTTTGAATTCAGATGAAGATGCTGTCTCCAGGGTAATTCATGGAGGCTACCTGTAAAATATGTTTCAATCTACCTTTCCCAGTAGGTTAGACTGGGGAAACCAAAGAGGTCAAAGGCAATATCAAGGAGCAAATGCATTAAACAGACACGTGTTGATTTGGTATTGCTATGTAGCTCCCTTTTCCTCTGAATAGTATGGGTTTGGGTTTTTTTGGTTTTTTTTTTTTTTAAAGGAAACATGCTCCACTGTGCATGTCCTGTCTGCTTTGATAGCAGTACTCAGCTTTTTCTACTTTGCATGGATACAAATAACCATTTAATAACCATTTATCAGCTGTTTGTCAGTAATTAGCCATAGCACAAGGCAGCATCTTCCTCAGAGCCCCAAAAGTAATCAAAAGCTGGGAGCTAGCTGCCTTGTTAGAGCTTTGCTGCATCCATAGGGGCAGCAGATCATTGTTTCAGATGGGTCCTACAGTTAACCCAGCTTTGCTCTGTTTCACTCAGTGAATCACATGTATGGCCAAAAAAAGTCATTTCACATCAGGACACGGAGGGCCATAACAACAGTGTTAGTCTTAGGGACACAGACGCACCGTGTCAATGCAGTGTCCCCAGTCTCTGTGGGGCTTACATCTGATTTAGTATTTGCTTTGCAGAGCACAGTGTCTGTCCACACTCGAGCAGATGACAACTACTACTTTGAGATGAACTAAGCAAGTAGAGCCTCCACCCCTCTCAGAAGGAAAATGCCATGAAATTAAGGACTAGCAGGGACAAGATTTCCTTGGACCTCAGCCATGTCTGTCTCATTTCTTCCTTAGAAACACTGCTTCATTCCTCTTAATCATGCTACACTACACATAGATAATAACCTGAATGGATATGGATCAATGTCTGCACATAAATGTGGGATAAGTGTTAGGTTTTCTCACTAAGGTATGCTTGGTCAGTCAGCATGCTATACTGAGGCTAAGAGGCTGCTCTCTGTATTTCTCTTTATAAACTGAGGCTCTGCTTTCACCCCAGGTATTTATTCAAGCAATGCCTTTTTTTTTTATTTCAGTACGGACAGGTTAAAAAATGAAGAGTGAATTGAGTCAATCATCCACTTTTAAAGTGTCTATAATCAGATGCTAGCTAATAAAACTGAGCTTTTTTGACTCAGTAATTATAATTCCAAAACCTACATTGTAAAAACCAGCTTTTATGGGGTTTTAAAATATTTATTATTCTAATCTTTCTTTAGCCACTATAGTTAGAAAAATTATAGTTAATTTTGAGAGATAGCAATGTGCATCTCACTTGCCCAAATAATCAAGGAAACTCCTGCCTTTTTATGTGGATAAAACTGCATATTTTTTCTCTGTTGAATGCCACTTGACATAAATAAATCTAGTCACTCTGGAAGTGTTCGTCAGCCAGACATGCCTCAACTGGTGATGATCAGCCATGAAAGTGTTCGCGATTGAGCCTAATTAGTCTTTGAAGTTTAATCTTATTAAGCATCAGATTTGGCCAATCACCCACAGCCAAGCATCCCGTTGAAATCAGCAAGACTATCATACCAGGAAAATACTTTGTCTAACCCAAAAGGGTTTTGGGGGTGCTTTTAACTTTCTCACAAAATAAAGAAGACAACATTGCAGCAGATTAAGTCCTAGAGACCATTGTCACAGTTTTCTTTGTGACAGTGACACACGTACTATAAATGACTGGACAGCACTGTCTGCCTGACTGTCAGCTGTTCAAAAATCAAAGGCATTGGAAGAAACAGAAAATGATCAGAAATCAATGAGAAGTATGCAACATTCTTTACCTGACCTCTGGCATGTCGTCAAAAGTAGGGATGTCTAGGCTCTTCTGTCAGAGGACAGAACAAAATGTCAGGAGATGTCCTTTGTCTGAGAGGAGTCTGCCAGTGTAAACCTGCGGGTACTAGACGGAAATGATGGCATATGTAACCAATTACCTTTATATGGCACTATATTTCTGTATTAGTCATTACTTGTATTCTTATTAGGTAATTATTAAATAGCAATCCGAATACAATTCAGATATATAATTCAGAAATATAGCAACAAAATAGAGCACCTATGAACTATTTGAAGGGGCCCCACTGAACAGTAAGCAATCATGTCTAAAGTAAAATACCAATTGATATGATAAAGAAAATTTGCAGCATCTCATAAAATTTTAACCTCTTTTCTACACCTTGTGGAAAGCTAATAAAAATTAAAGGTTTACACTGATTTTTAGATAATTTCCAAGCATTTCCAATGGTTTTATTAATCAGTACATTAATAAAATATGATTTATAAAATATTTGAAATATGTTGTATCAGCAACTAATATTTAAATTAGTTCATTGATGCAAATGCTATTAGAAACACAATGTTATTAGAAACCTGACACTAAAACTAGTTTCTGTAGCTTTACCAAATTAAAAGCAATGTTTATGGTATATTTCCTTAAAAGTCATACACACACCAATAAAAAGCATTTTGAAATAAATACAATATAAAAATGAATACAATAACTCCATTCTTTAGTACTATGACCATATTATTTTTATTAGGCAGCTATTATATGCAAATGAAGAATTTGCATGAATATGCAGAAGAAACATAATGTTCATTGATAGGCCTCAAACAGTAGTTTCAACAGTAGTGTTTAGAGTTTTATTCCTCAATTAGTTGTAAACATTTTGGAAATCTCTAGTTTATCAATAATTATATCTTTAAACTTCAGATGTTTCACGAACTGCAGCACCACGGGGTTATTCCTTTTTAGAAATGTATTGTCTTTACTCACTAATCATTATTTGATAATTGTCTGTCATTTATTCTTTAATTTCTCAGATAAAGATGTTCAATATCTTCCTTCAGAAGCATACTTGGCAGTATGACATATACACACAAAATTTCTTAAATACCTGACTCAGTCAGGCACAAGTTTGTTTGTATTCTTTACTTGGGATTGAGAAATACTACACCAAAAAATAAAAGCTGATTATCAGCATGAACTGACTTCCTAATGTCATTATGCTGAAAAATGAATTGAATCAGAAATGAACAATTCATAAACACAACTTAGGTCATTTATTTTTTCACAGTGACAATGATCTCTGAGCAAATGGCCTGAATAAAGCCTGTGGTTCTCCTAAATTCACCCCAAATCCTCAGCATTGGTGATGGAGCACAGTGGGGATCATTGTGCTGTGTTTTTTGAATCCAAGTCCTTGACTAAATCCGTTGGGATATAACACTTTCTTAATTCCAAAAGCATTTGCTTTTTCAAATGAGATCTTCCTCAATAGTGACTAAATGTGAGTATAATCTGAGAGGTGATTGGCAGATCTGGTGACACTATTGTTACCTTATTCCATAAGGATAACTATTCCATAATGGATAACTATTCATGTCACAAAATGCTCCTGGCCCTAATTCTGTCATGGTGAAAGTGCCCAATAAAAGACTGGTGGCCAAGGTGAACATTCACAGTCCATAGCTCCACTGCACACAGCTTCTGGAGCTGTCTGACACACACTACAAGCACTACATTGACTTAATATTTTTTTTAATTTATTTAAATACATTAATTTAGTTCATATAACAGTCTTACCACAATTTTCTATATCCATAAATAAAACATTTTAATCGTACAATTTTATACACTGTGAATACAGAAATAACTGAAAATCAACGAACACACTTTATATCACCTGAAGGTCAATTTGTTAGTATTGTTTTAGAGTGGTTTCTATGAATTGCCTTCTAGATATACTGCTTTCAGACTTCTTTCTATCAGCGCATATGCAGCAAAGGATAAAATCTCAACTACATGCTCAAGACATTTAAAGGGAGTGAAACCTTCACCGGCCATGCAAAAGTTTGCATTGTTTTAATAGTCAACATGCATACATTGTAAATTAATGGTATATTACGTAACCATAATAGATGAGTTTGTAACATGTGTTTTTAAGAAACATTCCTAGACATTTACTAGAGGAAGACTATTAGTCAGGCAATGCACTTGTATCTAAAAGTATCACTCAGAATTTATAACTAATATTACTAGGCACTGTACAATCATGTAAGATGGCAAAAATATAAGCGTTAGTTGAGTTTGGCCCAGTGTGGATGTATGGCCAGGTCCAAACTAGAAAAAGAGATCATGGCTGTATTACTGAACTGGTTTTCCACACAATCTGAAAATATTTCCATATCATAAATTACAAAATGTGCAAGTCCTTTGGACTTACATGATGAGGTACTGCACATGTGCCACAGAATCCTTAACAAACTAGTCAAGTAACAGCTTCTAAAGAAAGATGGTCTAATGCTGCCTGCTCTATGGCAGAGATGATGCAGGCAAAACTGCAACATCTGCTCGGGCTCTGCCTTCAGTGTCATCCTCATAGTTGGAAAGATTCCTAGATTTCAGCCCACCTAGAGGAAGACTGAATGATGCCACGTAAGACAAGGGCTGCCACTCTTTGCACTAACCAAGCATACCTTGACAGAGAGTCATTCTGTGGAAACCAGACATTTCAGTATGACAACTCTTAGAGCATCAGTGTCACAAGTATTTCTCTTTCTGGTAAACAACACCCAGCAGAAAAAGCCAGAGAAAGATCTGCAAGCAGAACTTAAGGTCTACTATGCACATACACAAAATGGAAAAGTTGTTTAGTTTGCGTCTCTTTCAGATGTTCAAATTTTTATTTTAATTGTTATTTTTAAATCTGTAAAATGTTTCAGCTTTTGGTCTAGTACTGGGATTTTATTGGTACTTTGGATGTTTGGCTCACAGACTCTCGAGGCACTGTCAAGAGCCTGGGTTTTTTTTCCCATCACAGCTCTGATGCTTTTACAGCTGCTTCCTCTACTATGCACTTTATGGTTTGCATAGACTTCAATTTAAAAAAGTTACTGGAAAGCAAATCATAAACAAGTATATAAAATTGGCAAAATTTGTCAATAAATGTAAGAGTTTGGTTTGGAGCAAAAATAGATCTTCTACATTCTTCTTTAGGCGTTCAGCAAACTGTAGTGATCTTAAAAGCCATGAGAATTGGCAAAAACTAAGAAAGGCTGTCAGACATGCAGACTTCAACCTTGACAACGTATCAGGATCCAGAATTGCAGGCCAGATACAAGTGCATAAAGAGGCTCTCAAAAGTACAAAAGCCAGAAGTTCTTAATATTAATGAGGATTTTTTACTGCAGGATTAAGTGTTCTTCCTTTTTATTGGAGAATTTATATTACAAACACAAAAAAATCATCTAATATATTATTGAAAAATAAAAGGAAAAATGCACTATATCCTCAAAATTATAACACTCCATATAAAATTTAGTTTATTTATGTAAAATTCATGTGTCTAGTTCAAGCTGCTCATTCTGTGTCCTTTCCCTTTACCAACAGAGTCACCTGCTGAATGATTGCTTAATCATACCAGTCTTAAATATTTGTTTGTGGGATGGGGTGAACTGCACTTTGGAGGCATTGTTCTCCATAGATTACTGGGTAGTTTAAACCAGATGCCTGCATTTTAGATTACATTATTTTCACTAAAGATGAGATTAATACCACCCTTTGCTTCCACAGTCCTTTTCCAATCACAGCTATAGACTCTTCTTTTTTTTTTTCCCCCTCAGCTGATTACCTTACCTCTGTGAAAAGAAATAGACTTGGTTCATGCATGAGTAGTATTTTCTGCAAGTTGCCACATGAGGTGGCTTGGCACTGTAGTCTAATTATATACTTTAATTGGCCTCCGTGTTTAATTTAAACAAATGGAAAATAATCAAGTTTTTTCATTTGAGGTTCACTGACCTCTTGGTTTTCTAGGAGGAATACCTCCAAAAGGTGGTAGTAGGAAATCTAACCTCCATTACAAAACTTTCTACTTCAAGTCTTCCATTGACTGCATAGACATTCCACAGCTAGTTGCATGAATAACTCTGTTAAAGATTCTGCGATGTCCTGATCTACTCACACTTTGGTATTATATTAGACAATACTATTACAAAGAATTTACAGCTAGTTACCATCTGCTTTGACGACACTGACTTGTCTAGAAGCAATCTGTAAGTGAAGCTTTCTACCACCTTTAGTCATCTGAAATTCTTCTCTGACAGTTGAACCTCCAGTTTACAAATGAGCCTAACTCATCTTGCCAGCAAGAGAATTAACAGCAGACCACTTTGGTCTCCATAACTTTTAGGACGTAACTCACACTCTGAAGGAGCTGGTGGCTTCCCCCAAAATAATGACTTAAAGTGAATATTGCAGTTTTTCCACTGACTATCCTTCAAATTGCCTTCATATTGCCTGAACCCCTGTGGTTTTGGTATGGACGGTGATGCTCCTGCAGTGCCACAGGGATGTGCCTGCCATAACGACAGAGGTCATTTGTTCAGGAAATCGAACTTTCTCAGGTGCCGAGGTGTTGCTAACAGAGCTAGAAAGCAAGAAAATTGACCTGATCAGATAGTTACTAAATTACTTGGAAGCACTTGCCATAACTGATAAGAACATACCTTTCCTTTGCCATTTTTAACTTAAAACTTAGTATTGATGTAAAATAGCCTAGGGTTCAGCTTTTGCTGCAGTAGGTGCAATGCTCACCTTATTATAATGAATGACCGCACGAAAAAACATTAGCACTTGGCAATTTTGGGGAGGTAATGAAGCATAATTAAAATGATTAAGAAGTAAATTGAAAGAAAATAGTTAAATGGTGTATATGTGAAATCCAGCAGTACTACAGGAAGCCTGCAAAAGGTTTCAGCTATCATATTATTCCAGCCATATCTGCAGGCCCCCAAAACTGGAGAATAGTGACTGATGTTCTGCTAAACAATATCAATTTTTCAGCTGCTGCCCACCAGAAACCAGAGGGTGAGCTGTAAAGGTCCTTCATATATTGTAAGTAACATTAGCTGCTATGGGGAAAGCACTGACTGAAGAAAATTAGCGTGCCTGGTTTTCATCAACGTTTTTACTCAAGTCAACAACATAAATCTATATTTATGTAATCTGAGCAGCTCCATGTTATAACTAGTGTCTCCCCTCTCAGGATTTTTTCCTAATGCATTGATGTGTTAGGTCCTGATTTATCAAACCACCATCTACTCTACTCAAGCTGAGGACTTGCTCTCCCTTTCATGTTTTCTGTGAAAGCTCTG
Source organism: Nycticryphes semicollaris (assembly GCA_013400055.1). Lineage (NCBI taxonomy): Eukaryota > Metazoa > Chordata > Aves > Charadriiformes > Rostratulidae > Nycticryphes > Nycticryphes semicollaris. The sequence continues at coordinate 817,995 of VXBJ01006737.1, forward strand.
CAGATAAGCAGTGTGGGAACTGTACAGCATCATATAAATATAAACTGCAGTAAACAGTCGCTGTGTAAATCTGTGAAGGTCCATAATATGTGAATGCAGACAGAAAAATGGTCATTATTGTTACGCAATTCCACAATGCAAGCAGAAATTTTTAAAAGCAGACCAGTAGAGGAACAAACACTTCATGAGGTGTTCCCACCTTATCCCAAATTGCCTGCATCATGAATAGGAGAAAAATGAAGTATGACATAAGCTCTGGCTTATTTCTAGTCTGTACTTAAGAACATATATGGCAGGAATGAATAAAGCAAAGATTTAAACTCAGCAACGTACATCATTGAAAGTGAAAGGGGGATAGGAAATGTGTACTTGGACCCTTTTAGTTCAGAAATGTTTATCTAAGAGTGCAGTTATTTCAATCATCTCACCAAAGCACAGAAGCAGTACTGCCATACACCTGTATTCACACGTTGTCAAGTTGTTCTTTACATCCAAAATTGCTCCTGGTAAAACCTCTAATGACTCTCTAAATAATGTTTGGTGAAAAAAAAATCCTGTCATTCAAGCATAACTGTAGACATCTGTGTTCTTTCATAATAAACGACCTCATTTAATTTTATTATAGATATATTAAGAAAATTCCATATAGCTGGAAAATGCAGAGAAGTAATAGCCTGACACCAGAGTCAAACCTTTCTGCGGTATCATCAGCTTGAGAATGCAAAGGTCATTCTCTGCTGGTAATGAGGCAGGTTTCTTATTGATTGTTTCTATGGCAGAAAAAAAAAATCAGATTAAAATAAAAAGAGTTTTTTAGTCTCAAGAAGAAATGAAAAATCATTCTTACGGGGAACAAAAGAAAGGCACTCAAAATTACTGTATTATGCCAAATGCAGACAGTTTCAGCTCATTTTGAAAGATCCATTCACGTAATCATAAAAGAAGACTTTATAGCAGAGGTACAATAATAATAAGTGTTTTGTCTAAAAATAGGCTCTTAATATGCATATTAGATGAGATTAACATTGCCACATAATTGTTTTGTTCTATTTTGGATTATTTTGTGCAAATATCTGTTTCCAAAAAAAAAATAATTCAAGAAACAAAGAACTATCCTGATTGCACAGAAAATCATCAGAAGGAAGCTGAAACCCTCTCTCCCTGTATTTAGATAACACGTGGGCTCTCTACCTGGAGTGCTCCTCTGCTCTTCAATCGACATTACATTGAAAGGAAATCTCTGCCAACAATAAAGGAATCATAATTTGCAGGGTATCCATACTCCTAGTAAAGAGCCACCCTTCAAGAGGATTATTCTGCTGGAAATAGGAGTAATATAGTACAATAAACTATGCCAGGTGACTGTTTTTTCCCCAGCTGCTATCCCCATTTGCATCCTAATAGTGTGAAAAAAGCCTTCCTTTGTTCTTAATGGTCACACCCTTTGGTCTGTATTCATACCTGTGCTTAAGGTCTAAACGATACAATTATCATAGGCATTTGGTAATGCTTAAAATGACCCACCCCCTTCAAGTGAGAGAAGTTGAACCCTACTTTAACATACATTTTCAAAGCAAACAATACTTTAATAATTAGTACCACTTACAGGACATGGGAATTTTACTTAATTCTGATTTTATAATTAGAAGGCATACCTGGTGTGTATGAGTTCATCCCTATTCAAAAGATACACACAAAGCCTGTGAAGCTCTACCTGTAATTCTGAAAGTAGTATGTAAGTGAGAATTAAGTGCTACACTGATTTATGGCTGTCTATCTGCCCAGAGATAAACAAACACTCTTGCAGTGTACCAAAATCTAGCCCAGGATGAATAGAGTAATATTTCCTCTTTATTAGCTTGGGCTCTAACAAGTAATATCCATGTAATATGTTGTCAATGGGAAGTTCACTTAAATCCCTTTTTTGTTGCAGGATAAGATTTTTCAGGTTCATTAAAAACACAACATCCTCAGGATTCAAAATCTTAATTAGGACAGATGTCCTGAATTTTAAATTGTCTGAAATTGCAAATAGGCAGCTACTGGTATCAGCAGTATTAATTACCTCACCCAACTCTGTGAGAATTATGTAGCCAGTACTTTTCAGCGTTGCCTATTTTTCAGTGTCACAGGTTAAATTTCTGTCTTTCTACTCAGTCAAAATTATTTCAGGACTACAAATTGTGCCAGCAAACCTGCTCCAGTGTGGATTCCTCTTTCGATGGGGCCACAAGGCCATCCCGCCAGGAGCCTGCTCCAGGGCAGGCTTCCCATGGAGTTACATCCACATAGGCTTCACATTGGGTTCCATTGGGCACATCCACCTGCTCCAACAGGAGTTCCTCCACGGGCTGCAGGTGGGTATCTGCTCCACCATTAACCTCCATGGACTGCTGGGGGACAGCCTGCTTTACCACGGTCTTCACCACAGGCTGCAGGGGAATCTCTGCTCCAGCACCTGGAGCACCTCCTGCCCCTCCTTCTTGACTGACCTTGGTATCTGCAGGGCTGTTGCTCTCACTCGTCTCTTCTGATGCAGGTGCTGTATTACACAATAACTTCTTCCCCTTCTTAAATATGCTGTCCCAGAGGTGCTACCACCACTGCTGATAGGCTCAGCCTTGTCTAGCAGCAGGTCCAGTTTGGACCCAGCTGACATTGGCTTTATTGGGCAGCTTCTCAAAGAAACCACCCCTCTAGACCTCCACTACCAAAACCTTGCCACACAAATCAAATCCACTCATTAATCATGCATTATTCATACTGCACAACTTGTGCCACTGGTTATTGTGTTCACAGTGAGGTAACATGAATTAGCTGAATAAAGAGCACATAAACACAGATACTACAACTCCTCATTAATGCGCATTATTCACAAGCACTGCTAGTGAAAATGCTATGCTCAGTAATAATATTTTCAAAGGGACTATCTCGACAAACGTTCAGCTGCCACACTGTGTAACCCTTCACAGAAAAGGAGTACAAAACTATTTTGCAATCAAAATAGTAATACTGAGGCACCTTGACAACAATTGCAAAGCCCCTTCCTGCTAGTTGATGACAGCATGGAGACTGCAATCCCTGCCACAAAGACTTGAGACCAAAACTTTGTCACAGGGAACTAGGGGGGCAGTGGGGGGGAGTGGGCATTGATAAAAATAAAATGGAAGGGGCACCATTCCTGGACAGCCAAAGTCGATACTTACAAATTGCCTCCTTCTAACTTGTTAACAAACTGCACGTGTGTTCAGATATTAGAATAAGAGGGACTGGAGAACTGGCTTACTTATAATATGTGTCTTAATTTCTTTGTGAAAGTCCCTCAGCAGTTTTTTGGAGGATGTAAACAGGAAAATTGTTGACAGTGGGTAACTCAAAGCAGAACTGGAAGGGAGGCTTCCACCATGTCATAATCTCCATAACAATGTCCATAAGGAAGCTGCTTAGCAGTGCTCTGCAAGCTTTATAGGCCACTGCTCAAATAGCCCTGTTCCTTAGCTTTAAATAATAATACAATAATCAATGATATCTGGTTTAATGTCATAATAAATTGAGCCAAGCAGAAAACTCCATTTTATGGAGCGTCTAAAAATTTCTGAGTTTGGTTTACTCACAAGTTGATTATTTGTTTTCAAATTCTCTGAAACAAAAGAGTTATGGGCTTTCAAACTCTTGTCTTCTGACCTTTGAAGAAAGTGACAGATGGATAGCAGAGCAGACACCATACAGGTCCCACCAGAATCTTGCATGGGTCCTATCATAAATTTACCATAATCCAAGCACCAGAATGAAACCTGCCATTTCTCTAAATGGCAAATTCTGTGGAAAATACTTTTTCAGACTATGTTTTACAATATTATGCACATAATTTTTGAGGGCTGAGATGTTGCTTATTATACTTCAGTCTGATAATATTTGTTGGTATTATAAACACCTGATATGCCATCTTTTGCAATACTTGTGGACATCACTACTGTAATTAAGCACTTATATCTGCCAAAGATGGGTAACTAGCTGGAACGGTAGCTGAACAAATTAGTGTTCTAGTGTATTTATCCTGCTGCATTCAAATGACTGCTGGTTTTTTTTTGCCTGACAGCACCAGCTGCGTTGGGAATCATAACTATTGTTTATATTGCAACTTAGAATTTCTAGAATTTCTAAGCTTCAATGTGCCTTATGAAATGATCAGTCTTTTGGGAGGATCAGAGTGACTGCCTTCCCTTAGTGAGCTGACACAAGATCCTATGCTCTGGCAGCCTGCAACTAACGATCCCTTGGCATTTTGAAGCTGGCTGGAATTAAGGACTGTTGTATGAGGATAAGCACTGCCAGCATGAAGTCAGAGTGAAATTGTCTCTTCTTCTTTACGGGTTGTTCTTATCTTATGAATCAATGCATTATAATTAAATGGACCTTTTCTGATGAACTGTCTGAAAATTTAACACCAGCAGGCAGGCTCATGACATAGCATATCTTTATTGATACATGTGAAAAAGAGTGTAAAATGCTGACATTCCTTGTTCAACTACCTCCAACTATACACCCTTTTATATACTGTAGAGAACTCAATGAAGAACGTGTCTTTCTTCTATGGGAATGTCAGATACCACTAAGTACTATGTATTCTTTACAAGTTAATCTACATACGGTCCTATGAAGATTTTTTTTATTTTTTTTTTGGTGGTTGTTGCTTTATTTTTAAAAAGAGCATAATTCTAAGGGGGAAAAAGAAAAGAAAGGATCTGTTTGTGAACCCACTGATGCTAAGGCAGGCTGGCTGTGAAGCTGGCATCTGCTTCAGAATGAGGACCAACAAAACGCAGGCTTGTGGATTTCATACTCCAAGATTAAAGGACAGCAACTACAGCCTTTCATATCACCAGCAGCAAAGCCTGGCCGGGGAGCAGAGGAAACTGCTGTCATAAGGACTTTGTTTTCTCACATGAGGAATGCCCCAGAAAATGCACTGAGTAGAGAGATCTGCTCTCTCTACTCACTAAAAACCCAACATTTTTCTGGTGTGCCTTCTGCCACTCCCTTGGCATGGTAACTAAAGAGTCATAATTCAACAATAATCCTAGACAGTTGGCTCCATCAGGAACAGGTCCCTACACTGTATTAGACATAGCTAAAAAGTGACATTTTAAAGTCCAGGTAAATCTACTGAACTTAATAAGGTCATGAGAACATAAAACCACACAGATAACATCAGAGTTAAATCCTGAACCCAGAGTGAGATAATAAATTCGAGTTTTTTGCAAGTGATTTCTTAGACAGATTAGACAGATTCCTTTTGCGTTATATATATATATATATTTTTTTTTTTTTGCAAATGGACTAAAGGAGAAAATACTTATCAGTATAGTTTTATATTAGGTGTAGAAATTATAATTTGTTTCCTTATGAAAATAATCCCTTTCTTTCAAATGAATAAACATAAAATCTGGATTTAAAACTTCAATATTCATGTGCCTTTTGAAGACAAAATAGCTAAAGTTCAAATAAATCAGGGGCATAATAAACTAATTTTCTTGACTGACTAGACATTCAGGCTGCTGAGGCAAGACACAGTCGTTCCTACTATTGCTGTAGCCATCTGTTTCCCTATGTCTCAGAGCAAGAATGATGCCTGATTAATGCACTTCATGCAAAAGCATAGACTTTACAAGAAGTGACCTGTAATTATTTATGAATAATTGTCTCATGAAGAAATTAGTCAGTCTACTAATGTGGAGAAAGTGTCACTAACAACATCGGTCAGACCAAAAGTGAAGGCCAGGTGCACTTTTCCTAGCCCTTAGGATTTAGGACAGCATATAACATTTATGCTTTGGTGAGATTAACGTTACTTGCGAACCAGTCGCTATCTCGGAGAGAACTTTCCAGACCATGATTATAGGCAGTGTTATATAAACAGCAAACTTCTTTTTTCTGTGGACAAATGTGCTTTAAAAGGTGTATTTAACTTCCTGGTACAAACCAATACACAGATCCATGTACAGACCCCAGTACTGATGCAGAGAAAAGCAATGAATATCATCCCTCCTCTCCCTGCAGCACAGCAGTGGCCATTGCCCATAATATCCTGCATTAAGCACAGCCTTGGAATTATTCCTAATTTGTTCTTTGAGTGAAACAATGTACCAGTGGGCATATGGAGAAGCAAGGAAACAGAAAGGGATATACCTGTATTTGTGCAAAGCTTCATCTTTTGAACTGTAGACCATTTCTCAGTAACAAGGATATTCAAGGAGATGGACAGGAAATGCAGAGTCAGCAAAGAAGGTAGGAGAGGGAAATAGGTACAAGAGAAGGAAAGGAAATGTGATGTTGTGTTCATACATTAATTTCAATGGCTGCTAAAAGGTCTCTCAATCAAACCAATATCTGCAGTTATTGTGACAGACTATCACAGTATCTTTGGAATTATCCAATTAATTGTTCATGAGTCACTAATGTACCTGATGAATGGTTTGCCTGTTCCTGGGACTGTTTATGTGCCAAGTTGGCTTACACCAATTGTGTTGCACTATACCCACGCCTGCCTAGCTGTCATAGTTAAGAACTGTCCAACCTGTCCACTAATGATGGCCAAAGTGCATCAGCAAGAGTTACTTCTGCACTGATGTGCAGAGCAACCTGGAATATCATGGAACTGTCTTGAAGCCAAAATAGCCATGCATCTTTTCTAATACCTGTTAGAAGACTCCTTAGAGATTCTATTTGAAGGGAAAAGTAAAGGTTATCCTCCAGGAGACATTGTTCTGGCCAGTAGGTACAAATGGAGTTATCAGACACTGTCATTTCTTGTGTGGTGATATCACATAGGGAAAGAATCCTGGGAGAATAACTTGGAAGGATGAAAAATAAGCCCTTTTTTAGGAGAGCTTCAGCATGGCAGAGACAGTCAGAGTTGATGACATTTGGAGGGAGAAGATAGACTGGATCCAAACTGGAAGCATGGTAATATGAGGACAAAAGTGAATACTTTTTTTACCATAATGCAAATAAAGTAACAAATTAATCGCATTTCTTTTTCATCCTTCTTGTCCTACAAGCAATCTGCCATTAGATGACAACTGTTTTTTTTTTTCTAATTTTTAGGTTTAAAGAATAGCTCATTTTCTTCACAGCTTTGGCCAGCCTGCCAAAACTGCCAATTAATTCCAAATATAGCATTCTCTTGTGTAGCATGAAAACACCTTACAGGGGCTTGAGTATATTAAGTTTCTGCACACAAGTCAAAGAGCCCACAGACAGCAATATCTATCAAATGCAATCAAGCTGGGTGAGAATTGAATCAGAAAACTAGAATCCAGGTGGTCTATATCCTCCCATCTCAGACCCACTGAGCTATCATTTTCTCTACTAACTGTTCCTTGAAGTCAGAATTTTAGTGAAGTTTTGCAGTTGCTGACTAAAAATGTTACAAAGTGTAATGAAGTTAAACCCAGCACAGTAAGAAAGAGTTAAGCAGAACTCCATAAAAATAAGCATATACAATTGAACAGATGACATTTGCCTGCCTGTTTTCAAAGGATACTCTAGAGTGTAAGTCTCTGTTGCATTCATTTGAGCACTGGCATAAGATTCTTCGTGCATGATGAGCTAAAAATGCTCATAAATTATTAGTTAGGATGAAAAATGAATTCCCCAAACACCCCAACCTCTGGAGGTATCCCATCCAGGGAATTTTGATAGGGATCACATGTAATACATTATCATCTAGATATTCCAAGGCATGTATTCCTTTACAACATTTAACACAACTTGGAGCATTTGTTTTAATTTTTTGCAACTATGGCTTTTTCTTTGCTCCTTCTCCTACAATTCATATCAGTAAATCATTGTTTTATCAAACAGACTATAAAAGTGACAATTTTTCTTTTACCGTCAGATATAGAAAGAATCATATGCAAAATAATGTTTTCCAATTCACTCATTTTTTCCGCTGTATTATCTCAATTCTTCTGCTTTTATGCTTTCTTGCAAAAAGAAATCAACATACACTGCAAGCTTTGCAGTGCTAACCTTTTATTGTGCTGTGCTGCTTTAGTGAATTTCAGCAAGGAAACACTAAAATCTTTCTATCAAGCGATGGTCCTTATGTTTAATTTCAAGTCAGTTACAAGGTCAATAGTTGCAGAGGTGTTTCAGAACCTTTCCCTGTAAAAAACAGAGAAGACAAGATCTCCCGCAACTAATGGCTGAGCTAAGATGTTATCCAACAGTCATATAAAACTCAGAGGATTAATTTACTTTTAGATGTCATGGGCCCTGAAGGACTCATTTGCTAACTAGCTCATGGAAAAAAAAGCTAGAGGTCATGTGATCTTTATATTAAAATGTCAGGAAAATAATTTCCTGGGAATCTCATTAGCGCAAAGCAACGTAGTATACAATACAACCACCCACATTTTCTAGACCAGACTTTAAATATTTTTTTTAATTTATTTAAATTTGATAGTTTGAGTATATAAAAAAGTGAATTAATATTTAATTTTACAGGGTATTTTATTACCATACTTGCACACGATTTAATAGAAAAACAAGCAGATAACTCAAATGGTTGCTAATCACCCAAATCTTGCCAACCCACTCAAAAGATGAGGAAGAAAACACGAGATGTTCCCCATTATATATAGAAGAAATATGACAATTTACTTTAGCCTCACAAGACTTTTGAAGCTAATTCAATAGCTCATGCACTCCTTCTTTAAGGAGAAGCCGTAGGGAGGTGCAACCATGCCAGGCATTCAGGCACTTTACTGTGTGCAGTGTGCACTATTATGAATGGTCATCTTTAAAGCTACAGAGTCAAGAACTCCAGTACTATGAAATACAAGAATTATGTCAGTTGTGTCAGTTTTATCTGAACTCACTGTTTGGACATATTATGCTATACTCGTTAATTACATGAGCACATACTGTTTTTCCAGCAGAATGCCTGCCTCGGGGCACAATATGGATGTGGCTCCCTTACTGAGCAGCTAGTCGATATTTTGTGTTATCCTTGTTATTTGAAGTGCTTTATTTACTGCATTCTACTCAAATCCCGCTCTGAATACTGACATTACCTTTCACACAGATTTTTCTGTGATGCAATTAAGTATAGCATTTGATTATTTCATAAATATGAATTATTTTCACAATCTATCTGAAGAATGGGAGGATAGTATTTACAGGTCACACACTTGAACTTGGAAGGAAACTTCTAATTTCTAAGTCATGTTGCTACAATCTGATGATCAGGGGAGACTAGTCCTGTCACGACCAGACAACTGTTTACCCAGCACACAGGTTCATCTCACTGTAGCCTACAATACCATTTGGCTATTTCCAGTTTCTGCTGTCTTTAGTTAGCTTTATGATATCTCCTTCTGTCCATTTTTTTTTTTTTTAACCCAGCTGCGTCCAGTTCCTCCTGCTGTCTAAGTTCCAGTCTCCGGTTTAGCTTTCTTTTGGTCCTTGCTCTGGACTAATTACTTGCCTTTAATTGTTCTGTAACTGTCTCTTGCTTCAGGTCATGTATCATGAACTCCTCTGTGCCTGAACTTTTAAACTTACTAATTTTGCCAGTATTAGGTGTCCTTTAAATTTAGTCTTTCAACTAATCCTTTGTTGCTTTGCAGGTCTGCTCTCAGCTTCACCAGTAGCTCTACTCCAGCTGCTACTACTGCTCTTATGATTGTTTTCTCACATACGTAGAAGCATCTAGCAAAATATACAATAAATGCTCACTGCTGAAGAAACTTTTTAAGAGCTATGTGCAGTGTAACCCTTTGGCAGTAAAGGAGAAACTATCCTAGCAAAACCTTGCCCTCCTTCACATCTCTCCATGAAGGCATAAATAGTTTAGTTCAGTTACAGTACAGAGGAAGTCTACCCAATAGCGTTTAACTGCACTGAAACAGTCTCATCAAAAGTACAAGAGTAATTTTACCAAGGCTACAGAACCACTAATGTAGGGATCTGGCAAAGCATTCTGTATCCAGAGGCAAATATCACTCCAGTCTACAAAAAGGGCAAGAAGGAGGACCCAGGGAACTACAGGGCAATTAGTCTCACCTCTGTCCCTGGGAAGGTAATGGAGCAATGTGTTTTAGATGATATCACCAAACATCTTAAAGAACAGGAAATCATTGGAAGTGGTCAACATGGACTTACTAAAGGTAAGTCATGCTTGATCAATCTGATAGCCTTCTGTGATGTTATAACTGGATGGCTGGATGAGGGGAGAGCAGCAGATATCATCTACCTTGACTTCATCAAGGCTTTTGACACTCTCCCATAACATCCTCATTAGGAAACTGATGAAGTGTGGGCTAGAGGAGGGGGCAGTGAGGTGGATTGAAAACTGGCTTTGATAGGTCTCAGAGGGTTGTAATTAATGAGGCAAGGTCAAATTGGAAGCCTGTAACCAGTGGTATTCCCCAAGGGTCAATACCTGGTCCAGTCTTATTCAACATACTCATCAATGACCTGGACAAGTGGACTGAGTGTATCCTCAGCAAGTTCACTGATGATAATAAACTGGGAGGGCTGACTGACACTCCAGAGGGCTGTGTTGCTATCCAGCATTACCTGGACAGACTAGAGAGCTGGGCAGAGAAGAACCTAATGAGGTTCAAGAAAAGCAAGTGTAGAGTACTGCACCTGGGGAGGAAGAATTCCGGGCATCAATACAGGTTAGGGCAGACCTGCTGGAAAGCATTTCTGAGGAGAAGGATCTGGGGGTCCTGGTAGATAGTAAACTATCCATGAGCCAGTAATGTGCCTTTGTCACCAAGAGGGCCAATGGAATCCTGGGCTGTGTAGGGAAGAGTGTGGCCAGTACGTTGAGCAAAGTCATTCTCCCCCTCTACTCCGCACTGGTGAGGCCACAACTGGAACACTACATTCAGTTCTGGGCTCCCCAGTTCAAGAGAGACAGGGAACTACTGGAGAGAGGGCAACAAAGATGAATAAGGGATTGGAGCATCTCCCTTTTGAGGAAAGGCTGAGAGAGCTGGGACTCTTTAGCCTGGAGAAGAGAAGGCTGAGGGGAAACCCCACTAATGCTTATGAGTATCTACAGGGTGGGTTGAAGGAGGATGCATCCAGATTCTTTTCAGTGGTTCCCAGTGACAGAATGAGGGGCAACGGACACAAACTGGAACATAGGAAGTTCCATTCAAATATGAGAAAACACTTCTTAATGGTGAGGGTGACAGAGTCCTGGAACAGGCTGCCCAGGCAGGTTGTGGAGTCCCCTTCTCAGGAGACCTTGAAGACCTGCCTGGATGCAGTCCTGAGTAATGTGCTCTGGGCAATCCTGCTTTAGCAGGGGAGTTGGACTAGATGATTTCTAGAGGTCCCTTCCAACTCCGACAATTTTGTGATTCTGTGATTCCATGATCCTAAGTAAGTGTCAAGGTCCTGCCTAAAACAGAAAGGTCATTGAACTCACCATGTAGCTCTTACCCCTTAAAGACTGCAGTTTTCTATGACAAAGGGTGTCTAAAGTGAGAGTAGATCAGATTTGTTCAGGAGGAAACTATGCAGTGATTGCATTATGAGAAAGATTAAGTGGTTATGGAAAATATTAAAGAAATATCAGAACTACTTTATAAATCCTCTCTCTTCACAGAATCACAGAATCACAGAAGTGTCTGGGTTGGAAGGGACCTTTCAGATCATTGAGTCCAACCATCAACCTGACTCTGATAAAAACCATCACTAACCCATGTCTCTAAGCACTGTGTCAACCCGGCTTCTAAATCCCTCCAGGGATGGGGCCTCAACCCCTGCCCTGGGCAGCCCAGTCCAAGGCTTCACAACCCTTTTCCTGTCAAAATTGTTCCTAATCTCCAACCTGAACCTCCCTTGCTGCAACTTGAGGCCATTTCCTCTTGTCCCATGGCCTGTGACTTGCGAGAAGAGACTGATACCCCCCCCCGGCTACCCCTTCCTTTCAGGGCGTTGTAGAGAGTGAAAAGGTCTCCTCTCAGCCTCCTTTTCTCCAGGATGAACACCCCCAGCTCCCTCAGCTTCTCCTCACAAGACTTGTGCTCCAGACCCCTCCCAGCTCCGTTGCTCGTTTTTCAAACATTTCACAAAAAGGCACAGTCAGTGCTAATCATTGAGCACATCACAAGAAATAGGAATACTGCTAACAATTCTACAGGAAAACTGCTAGTAATTCTGCTTTTTACACTGTTTTGCAAAAACAATCCTTTAGTTTATCAATGATGCTGTGATTACTCTGAAGACTACTGCTAGCCTGTGGAATACTTTTCCTAGGCAAAGGCCAGAGAAACACAAGATGGATCTTGTTCTGCTTCACACTTCATCACCCAGTCCAAGCTGAAGCCTTTATATTCAATGACATCACAACCAGGGCGGAGACCAGACCTCAGGTGAATGAAATGGAGGATGTGTCTAGCAGATAATAGTATCCACTGTTGTAAAATAATTGAGCCCAAGCACAAAATATTCCAGGGCATAAACTTCACCTGTCTCCTAACCTCCAGCAAGGTGAAAAAAAAAAAATATCCAAACAAACCCTAACCCAGACTTACCTTCTGCACTTGAACTTTCACCACCAGCCCTGGTAATAAGTTAGAGAGGGTCCAGTTCTGTCGCTCCGTCACAAGGGCCGCAGCAATCTCTGATCGATCAATGGACAAACAGACCATTCTTCCCTCCTTCTTTACTTCCACAACGATACAGTTCAGGTTCTGGCCTATTTTCAAGTCAGGCCCTACAGAGATAAGTCACAGCATAAAACCTCCACCAGGGACACTCAAGGATTCCCCTTCTGCTCTTTTCGAGTTCATTCTACTTTAAGAAGCTAGAACTCCTCTCAGTCTAAGTGAGCTCTACTGCCAGAAGGGATGGACGGGCTTTGGAACAGTAACATAGCCTGCAGAAACCAGGGTGAAACCCAGAACCTTGTTGCAGACTAGCCACAAATCTCCTGTTTTCAGCAACTTCCAGAGACTCCACCTTGACCCAATCTCACTGAGGTTCACTAACACCACAGATACATAACAAGCTTTAATACCTGTCATTCTCCACCTCCATTTTAACCCCAGCATCTTCTCATGCGCTGAGAAATAAAACATACTTACATTATTTCAAGAAGTTTATATTATTTAACTAAAACAAAAAACATCTACAGATTTGTTGCTTGAAGAACAAGTCCACTTCTGTTCTGTGCACCACAGCTTTTAAACCTGCAATTGCGTTTGACTCCTGGATCAACAATTTTAAAATTCACATCTGCTCCTTGAATTTTCCTTCACAGAAATAATCCTACTAAACATTAGAAAATCTCATGTAATGAAAATATCACATGACTGGACATTGCCTTGTGGAATCTTTTCCACCTTATTAAAAGTAACATTTTGTTGGAGCTAGATGTTAAAGTCATTTTTCTTCTATTTGTCTTGTCTTATTTTCCTAGCATAGATTCTCCCATGCTTGGAGCATGGACTAATGACTCAAAACTTGAATCTCACTTTTGGCATTATTAGGGCTTTGATGCTATCCCACATTGTCAAGAAATAACAAAAGTGCTAGTGCAAAGCATGTTTCAGCAGTAGTTGATCCAACAGGCTATTTACAGGCATGGTAACATGAAGCAATTGGTCTCCTGTATTTTTGTATACTAAGGTCTTGAAAGTTATCCCTGTACTAACAGAATTTTTCATTGTCTTAAAGTAGTTACTAACTGCTAAACCTTTCTTAGGCAGCCTCTAATTTAATTCAGTAAATAAAGGCACCATTAACATATGAAGAGATTCTCAAAAATTACAGTCACTGTTTCATTGGTGCATAGATGTCATTATCAGTAAACACTGAGAATTTTTTGGGTTTTTTAACAAGAACAGCTCCAATAAGATAAGCATATGATAAGCATAACAAATGTCAGTGTATGTCCAAATGACTACATTATGAGTACATATTTTTGTTATGACAATGAACATACCCTCCACCAGTACGTGGACCTATGCACAAATATCTTCATACAGAATTTACTGGGATATGAGAAGACAACATTGGCTTGAGTACAGCTTAGAAGCAAGTATTAAGGAAATACATGCTCATTGTGAGTATTTATGCTTGTTTTACATGGCATAACTCAATAATGAATCACTACAGAACCCTGATCACATCTATTTACCATATTCATATACACTCATCAAATTATATTTCAATTTGATCTAATTAAAATGTTTCATATTATGATGTTTTTTTAAAATGGTGTTAAGATGAAAACTACCATTTGGCAAAGTCATATCTAGTCCCAAGATCACGGTGCTATTTCTAAGCTTTTTTGCGAACCGTTTTCTGTGGCTCTCCAGAAATTTTTTTTACTTTGATCCCCACAAAAAAGAAATTACAAACTCAAAGGGGAAACTTGCTGTACTAACATTTTTAGAGTCTAATCCCCAGCAGTCTTCAGAGTAGAGCTAGTAATGTTAGAAATATTCAATATTAAATAAGCGCTAGTGTCATAAAAGGAATTGCACGAAAAAAACAGCAGTTCCAGGTAATATCAAGAATTAACACAAGAAGATGTACCACAGTAATACCTTGGCAACTTGGAAATAACTCGAGACTTACAAATTTTGTGAGAATACACTATGAAAGCAAATCAGAGTTTAAAGCTTTGTAGCTTCACCCACAACTTCAGGCATTCCATGTTATCAAAATAAAAACACATTCCTGGTATGGAAAAAACTGTTTCTGCATCCAGTCTTCATCAAATTGATGTGCAGTCTGATGGGCTGAGGCAGTGTCACGGGAAAAGACTGTGGGCTGCCAGAATCTTCCCCAAAGACCAAAATGGTCTAATGAGTTGCTGTAGTGTGTTACTTTTGCAAAACTCACTATATAAATTGTGATGGTAAAAAGAAACATTTCTGCCCCCTTAGGCAATGGTCATGATGATCAGCAAGGACAACTAAGCAAAGGAGAATCACAGTAGGAAGAGAAAAGGTTAAAATAAGGTGGGAAGAAAAGCTGTTGTAATAATTTTATCCAGCTGAGAGAAGCTTATTGTCAGAATCGAAAGTTTGTTACTCTACATATTATAAAATGATGATACTATGTATGTATTAGGAAGGCACACAAAAGTTAAATAAGAAATGCAGTATATTGTTTTTGTATTGGGAATAAAAGGAACAATTTCTACTATGAGGCAGTACTCATTTTACTTCACAGCATCTTTAATTGAAAAAAGCAATAGCTCTGCAAGCAGAGCTATCACTTAGAGGGTTGATGTGAGGTGGAAAGGGGATTTGACTGTTACCTAGTGAAGTTCTTCCTAAGGAACAGGGCAAGCTGAAGGACCATAATAGCTCTTAGCTCTCCTTTAAAAAAGTGTGATTTGACTGTGGAAATGTCTGAAAAAACCTTCACTGGGGTCTTGTTCTCAGTGCTGCCAGTCTTAAGAAGTAACAGTGACAGATCATTGACAGCAATACTTAATAAACTCCTTGTTGTGGTCTTGCAGCCTGAAAAATAGAAAGTGATAGACAGAAACACTGGCAATAAGAGGGAATTTTATTTTCTAGCCATTGCCATTTTGTTTTAAGAATACGGCTGCTCGCAGGTCTTGAGTCAGCCTCATCCTTCCAGTTGCACTTATCCACCAAGAAATGGGCTTGTAAGGTCATCCAACAATATGCACAATTCCCTCTAGGAAGGTAGAGTGCTGAAATTAGACTGCTCACTTCATAACATGCAGTTTTTGAAATATAAGAGAAACTAACAGATTCAGACAGCACTGTTGGGTGTTCCAGATTGCATTCCACCACCATTGCCTTGCTGCCTGTTTGTCCCCAAAGACAGTGCGGCTTCAGCCACCGCATGTTACATGGCTCTCCTAAAGGCTCTCAGCCATAAGCAAGCTTAATCAAGAGAAGTGTGAAATCACAGCAAAGCCAATGCTTCCTGTTTTGCAGATGGTGAGCTGCCAGAAAGGATCAGCCCAGACTTTAATTGCAAGGCTGATAAGAAAGGCAGGCAAGATGGGAAGGTACGTGTTGTGGTGTGGGCAGACTGTCACATAACAGTGAGGCTGTCGCACAGGCAGGCCTGTATGAATCAACATGTGCTAAAAAATGGCATCATACATGTTTTTCTACACTCCAGAAACAGAGAGATAAAGTACTCCAACTGTTTGCCCTCTGTACTGGGTGCTGAAGGCACAGTTCACTGAGGTAACTCCTAATGGCATGGGGTGGGCGGTCACTTGTGTGAGGTAACAACAGTGTGGTGTGTTTCCTTTAGGATGGGCTGATCAGCAATGAATCCAGGAAAGAACACCAACAGCAACACACATCATCTGCAGTGCAGAAAAAAGGTGGCAGTGGTCTCTTGCCCGTGGGCAACCTGTTTCTTGTTCACAGGGCCAAGCTGCTTAATGGCACTGGTCATAGCTAGAAACTTCTTTGAGTCTGATAGGGAATCTGATAAGATAATAATCTTAAGATTTAAAACTTAAAATTAACATCCTTTTTTAACTTGTCCCAGGAATATATAGTCAGGTGTGTGTACACACACGTGCTCATATATACTTGTGTGTATTTAATACTCACACAGTAGACACACACGTACACATCCTTATAAAGGAACATAGATTGTTTTTTTTCTTTAGGAATAGATTTTACCCTAAGGCAAGGCAATGTCCTATGTCACTCTAAGAAAATTTCAAAGACACAATTGTGACTTGTAAAGCTGTGTACTTCTCATCCTTGTCTCACTTTTCTACGTGGACCGGTAGTGACAAAGTCATGCTTATATTTATACCTCCCTGGAGCAGGGAAGCATCCCTGAGTCTATGTCTCTTTAATGCTGAAAGAATCAGAGAAATCTGATACCAACTGCCTGTCATTGAAACAGGCAGAAAGGAAGTCAATAATCACCAAGATAGTTGAGTGAAGTATAAAATCCATACTTGAGTGAAGAACTGTCCAAAAATGCCTGAAGTATCATGACCTTGATGTTTGCCTTGTAAAAATCAGCTTCACGACATAAGTGCTAGGAAATCAAAGTTTTCTTCATCTACCAAAAGGATGCCAACCTGTGAGACAAAACATTTGTGGAAGTGTATGCAAGGCACTAAGCATCTAACTGTTGCTCTGGGGTTTCTATATGAGTTTATATTTCTATTTGGGTTATATTATATGGAGTTTATATTTCTATAATGCAGAAGGAAAAATATCATGTACAGCTACTTGTAAATGTCGCTAATTTAAGTGATTAAGAATCTCTTTCTCTGGGGAAACAGACTGGAAGCTTGTAATATCTAAATACAGTACATATTAAGGATTTTGGCCTACTATATCTCATTTTTGGCCTACTCAAAATCTAAATCAGTAACACTTTTTAAAAAAATTAACCTCTGTTATAATAGTAGAATTTTTCAGTGTATAAAAAGGAGACGTTCAGTATTTCTGGAGAGGACTGTCGACTGAATTCCTCAATGTACCCTTATAATCAATAGACATGACTTCTCCTGTAAACAGTCTACCAATTCAGCCTGAGTTCCAGTTATAAAATAATGTTTTGGACTAAGCACATTGAAAAGTAATAAAAATATTACAAGGTGTCTCTTATCTTATTGCTTTTTAGGAACTTTAATACATGACAGGTCATGCTCATCTCAATGCTTAAAGAGGTAACTCAGAGTGAGAATTCCTTTTATTTTTATTTTGTTCTCATCATTCTAGGCTTTAAGGTAAAGCATGGGATCTTGCTGTCATAGATAGTAATGTTTTTTGCAAATGAGTCTGAAGAGTACCTCAAAGTCTATTTAATATCTGAAAAAAATATTTCAAGATTCTTTGAAGAAAATTTCTCCTTTAATATTTCAGTAGAAACCTGAATATCATCTTTACACCCAAAGGTGAGGAATGAATTTCAAAATTTACATTAGACAATACTTGTAATTCTGTGGGGAAAAAAGAGAGGTTTCACGGTGTAGCCTGAACCTGTTTGGCCTTTCCATTTAGAAGTTCTGAGCACAACTCTGTCATAGCAGAAAAGTAAAGCTTAAAAAATAGTTATTCATATATTTCCGGTGTGTGTGTTACCCAAACTTAATTTTATTTTTCTCCTGGAATGCACAGATGAACTAATGCCGAATGGCATTCACGCAGAGCTCACCAAGCCTCTCTCCATCATCTATCAACAATCCTGGTAAACAGGGGAGGTACCAGACGACTAGAGGGTGGGTAATGTGATGCCCATCTACAAGAAGAGCTAGAAGAAGGATCTGGGGAACTACAGGCCTCTCAGCCTGACCTCAGTACCAGGAAAGACCATGGAGAGGAGTATCTGGAGTTAGCCCTTATGACAAGTGCAGGGCAGCCAAGGGATCAGGGCCAGCCAACAAGGGTTTATGAGATGGAAGTCTTGTTTAACCAACCTGATCTCTTTCTATGACCATGGGACCTGCCCACTGGATGAGGGGAAGGCTGTGGACGTTGTCTACCTGGACTTCAGTAAGGCCTTTGACACCATTCCTCACAGCCTTCTCATGGACAAACTGGTAAATCATGGCATAGACAAGTGTACTCTTTTCTGGGTAAAAAACTGGCCTGGATGGCTGTGCCCAGAGAGTTGTGATTAATCGAGTGAAAACTTGTTAGCAGCCAGTCACCAGTGGTGTCCTTCAGGGTTCAGTTTTGGGACCAGTCTTGTTTAATATCTTTATTGATGATCTGGAGGAGAGGATTGAGTGCACCCTCAGGAAGTTTGCAGACAACACCAAGCTAGGTGGGAGTGCTGGTTTGCTTGAGGGTAGGAATGCTTTACAGAGGGACCGGAGAGGTTGGATCAATGGGCCAAGGCCAGTTGTATGAGGTTCATTAAGACCAAGTGCCAGGTCCTGCATTTTGGTCATGACAACCCCAGGCAACGCTACAGGCTTGGGGAAGAGTGGCTGGAAAGCTGCCCAGCAGAAAAGGACCTGGGGGTGCTGGTGGACAGCCGGCTTAACATGAGCCAGCAGTGTGTCTGGGTGGCCAAGAAGCCCAACAGCATCCTAGCCTCTGTCAGGAATAACGTGGCCAGCAGAAGTAGGGAAGTGATGATGTCGCTGTACTCGGCACTGGTGAGGCCTCACCTCAAGTACTGTGTTCACTTCTGGGTCCCTCACTACAAAAAGGACATTGAAGTGCTGGAGTGTGTCCAGAGGAGAGCCACCAAGCTGGTGGGGAGTCTAGAGAACAAGTCCTCTGAGGAGAGGCTGAGGGAACTGGGCATGTTTAGTTTGGAGAAGAGGAGGCTGAGGGGAGACCTCATTGCCCTCTGTAAGTACCTGAAAGGAGGTTGTAGAAAGGATGTTGGCCTCTTTTCCCAAGTGAAAGGACCAGGGGAAATAGTCCGAAGTTCCAGCAGGGGAGGTTTAGACTGGATATTAGGAAGAATGACTTTACTGGAAGTGTGGTCAGGCACTGGAACAGCCTGCCCGGGGAGGTGGTTGAGTCACCATCCCTGGAGGTATTGAAGAAAGGTGTAGATGTGGCACTTCAGGGCATGCTCTAGTGGCTGAGATTGTAGGAGTTTTTTGAGTGTGTATGATTGGACATGGTGATCTCAGAGGTTCTTTCCAACTATGACGATTCTGTGATTTTGTGACTCTGCAATGGATAATTAGCTGATCAGACCTCATTATGAAACAGTAATGTTCCATAATGAAAAGTTCACTTTGTAAAATTCTTAAACCATAGCTCCTTTTCCTGCTTATCAAACAGAAAAAAAGTGTTCTGCAATAGTATTTATCACTCAGCTATATTTTGTGATTTTCTATTTAATTTAACCATTCTGTCACTACTAGTTAGCATTGCTTTAACCAGCTAGTATTTTTTTAACAAGGAATAAAAATTAAGTTTGAAAGGAATTTCTGGGAATTTTTCAATTGAAACATCTGCTTTAAACTATGAAAATTAAAAAAAAAAATAAAAAAGCTATTATCTGTTTCTAAAAGAGGTGGAATCATAAAGTCATCTTCATCTAAAAGTTTTAACTGTGTTCAGACACATCTATAATAGGCAGCTGCTTTTCTTTTTGCAAGACTAATTCAAATAAAAAATTTGCAAGAACAGTAAGCCTTACTGACTAAGATGATGTTATACTTTACACGGTGCATGCTAAATCTTGAACAGAACCTGCTCCCCAACAGCGATGCAAGCACCAATAACCAAAATATGCACATTTGTACAGGCTTGTAGATTTCACATACTAAGCTTGGTGACTGCTGGCTAAAGCTCTCAGCAAGCAGGCAGGACCTCCAGAGAAGATATCATGAAATACAGACTGAAGATTTTCCTGCTACATTGCAGTTAATTCTTACGGAAAATATTTTGAAGCTATACAAAATAGTAATAGCAACTGGGACATGTTTATGACTGCAGTTGAAGTGCAGGCTACAAAAACAGCCATTCAAAGTGATTCAGGTCACATTTGTCCATACTTTTCCCTAAGTTTAGGAATAACCCTTTATTGGATGAAGTAGGAAAGGAACAACAGAAACAAAACGACAGCACTGAAAGGAAAAACTGCCAGTCAGTAGTCTACATCGATCAAAAGGACAGCTCAAACAGAGATTAAGCAGATGAGACTATGATTTTTTTTGGTCCTCATTTTTCTCCCTCAATTTTTTTCCACAGTGTGTCTCTGCAAATAATTATGATTCATAATTAGCTTTTGATTACATTGCCAAAAAGAATAATTAAAATATCAGGATGCATCCCTCTATAAAGAGTTTTTCAAATCATGTTGTGACATTCTCTGGCTATTCTGATATTTTTCTTTGGCTTCTCAGTATCAGTCAATGTTTGTTGATTTCTGTGAAGATTTCACCTGCTTTTTGAAAAGAAATTTAACCTTAGCCATGTATGTACATGTCTGCAGGGTCTTATTCTGAAAGGCTGAAGTCTAAACCTACCATGAGTTACTTGCAGTGTGTGTTATTCTCAGAGATGAGATGTGGAAAATGTTGAGTTACCAAACATACCTGCAAGCAGGTGAGCAACCAGCCACCTTACACCACTTGTACATGATCAAACATATGTCACCACTAAGATGGTGATAAAATAGTAACAACGCAAAGTTTGAGCAAAGGTTCATTTTTGTAGTGCGACAGAAAAACAAAACATGGTGGAAAACCATCACTGCCATCCCCAGCTGCCATCCCTTCCCCTTCTTACCCTCTTTTTTATCTTGGTATGTAGCCAACACAGGGGCACTTTTAAGGAACTCTGGTGCGTGCTTCAGGACACCTTAATGGTGGAGACCTGCAGTAGCTGAGCAGGGCAGCCAGAGCTGAGTGCTGGCCGCAGGGTCCGTCCCCATCACCACAAATGGTGAACAAGGACCAGGGTCGAGTCAGGCTGTCCAGCCAGCAGCAGCAGGAGACAAGGCCAAAGACTGGGCTAGAAACAAGGTTACAACCTATGTTGACTGTCTACCCAGGTCTGGACATGAGCATTACTGCAGCATCATTAGGCAAGGGATTGACAGACCCAGGCTGAGCGGGGCCATGGGATGGTGGCAGGAGGTGCCATGGGAGGTTGGGCAGGGTCAGAAATCACCTTCTAGTTTGAATAATCCTCATTCTTGCTGCTTCTTGACTCTATTCATAGAGGGTCTATGGCCTAACCCTAAATGTGCCTGGTCTGGCTGTTTTCTTAGGTCATAGTTTAGAGTTAAAAACAGGAAGTAAATGTAGGAGCTATGAGAAGTAATAAAGCAAATGTTCTGACACAAGCACAGATTTCTCAGAAGTACATGATATTGTCAGCTAGATCTAGTTTCAGTTTAGTATCTCTGAGTAAAGAACATACCACCTGCATTAGAACAGGATGAGTAGGCTAAAGAAAAGTAAAAATAAAAATTATCTGCTCACAGAAGATCTTACAGCAAAGAAAAATCTTACTGTCCCCTGTCACAGCTGCGGCCTGCTTGACTTCCCTGAATATCATACTTCAACAGGCAGTGCAATACTTTTAAGGAGACTTGACTGTCTAACTAGTTTAAAATCCCTGGAGACACAACTTAGAAGATTGGAGCTCCATGAAAGGAAGCATAAATATGGTGTGAAGCAGGTTTCTGAATTTCCTACGTCCAACCTGTTCACAGACTTAAATGGCAACAAACGTTAGTGAAAGAGTAACAAAACTTGCACTTCTTCCTATCTGTAGAGCATAAGCTTAGAAGTCAGTGTCAGATCCGTGATAGTCCAACCTGAAAGCAAGATCCTGTAGAAACCACTGAGGTGTTTCATGGCCCCTTTGCATGTTTACAGTTTAAACAGTTCAGATTAGGGATGGAAATACTAAAATGACAATCTCTGTCCTCTGGCCTGACATGAATTATTCCATTTTCCCAAGACTAAAACTGGCCTTGTTTCCCATTATCTCCACACAGAGCATCATTAATATTCGCATCTGATAATAGTCCTAAGAATGCATACAGAATCTATACCAGTGAACAGGAACTGGGATGTAGGGACAAGTATCACTGGAAGTTTCACTTTATTTAAAGGACAAATATTTTTTGTTTTGGTTTAATTGAAATAGTTTCTTCATTCCCACGCAAAATGACTTTACTGACAAATCAAGACTTCCTTGTCAGTGAACTATGTATTTTCCACTTAACAATAAATAAGGCTTAGCTCACACAAAGTGTTAGGAGGAGTTATTTGTATATATCAAGGGGAAAACAGACTTCATAGGATGGACTTACATACTTTATTTAGCATTAGCATACATTATGACCACTGAGACTGACAATGCATACAGTGCATACAATGAATTGCATACAACAAATTAGTCTTGAGAACAGATTTCTATTTTCATAGAACTTGGGTGTTAGCCTATTAAATTACTGGCATTGATGTTGTTTATGATATTACACGTTTGTAATCATTATGAAAACAACCAGTACAATTGATGAGCATTTTCAATGATACATGTGTGACAGATGGCATTTTAAGGTAAAATAAATAAAATAAAAGGCACCACTTATGATTCAGGAAGTGTTTGTTCTCCAGCATTCTTGCATTTAGCAAGTTCCACATTACTGGAAACTCAAATGAACTCAGGGGAAATACTGTTAGGTACAGATATATATCTCCTGCCTTATCCATATATCTATGATTTGGCTAGATGGCTCTTCAGTCCAATTAAGTGAGTCATTCAGATTAATTTTCTCTTTCTTTGAGCATCACTAGCATGTATGAGTACAAGTATATAGTCTATAGATTAACTTTAAATTTAATATTCCTGGCGTCATTTAGCCATCTCCAACTGACCACTTAGACCACTGTAAACCCACTGATATCAATGGACTTATATTTGAAAAGAACTGGGAAGAGAATGAGAGATCAAGAGGGCGCTATTGGAAGAATATTGTTTTTCGTCATAGCACGTCTCCTCTGTTTCTATTATCATTTCACTTCACTCGAAACACACTTAGTAATAAATAACTCACAGCATCATAGAGATATGCTGCGTAAATGCTGCAAGTTATGAGGCAAATTTACTGGCTCATAAACTCACAGCCAAGTAAAGCTGTCATTTGCAAGAACAATTAAGTCATCATTTTGTTCCATGGAGGGTTCAGAGTATTCCTGAAACCTGTAAATTCACAGAAAAGGGAAGCTGGTCATATGTTCAGAATAAATACTAACATTTTATTAATATTGAATTAACTTTCAAACTTCAAGCCTGCATGTATTTTCTCTGTTTCCAGGATTTGTAAGCTAGCCACTATTCCTTACCATGCATACTGTTAAAAGGCAGAAGAAATACAAAAGTATCCCGTTACAGGTTTTTTGTTGTCTGGGCCTAAAGTATATTCTTGAAGTCATACTAGTGAGATGTTGCTGAAAAGAGAGAAAAAAGGATCAACCAACAGGATTGTTATCTCTGAGCCACATGAAAATCTGACATTTGGGGATACTATAAAATTTGCTAGTGCGTCCTGAAGCTTGTCCAAACGGATATAGGATGATATTATAAAATGCTTCTGTTGCATAACATATTTTCTCTACTCACTCATATAAACCCCCAATAGGATCTTTACAGGCTGGTGTTTTAATCTTCAGGGAGCCGCAAGAGAAAACTTCACAAGGTATGCTTCCTGAAACACTATGATAATTCACAGATTTTTGCGAACAACGTAGGTTCATGTAGTATGGAAGTGTCATCTCCTGATTCTGTAGTTTCCAGAGAAAGAAACATCCCCAAACAGTATGTATACAATGCATTGTGACAACACAAGTCATCATTTCCTTGAGAAACTGGGTCCTGTATTAAAATATCATCTGGCTGCAATAAATATGTATGCATATCTCTTAGACCCAAAACTATAGATATGTTCATTGCAGCTATCTTGCTATATGTTAGGTGAAAGGACAACGTTTGGGAGAGATTAAAGAATGAGGCTGAATTGTGCTGTTGAACAGGAAAAAGCCTAGCTGTAATTTAAGTGACGCTGGCCCTGCTATTTTAAGTTGGAACAAGAATGCAAGCCTAAACTCCCCTGTTGTCCTCACTGTCACAAAGCTGACCCACATTTCACATTTAATTAGAAGTGACCTAATTGGACTTCCAGGTAAGGAAAGTCAAGCTAAAGCTGCAAAAATGGCTCATATCTGAGTGCTCTGCTTTTAAACGCCATAAATGCAACTTTTTTGGAGCTACTTTGTTTGTGAACCTGAGTCTAAACTCAAGCAGAGCTCCCAAGAGCAGCACGGATAGATTCCTTCCCTTTGGTGCTGCTGCAGAGTTGCATCAGGGTGGCACCTAATTACATATTTGCAGCTTCTGGAAGCCAGTTGACATGGTATCTGGATCCTGGCTTGTGCTGCTGGCTTTTCTAGTCCTAGGAACTGGACCAGAGGCACAAAAGTTAGAAAATTTCAGAGGGTAAAAGCTGGTGTAGCTTAGCTTCTTGAGAGCATGGTTTCTCTCTGAGGAAAAGTATTATAAACCCAAAAACATACATAGCACAAATGTAAAACTAATGTGGAAAATTCCTATCTAAAATCCCAACAGAAAGCGATACCAAGATTCATGTTATGAACCAGATATCAGAATACACAGCATGTTTTAAATTCTCATTACTGTCGGGGGAACCATATAAATGTACTAAAAGCCAGAATAGGTCCCTTTAAATTATTAATTGTAGTTGCCTAATAATAACTCAGTGAATAAGAAGACAAATGGTAAAAATGTACCATTAAAAACATATTAAAACAGTAAAACATGTCAAGTGCACTGTACTTCACCAGGCACTCTTCTCTATAATTTATATTTTCATACAAGTATCTTTAAGTAAAATTACACTTTTTGCCCAATTTAGTATTTATGATATTAATTTCCAGAAAGTTTATATGTGTTGCTGAATGCTCATTTCTGAGCACCACATTGATTCTCACAGTGGAAGTAAATAGGTCCCAGATGTTGGCTGTGTCCATTGTTGACACGTCTGAATTTTAAGAGAAAAAATCTTGTAGGTCTGTAAATGACCACTGAAAACTCTTGTTACACAGCAGACAAACCGTGGTAGCAATGGGATGCTTGTTTAATCCCAGTGGAAACAGAATTTAGATCATGCTGGTATCTTGAGTGACAGTGGTTTAAAAGGTTGCAAGCCAGTACAGTAATAAGTGACTTAACCTGATCTAAGGGTATGAAGCAAATTCCTAAGAGAAAGACATACAAACTCTGCTATTTGTTCATGTACTTGAAAACACCTTTTTTTCAATCCACTGTTATAAGGCCATAGCTCTCAGTTCTATTATAACACAGAAATATTTCAGGGCCTTTTCTGACCATGCTAAAAGCTTCTCTATGATGCTGTTATAACGTTGTTACAAACGTCACAAAAACAGATAGAGAAATTGACTTTAATCACAACATATAAAATATGGTAGTGTGATCGACAGTAGTAAAGATGACTAGCTTTTAAAAAAAATTTAGAGAATTTCAGTTCTGTGCAGCTCACTAATTTCTTACTAATTATCATGCAGTTAAAAAGTGAACAAATTGTTAATATTATTACATTCTGGGCCTTGCTCTGAAAAAAAATGACATCTTATATATATCTAATTATGCCAGTAGAATTCCTCTAAGTGGAGAGGAAATCCTCTAAACTTATCTAGCAAATAGTCTCCACCATAAAGATACTTTCTCTTTGAATACAGAGATTTTCTTTTACATTCCTTCTCTCATTAAACTTTATTCTTTACTTTTTCATGGTTACTCTAAATGTCCTATTCAAATAAGACAAGTCACTTTCTTAGACGTCTGTCCTTAGTCTTTTATAAAATTCAAATTTTATGGGAAGCAAAAAGCTTTTAAAGAGCAATTTCTGAGGGGGTGCAACTCTTTGATTTCAGATAAAGCAAAAACTCAACATACTCTATTTGTCTTGTGTTCATCAACTAACTTCTCACCAATGAATAAATGTATGATAATATATATTAAATGTGAAACATAATGCTTCAACAAAGAGATATCCAGATAGTAATATGGCATTTTGAATATCCCTAATGGAATAATATGATGTTTTTACCATTGATGTGAGGGTATTTTATCCCCGTGCCTTTTCAAAAAACACTTTTTCCCCTTCATAATATTAATAACAACAAAGCATGTCTGTAAGTGGGTCCAGTAATTGCTAATTATTAACTAGA
This sequence comes from Nycticryphes semicollaris, assembly GCA_013400055.1. Classification (NCBI taxonomy): domain Eukaryota; kingdom Metazoa; phylum Chordata; class Aves; order Charadriiformes; family Rostratulidae; genus Nycticryphes; species Nycticryphes semicollaris. The sequence continues at coordinate 844,699 of VXBJ01006737.1, forward strand.
TGAAAGGAAATTTCACTCCATTTTGGCTGTACGTAACATTTTTTATCAAATGGAACATTCTAGGAAAAATGCAATTTAAAAAAAGCATAGTTCTTCATACATCTAATATAATGCACTCTGATTCAAATATAATAACTACCCATGATAGCACAGGTGCTCTGTAGAGATGGTACTGGGTTAATTGCAGAGTTTGAGCAACTGAAAAACACGAGCTCTGAGGCTTGGAGTATATCTTCTGCACAAGAGGAGAACACTCAAGCAATAAACACACTTATCCAATCCTTTATCTATCTATTAGATTGAGCAGGAATTCAGTTACTTGTCCCTGACTGCCAAAGTGGTGACTCCTCAGTGTGCACAACGGACGTTCCAGGACTTCCAAGGAGTACCAACATCAGCAGAGTCCATGAAGGTGCCACCTTCAGTGGGGCCACCACAGATGGACCAGTGTGTGGCCTCCTGCTGTGCTGTGGTCAGTGTTACCAAGCCTTCTTATCACACCTACTACACTGAGGCAAAAATTAGTTCTTTTCTTTTCAAGGAAGTGCTTCAACAAAAGGGGCATAAGAAAAGAATTCTAACAAGGTTTACTTCCAGTGAAAAGAAATGTCTAAGAAACCAAGGAAATTCCTCGCCAGTCAGGACACAGGGGTCGGCAAGGATGACAGGTGGATAAAAGGAATATAGGAGGAATAATGTAATGGAAGGAGGAAGATGATATCTTGAAATCTAAGAAAAACAAAAAGAAATCAGTGTCCAGGTGAGATCCAGAAAACCTGGCCTCAGCAGAGATCTTTTTCATTTTCATAAATTGAGGAGATAGAATTGGGAACTACTAAGTCATTGCAAGATAAACATTTTTAAATTTTTCTAATATAAATTTCACATTTTAAACCCAAAAGAGTGAAAAAACATTTGAAGTTTTCATATTCATATCTTTCAGTGGTATAATTTTCAAGTTATATGTACTTTGTAGTTAGATTTAGATCACATGTTTCTTTATTTGCAGGAGAAAATATCTCTTTAGTATCTTTTTTTTTTTTCTTATAACTGTGTTGCTGAGCAGCCTTTCAGCTATGCTGGCTAAACTCATTAACACAATTAAAGAAAGATAATTAAAAGTACAAAAGTAAAATTAGATTGCAATTTTTTATCATTCTAATTAAAAAAAAAAATAAGATACTATTTTAAATTTATTTAAAGTGCACTGTCAACTGATTAGGTTTACTGTGCTTCGTTTGGGGTACGTATATGTAATAATATATTGTATATACAGTATAGACAATGAATCCTTTTATAGTTTTTACATTTTATAGTTATTTTACTTGGATATATAAATCAGAGTAAAATCCTTCCACAAATGACTACAATGAAGCTAGCAAGACTTGTCCCATAATACCTGTCGAGAATGTACATTATCAGTATTGTCAGTACTGCCATTTTATTTCTGAGACTTTTGTTTTTTCCTTTATTAAATTTATTGGTTGTGTTAGTATTGTACAGCTCTAGGAAGTTATCTATCTCATGCAACTTAATGATTCCATCAACAAATATAGATAAAGATATATTACAGATCTTCATGGCTGAGTGTATGAGCAACAAGTAATACAAATCAAAATCAAGATTTCTTTTACATTCAAGATGATCACAGTATCGGAGACAAAAGGACATAAACTACTTAGATGATATATTTTACTTGTCAAAAAAAAAAAAACAGTAAATTTCTCAAGCTACATGTGTAGTGTTTGGGGAATATATAACTACTCTGGATGGGTTGCTACTCTTTAACCAAGCTATGAAATAAATATTTTGGGGGAAAAAAAAGGTTTAATGATTTTTTTTCTTTATGTTGTCACCAGACCAAAGGATGATTTGGATGATGAAATATTTGACCATAACATTGGGTAACAATTTCTATTAAATCACAAAACCTGTATGAGTAACTAGTACAAAGCCTCAGACATACACCCACAGCTGAAGAGGACTAAACAGTCTAATCCTGGACAGTCATAAAAATCTAGCAAAGACATAGACCATTAAGTGACCATTAGGCCACGTGCCTTTTTTGTCAAGGTTCAGGATTCACTAGTCTGCAACTCAGAATTACATCCCTGTGAGCTGACACTTGGTTGTGCCAACCCCACTGTGCCCTATGCATCTTCCCAGCGGCTGCCACATACATGACAACCTTCCACACCCATGTGGCCCACTAAAATTCCTAACTTGGTTTTTACCAAGCCAGCACCCAATCTGTCTGTTACACAAACACCAGCTGTGTTGACATGTTGACATCAATCCACTCTGAAGGGCATGAAAGTTCATCAGAAGGCACAAGTCCATGCTAACTTGTTGAATTCAATTAACACTTCTTCTAGGAATATTACAATAAACCATGTCAGAAAGGCAATACACCGCACACGGACAAGTGGATATAGGAAGTGTCTCTTGACTGTACTTTGTGCATCTGAAAAGTAAATAGTCAGCTGTTTCACAGGCAGTGAATTAAGCTGCCTGTAATTGCCTATCATCTGCCTTCCCCCTATTTCCATTCTTTCTAGAGTTAAAAGGGCCAGATAGTCAATGAATTAAACTGCAAAACACACTACTCCCTGACCCCGAGGTTAGAACTATCATAAGCACTGACTGGAAATGGCTGCAAATAGTATTTGTCATGCCCTCACTTTCCATTGGAAATCGAGTAATGACACAAGCAGTGAGTGGAAGCCCTTGCAAAGGTCACAGATTTACACCAGCTGAATCAATTTCTTACAGCAGTGATGCAAGACCTGTGAGGGAATTTTTTGCTAAGACTTTGTCGGTTTTGACATATTTTTTACATATTAGTTGTATCCTTTAAAAAAAAAAGGCAAAACAAAAAAGAAAAACAACATAAAGGATGCAAGGTATCAGCCTGTGTGGTTTGAAAGCTGTAAATCCAACATCCTCTGCTGGGTCTTCCACCACCCAATATGTAAAATAAAATGTGACTTCAGTCCCTCAAAGAAAAAAGTAACTGCTTCAATTCTAAAAGAACAGAAACTGAGCTCAAAATGGTAAATGTAATGTAAATTCTAGTCTACCAAGCAAGTGAGCATATTCATTCAACATCAAAAAGCTATTAATTTGTGTCCAGGCTACCACGTCATTTCAAAATATGCAAACAGGTAGCCCTCTCAGTTGGGAGGGCAACTTGTTCTCTTTGCAAACATCTTCACATTCCACTGTAACATGCAGGAGAGCCAAGAGCTTGATTCATGTGGATTCCAGCTTTAGTCTGCCTCCGGCTTGTACTGTTCAAATGTTTGGATGAATAAGATTCATAACTTGAATCCACTATCAATTAAATTAAAATATAGATATAGATACAGAAAAGTAAGAGAAAAGCCCAAAGAGGGCAACAATATCTATGTAAATATTACCAGCGTGACAAAACCAAATAATATACTTGTTAGTGTTAACAGAAATGATCTTTCTCCCAGAAATTGTAATTAATTGAGCAGGGTCAACTTGGAGGCCTGTAACCAGTGGTGTCCCCCAGGGGTCAATACTCGGTCCGGTCTTGTTCAACATATTCATCAATGACCTGGATGATAATAAACTGGGAGGGCTGACTAACACTCCAGAGGGCTGTGTTGCTATCCAGCATTACCTGGACAGACTAGAGAGCTGGGCAGAGAAGAACCTAATGAGGTTCAAGAAAAGCAAGTGTAGAGTACTGCACCTGGGGAGGAAGAATTCCGGGCATCAATACAGGTTAGGGCAGACCTGCTGGAAAGCATTTCTGAGGAGAAGGATCTGGGGGTCCTGGTAGATAGTAAACTATCCATGAGCCAGTAATGTGCCTTTGTCACCAAGAGGGCCAATGGAATCCTGGGCTGTGTAGGGAAGAGTGTGGCCAGTACGTTGAGCAAAGTCATTCTCCCCCTCTACTCCGCACTGGTGAGGCCACAACTGGAACACTACATTCAGTTCTGGGCTCCCCAGTTCAAGAGAGACAGGGAACTACTGGAGAGAGGGCAACAAAGATGAATAAGGGATTGGAGCATCTCCCTTTTGAGGAAAGGCTGAGAAAGCTGGGACTCTTTAGCCTGGAGAAGAGAAGGCTGAGGGGAAACCCCACTAATGCTTATGAGTATCTACAGGGTGGGTTGAAGGAGGATGCATCCAGATTCTTTTCAGTGGTTCCCAGTGACAGAATGAGGGGCAACGGACACAAACTGGAACATAGGAAGTTCCATTCAAATATGAGAAAACACTTCTTAATGGTGAGGGTGACAGAGTCCTGGAACAGGCTGCCCAGGCAGGTTGTGGAGTCCCCTTCTCAGGAGACCTTGAAGACCTGCCTGGATGCAGTCCTGAGTAATGTGCTCTGGGCAATCCTGCTTTAGCAGGGGAGTTGGACTAGATGATTTCTAGAGGTCCCTTCCAACTCCGACAATTCTGTGATTCCGTGAAATTCAGCCTTTCTTTATATATTAGCACAATGTGTTTTCTATGGGTTTGAACTAGTCATCAAGTTTTCAGGGTATTATGATGAAATGATTGCTGGGAAGAATAATCATCAAGCTAAAGTTAAAAATATCATAAAGTAAAAGCAAAACTTGTGTATGTTTTAACAGAAATTACCTATGTAAACAGTGTTTTTCAAAAACTCACAGAAAACACATCTTGTTACCAATTTACATGCACATAGCAATGACTAATTGAAAACCATTCCATAAGAAATACTCCAGTGCTTTTATTGAAAGCTTTTGTTGTGGTTTTGTCTTTTTTCCTTTCCTCTTGTCCAGGGTGCTTCACCAACTGAAAGGCTCAGCAGAAAGGACCTTTCCTATTAAGGATTGCCCTTAAGAACACATTTAACTTTCACTGAAGTTAATGTGATTTAAGCGTGCATTAAAGTGCTTTTCTGAACGACAGCCAAAATTTGAAAGCAAAGCTGTGAAGTTCCTGTTTTTCAGTAACTGCATGTGTTCAGGCCTCATTTTCACAGTCATATTATATTAATTTCCTCAGGAAAGCTGAATTTCAGTATTCCTCTGGTAACTAAGTACCTGGATAGGCAGAATTTCTGAGTAGGTTTTTAAAGATATTTGGGAATTTAAGAATAGAAACCAGCAGCCAGTCAGTGGTGAAATAATAACTGAGGTACTTACCTGCATCTTTAAGGGCCCAAATACTTTTGACAACCTGCCTAGTGACATTGTAGGTCTTGGGCCAAAAAACTTTAAATTCTGATGCAACCCAAAAGAAACAATGAAAGTTTTGTCCCCAGAAACGCACAAGAAACTTTGCCTCTTTAGGGGGATGTATGCTTTCTCAGCTGTTTCTTAACTATCCCCTCACCACAATTTTGTCTTGAGCCTCTGTACCCTTCCTGCAAAATAGATTATGTATTGGTCCAACCCACAGAAGAATTAAATCCACGTACTTTAATAATGCTCAGATATTTTGCCAATGGGTGTAGATGGAAACATTTAATGCTGCATACCATCCCATGAAAGTAACATGGCTAGATACACTTTTCCTTATTGTTTCTTGACCCTGTCACAGATTCCATTTTCATAAGCTTTAAAGCGTTCAGCAGCACTAGTGGGGGGAAACACTACTAGGCATCAGGCTTTAGATGTTTAGTTGTAAAGAACCAAGGCCTTTAGTACACACCTCAATATTCAGTGTCAGAGGGATATTGCAGGAGATCAAAGCCCTTCTTTTTCTATTTAATTACTAAAATTAATTTACTTGTATGGCAACTGGAAGCATTTAATTTGTCATCCTGTCTTTGGCAGGTGACATCTTACTTTTGGCCTGGTATCCTGGAGTTACCAAAAGCAGACCAATCTTGCTTTGTGGTTCATTCCAGCAAACAAGAAATTCCAAGCGAAGTGTGGCTGGCAATGTGGGGTAAGACCCAGTACAGAGACCATGCTGGTAGTGAGAAAAGCTGTACGTACAGAGAGGGGTGACTCAGCTGCAGGGTACACACTGAAGGATGTGCATTACAAGTCTTCAGAACAAGCACCACACACAGTTTTGCTACACTCTGTGCCTCAGACTACAGTTCTTATTTTGTGTATGGCAGTTTTCTCCCTTCCCCCCACTCTTCCATATTTTCAGTCCTTGTGTTGGTTCAAAGACAGATATTTTGCAAGAATTTAAGCTGTTTAGCTGAATATTTCAGTAACAATATTCTCTTTCTATGTCTTTTGATGTTCTAGCTAGATTTACCTAGTTCCCTGTTCTGTCAATGGCCAAGACCTGCTTTCTGCCATTTAATGACTTATCCAAACAACTTATCCAGTTTTATTGCATATACTTTTTACTTGTGTCACACTTCTGAATTCTTGCAAACTTCAAAAAAGATTGGGGAAATTAGGAATGCAGAACTAGCTCCCAACAGTGTCTTTCACTTTTCTAGTGGGAACTAATAGTTTACTTTCTTTTTAGATTCTATTTTTTACCCTTTTTACCTGAAAGTGTATTAAACATTGGTCCTCAGCAGAAATTTAGTATGAAATGAGCTGTGATGTAGCAAACAAAATGGGATTCAATTAAAGGTTGAAGGTCTGTTTGTATAGCAGAAGGACTGAAAAACTGACACAGAAGTAATTTCAAGATCTACTTGCATTTTTATTTGGCTGAATGGAACATACTGTGATAAACAGAGAAACAAAATATGATTCTAAAGCATACTATTTTTACTTTAGAAAACACCATGAAAAACATAGAGTTCTTTAAGACTACCACACTCTTAGCAGCAGTGTTGGTTTGGATACTTTTCTTAAAGACATCAAAAAAGTATATATTCTTTGTTTAAAAGATGTAATTCATTGCATGTGGCACTTTGTCATGGAGAGAATGCAGCACATTGCTTATTTGATATCTAAAATGGCAGATTAGCATTGTGATAAATGGGAACCTGAAAGCAATAGCTTATTTGTAAAGATATTTGTAAAATGCTGCAATGAAGTCTAAAAGCAGAAATGAGAAATTAATAGAAATTAGCGGCCTTGAACTCTGGTGTATCTTTCGACATTTATTTTCTATATGCACCATTACTAAAAGGGGTATTTTTTTATTTCATTGTAAAATTTTATTTGTACTGTAAAATGAACCAGTCACAGATCTGGTTCACTAAGGCAAATTCCATCTTAACACAGACACCCTATCTGAAAGCACTTATTTAGATCATAACAGATAGGGGAGCATAAGAAGACAATATTACTAAACCAGATCAATAAATGACTGTCTCAGCACTTTATTTGACAGCCTAGTGCCAAGTTTCTTTAAACCATTAGAGTGTTTCAGAGTTTTGCATGGAGTATTTGGAGAGCGATGCAAGTGGCCAGTATCTCAGCTGGTCATCCACCTGTATGAAGCTTTAAGTAATGCAATACCTGGAGTAAGTCAGAGTAGCGACTGCAGAGACACCCTGCTAATCAACTCTCCTTCCTCTGCTGTGTTATTTTCCACCAGTGAACCTCCCACACAATCTCACATATGCTAATAAATTCCTCAGTCTTGACTGAAAGAGAGTTCATGTGCTACCAACTCTCTCTGAAGAGTGCAGCTGGTCTTTCTGCATTCGTGTGGGCCTAAACCAAGCCTGCTCTTGCTATTTCTGATAAATATTTATATAACAACATAAATTTACAGGGAACATTACAAACAGATCAAACACGTTATTTGCTACAAAAAGTTAAAACACTATATATGTATTCCCATTAGGAAAATAATCATTAAACAATTGCAAGAAACAGTACCACTGTGCGAATAGTTTATGTTTTAATGAAAAACTTGTTAGGAGAAGAATCATAAAGTTACACAAGAAATGGTATGATATTTGTTTGGGGATACATGACTGCTGCTTACAACCTATAGGCTACCATGTTCTAGATCAAGCAACTCATCTTTCTTCAGCAAAGATGACAGCTCAGTAAGCCTGACAGGAGTCAGCATTCCTTAAAACTCTGAAGGGACCTACCTTTTCAACTAGTAAGAAATTACTAGTAATTGTGAAACTCTAAAGAAATATCCTATTACAGAGCAGGCATATATTCCCTTTTTCTTGTGGTTTGGGCTTGATTTTTTTCCTGTCTGACTGAAGATGCTTACAGAAACTCTGAGTACCTTGAAACTGAAAACATTTGCTGCAGAAAGCATCATCAACCTATTCAGAAACATGCTTTGGTTGTGAAAGTCTGAAACAGAGGCTAGTGAGAGAGTTAATAATATGTTTGGCTGAGTGAGAAAGACTAAGAGACTTGTATAAATAAGAATTTTCTCGTAACTATTAACATCATTTTTGAAAGTGTTCTTATAGTTGAAGAAAGCTGGACAGGACCTTGGTTTCCTTCCTACCCCCCAGGAACTCATCATATTGAAAGTTACTTGTCTGAATTATTCAAGTGTCTGCTTTTAAAATGATTCAACAGGAGAAATGAAAGATAAAAACACAGAGCTACTTTACAGTAAGTTGCTTTTTTTTTCCTATCACCTTTTAGTCTTTTTTTTATCCCTTCTTAAAAACTCAAAGTAAATATACTTCCAAGCATAATTAATTTCTTATTCTTCTGTGTGCCCCAACTCCATTGCCCACATAAGCAAAATTAGGAATGGACTATGAAGTGAGTCAGGACTACTGTTTGCAACATAAAAAGATGAGTAAACACAACCTGATCTCTTCCCACCCCCCATCAAATAGCTACTGATGAATGTATGCATGAATATGCAGGAAAAGAGTGTCCTGCTGTTTTGAGCCACCAAAGCTGATTTACCCCACATGCAAAGGCAGATCCAGGAAATTAATTATGAATATCAAAAATTAGGTTGTTACCTTTGGTGCCCCTTGGGAAACTCTAATTTCTTATTGTCTCAAATAATTGCAGAAAATAGACTACTTTTTTTCCCCCACACAAACAATTTGTGTTCTCATTCTTGTTTCCATGAACTGAACAGTAAAAACAAAAAAAGATTCTCTAAAAATGCTCTGATGAAGTTCTGCATCAAGACCAGGAAGCTTCTTATGCCACCACCAGCTGGGCTTCTGGAAAAGTTTTACTTTGTAAAGACCGATTTGATCCCCAGTACCAGTGACTGCCAGGCCAGTGTTGTTATTAGGCTGAGACTAACAAAGGACTTGGATTGCTCTTTAAATATCCTCCCAAGAAACACAGCAGATTACATAGTTTTTGTCTTTCATAATTTTTGTACGTTTCTAAAAGGTTTATGGCCCATTTTTCTCCATGGGAATTCAGATTTCCCTGTAATTTTCATCTCCGGTGGAAGATACAGCAACAGGATGTAAAAAGGAAAGGTGAAAAAAGCAAAGGACACCTGAATAACTTCAGTATTGGAGAGCAGCCATGGCCTGCCCTGGTACTGGTAGCTCTGCCTTGAAAATTCTGTGGTGAGTGTGCAGAAATTTAATCTTTCCCGAGCAAAATTTATTAGGATTATAAACCATTTATCTGTTTCATATATTAGAAATTCTTATGCAATATGCAAAAAGAAGCGAAAAAAAGGAAGCTGAAAGTGGAGAAAGAAATTGATGTATGGTTCAGGGGATTTTAATATTGATTAACTTGGACTATGGATAGCTTGAAGTGATACAAAAACTAGGAAACAAAGCTACTCAATATTTCAGTCTTGTCCATAAGTATTCAAGGAGCTGGAGGATTATCAGAATTTATCTATGGGGGTAAAATAAAATTACATAAATAAATGTGAAGGGGGGTAGCCACGAAAACATAAAGACTTTGGATTTTCTGTATACTTGTGATGCACTGAATTTCAGTTAGAATTAAAGATTTATAAAGTAAGTCATGCAGCAGCAGTAAAATTATTATGTAAATGTCATTTCCGTCTTAATGACAAGGTTTTTCTTTAAATATCCATGCTCATTTGAGTGTTCCTTTCGGCATAGCATATCCTTACCTATGGAGTCCTTGCACTTCTTTTTTTCCCAGATGTTCTACTGACTGTTGTTAGGTAGTTTGTTTGGACTGTTTAGGAAAAGAAATCACCTAAGAATAGAAGCCAACATGCAGATTCTTCAGAACTCTTTGGCAAAAATGAACAATGCTGGTATTTAAAATACAAATAATATACACAAATTGCTAGGGCCCAGAGGACACTGCCAGCCCTTACCAGTCCCAGGGCTCCCTAACACTAATAAAAAGGAAGTATTATCTATTTAGTGGAGTTATCCATTTAAATGTGCTTTTAAATTTTACTAATAAAAGAAGATTTGCATGTTCTTCTTGAAGTAGCTGTGAGCTTCTCAATTGCACTCCAGGAATTTATGAAGAAAAAAATCTTATCCTATAAAGGAACCAATTTGGATAAAAAAATTAAATAAAGATTTTTTTTATCTATAAGTTCATTGCTTGCTTTTCTGCAGGGTTCACATGTAAATTCTCAAAAGATGATAATGTACTAAAAGTATTATCTCAATGTGGACACAGTAGCAAGGTAAGAGTCCACAGTTTAAATTATAGCAAAAAAATATTAAATTCATCAAAGCCATTAAAGTTTATTCAGATGTTATATACATTTCAGCGGAAAAAAAATCCTCAGATACTAAAAACAGATGCAGCTATAGCCTTAAAATATGGCTTTGTTTTCCCAAAACAGCTTGACACTCTTTCTCTAATTATTTTTAATTTGTGTTGGACAAAAACATTCGCCTCAGTTGATATATTTAGCAAGAAGACAAGACTTCAACTGATAATTATATTATTCTTATGGATGATCAGCACAAAGATCCATCAGTATGCAGAAACCTTCCCAATTGCTATTGTTTCAAGTGCTCTATATCTGCTGCACCCACTCTTCATGGTATGTGATAGGTCAGCTCTGGGGAGGTGACCAACTGCCATCCTGGCAAAGACACATGAGGGTTGCCTTCAATCTCTCCTGAATAAGCTTATCTTTCTTCGTTAGCTGTACAAAGAGCACAGGTTCTTAATTTAAGCAGAAAAATTCTATGTTAAAAATAACTCAGTGCTAAAATTTCTGACAGCGCATTTTTTTTTCTGAAAATAAATACCCAGCACTTTTCTTAAGTAAAATTAATCTTCAGTCCTAGTCATAACACTCAGCCTATACAATGTGTATCTTTCACCTCCTCCTTATTTCACTGTCTTAAATAAGGCTTAAATATTGCATAATTCCTCCTTTTAACTCTCTGAATAGTGAAGAATTTCATGTTACATGAACATCCTGATGAAAACATGCCCTGGAAAATATTGAGAGTATGAAAGAGAATAGAGAAAGCCAACATTTCATATTTCACAGAAACTACTAAGTATTCAGTATTTGTTTTTGTTCTGCACTGAAACAAAACTGAATGTTTTTAATGTTTTCATAAAACATATCTGTGTTAAAATGTCATATTCACAGTAAAAATGTCAGGTTTTAAAGTTCCTTCTCAGTTGGGTCACAGATAATCAGAGTCTTTACAATCAAACAAGACATTTTCACCTAAAAACTTACTAGAATTCAGCAAATTTCCACATTTTTTTTCAAATTCAACAAATTAGCATATTTTCACTGTATTTTATTAGAAACTTTTCAGATGTCACCTGTACATATTAGTGAAGTACATTGTCAAATCATACTCAAACAAATGCTAGAGAACATTCATTTTCATTATTCTCTTAGCTCCACTCAAGACATATATTGATTACGACCAGTTCAATGTCAAAGTCCTAAAACCACAAAGCGATATTAATAAAAAGTAGAAGGGCCATCATTTCCATCCTGGATTACCCCACAACTCTCAGTTGCACAGTAGGTTGGTGAAAGGGGCAGGAGGAAACTGCAGAGTATTATTAGTTTTCTCTTATGAGGATAGTCTCTGGCTTTCTAAGTTTACATGGCTGAAAGGCTAAAAAGATTTGATATAGACCGGATGAAAACAAATGTTTCAAAATGCAGAAATTATCTGCAGCTATTCCATTATAAGGTGTGGCTTGACCTCAAGTACTGAATTTAACCTCCCATCCATCACAGACTAATTATGTTTCCAGAAACAAAAAAGGATAATAATTCAATGTGATGTGCAAGGAAGTGACCATATAACTGCCATTAACCTATGCATCACACTAAGTAATTGTCCTAAAGTCCTACCTCTAATGCTGACTTTGAAGTTTTGGCCACCTGTTTCAATGGTATGTACCAAAGGAAAATATTTTGGTCTCCTACAAATGAGCATTTCTACACACACCATCATCATCATACAACATGAAGGTTACTATTTAACACAGCCATTGATTACACTGAGTAAACTGCGGAAAATGACAGCATTTAAGCAACGATAAACCTTGTCACAGCTTCACTTAACATTCCCAGGGGACTCACACTACATTGTGTAATTCGTGCCATAAGGAATATTTATTAGACTGATTTACTTCATTACTGGTGTTGTACTATTAAATTCTTACTTGCCTTAATGATGACAATGTATTGAGACTAATTTTCTAAGGAAAATGATAGAATGCATAAGCAAACCCAAGGTCAGAAAACAGTTCAAAAGAACATGCCATGTCTTCAGTGACTACCGTAAATCAATTAAAATGCCCCTGAAATAGCTCAGGGACTGTTGCATCACACTCCTCAGCGTGCTGTCGGGATGTCCTGTATTAGCAGAAGTTCAGCACCTTAACTCCAAAGAGCTCTCCAGTAAAAGTTATTTACGTTAACTACTCAACTTTCAGCATGCCTTTTCTGAACTATATGAGGACATAGTAAAGAGGGGATGGAAGAAATTTACAAGTCTCCCAAGAGGGACACTGAGGCACCCTGACCGCACACCTGATGGGTAAGAACAGGCCTCTTATTGCCTAGGATCATAATTTCTGTTCCTATTCTTAGAGGACTCTCTTTTTAAAGATAACACTATTTTTCCATGTTAAAAAAAAAAAAAAAAAAAAAAAAAAAAAAGCATTTTCTGTTCACTGGCTTCCTGGCAGCAACTAAAAGAGTTGGCAGGGGTTTCCCTGCGAGTGCACATAGGACCAGGACATAATCCTGTCTTTGACAATGTACTAATGAGTGATAAATTCTTTCAAATGCAAAGAAGGGAGAACGGACGTATTAATAATCTTTAAGCTCTGTTACTGCAAACACTAGCTGCTTGTTCCTAATTATGTAAGTATAAACCATGGTACATCAGAAAAGTCTTTTCCCCAAATCCCTGTCAGTTGTTTGCTATGAGCACAGCAGGATGAATACTGCAGGCAATATTTACAACTACGAATATATATTTTTCAGTCCTGAATTCAGTTTTATTGATGTTCACAACCCCTTTCACTTGCTTTACAGTAACATTCAAATTTATATTTTTTCATTTTGAAAATACTCATGTGACCACCTTGAATAATAACATCACACAGATTTGAAAAAATGGCAAGTAATGAACATGTTATTCTGATTGCAGACACGTGAATTGATTAATAAAATGATGAATATATCACGTTCAAATCCACATCTCCTTATGGGCACTTTATAAATTTAAATATTCTATACTTGTTCACTGAACAGGTCACTAAATGTCTGCATACAGGCTACAGTACAGCTACACAAGAATGAGAGAGCAGAGAAAACTATGTCATACATCACTCAGCAAAGAATCTGCTGCTGATTAAGAGCCCTTGGAACATTTATGATGAAAAAAAACCCTCAGCAAGGCTCATTAGCTCAGACATAGTGCTATGCTAACAGCTGGTACACAGCTGGCTAACTCTTGCATGAGCAGAACAGATGTATGTCTATCTAAAAAATGGTGCAGCGACAAATCAACTATCCTGGGAAGAAAGGAAACCCACTGAAGGAAGGAGAAGACACACAGATGAGTAAAGTTTTGGATGGAAAAGCTCTTCTCAGTTCCCTAGTGGAACAGAATCAAGGTCTGTTTATTTTGGGAGAGTGTCTGTCACAATGGTCAGGTGGAGATGCTTCAAATGAGGAAGGAAGTGTTGCACACTATCACTATGGAAGATAATCATCCCAATAAAACTGCTGCGGATTTGTTTGCATCTAAAGTTTACCTATCCTCAAAATTGTGTTGGCAGACAACATAATAAACATTTTGTAGTTTCTTCATCATTATATGAATATTCAAACCTTATTGGAATTTCGCTTAGTCTTTGGCCTCAGTAGCAACCTGTACAAAAGCGTTTCATAGTTTAATTACATACTGTGTGAAAAAGATTTTCCCACACAGATATGAATCAGCTTCCTTTCATTTTCACATGAAAATCTTCCTCATTCTATATGACAAATAAAACCCAAGTTTCAATAGCCAACTTTTAGGCTATTTGGTAGGTATGTGGTTTGCTGAAGGGGCGGTTTTTTGCTCATTTGCTTTATAAGTATTCACTGATATGACAGCATCACAGAATCATCATAGTTGGACCGAACCGCTGAGATCACAACGTCCAACCATATGCACCCAAAAAAGCCCTACAATCTCAGCCACTAGAGCATGCCCTGAAGTGCCACATCTACACCTTTCTTCAATACCTCCAGGGATGGTGACTCAACCACCTCCCCGGGCAGGCTGTTCCAGTGCCTGACCACACTTCCAGTAAAGTCATTCTTCCTAATATCCAGTCTAAACCTCCCCTGCTGGAACTTCGGACTATTTCCCCTGGTCCTCTCATTATTCACTTGGGAAAAGAGGCCAACATCCTTTCTACAACCTCCTTTCTGGTACTTACAGAGGGCAATGAGGTCTCCCCTCAGCCTCCTCTTCTCCAAACTAAACATGCCCAGTTCCCTCAGCCTCTCCTCAGAGGACTTGTTCTCTAGACTCCCCACCAGCTTGGTGGCTCTCCTCTGGACACGCTCCAGCACTTCAGTGTCCTTTTTGTAGTGAGGGGCCCAGAAGTGAACACAGTACTTGAGGTGAGGCCTCACCAGTGCCGAGTACAGCAACATGATCACTTCCCTACTCCTGCTGGCCATGTTGAGTACTCTTAGGTGAAACCCATCCGGCCCTATAGACTTATGCATGTCTAGGTGCATAAGCAGATCATTATCTAATTCATCCTCGATTATAGGCAGGTTGTTCCACTTTCCATCCTTATCTTCCAGCTCAAAAGGCTGAACACCCTGTGGGTAGCTAGTCTGTCTACTAAAAACTGAGTTAAAGAAGGCACTAAGTACCTCAGCCTTCTCCTCCGTCTTGGTTGCAATGTTCCCCCCGGCATCCAGTAAGGAATGGAGATTCTCCCTGGCTTCCTCTTTATTGTTGATGTATTTATAAAAACTTTTTTTGTTGTCCCTTATGTCAGTGCCCAAGTTGAGCTTCAGCTGAGTTTTTGCTTTCCTAATTATCTCCTCTCTTATTCCTGAACCTGTCCTGAAATTCAACAGTATTCTTTTTGAGATGGGTGGGCAAACAATTCAGCAAATCTTTTAGGTGAGATCACATAATATTATAATATTGGTATTATGTTATTTCCCTGTATTGCTTTCCATTACACTCTCTGTAAATGCTCACAGAATTGTCAGCTTATAGACAGGTACCTTATAGAATTATAGAATGTTTTGAGCTGGAAGGGACCTTAAAGATCATCAAGTTCCAACCCCCCTGCCATGGGCAGGGACACTTCCCACTAGACCAGGTTGCTCAAAGGCCTATCCAGCCTGCCCTTGAACACCTCCAGGGATGGGGCATCCACAGCTTCTCTGGGCAACCTGTTCCAGAGTGTCACCACCCTCACAGTAAAGAATTTCTTCCTAAAATCTAATCTAAATCTACCTTTTTTCAGTATTTCCTCTGTTTGTTCATAATTGCTCTCATGCTTGTAACCCAAGTTGATAGTGAACAGTTCATCAGTAATGTAGAACATTGTTTACACATCTCCATGTTATGGTCAGTTGATGTGCTTAACGTGGATATATCCTATATTATATCTATATTTGAATTTCATAATGTTTTAATAACATATTTGTGAATACTCAAAAGAAATAAAAGTTCAGATGTTGCTTAGAAGTTACCTATAGCATCTACAGGGGCTGTTGGGGATTTAGATTAATGCTCAGCAAAGCATATTATGAAAAATTTACCATATAAAACAACTCATTGAAATCCTAAAGTGCCTAAAATCTATATAAAATAGTGAACAAACAAAATTAAACTCAAAAAAAGAAGGGAAGAAGGAGGAGAAGTCAAGGGGAAAAAAACGTTCTTAATAAAAGGTGAACATTTTTAGTGATTCAGGTAACAGGAAACAAAGACTTAGCTGTCTTTATTACTCATATAGTAGGACAGTTTAAGGGCAATTACAAGAAAGCTTTCAAAGTGTATCAGGGAACTTAACAAGATCACTACAAAGTTTTTGATCTTCTCTAATTTATCAGTATGAGAAAAAAATGGCATTTGTGGCAAAATGTTCTGGGAGTGGCATTTCATTTTATGCCCCACAGTACTAGGATGCCACAGGTTTTATACCCTGAACAGAGTAATTCACTCTATAAGGGAATGAAAAATCATCCTGACTTCTCAATACTTCTAATAAAATTTATGTTTCTTTTTGACAAACGTGTTTTATGGACAACTGTAACATCTATGGGTAGCAGCTCCAGAGCTTGCAACAGCAAAGAATTAAGTCACTGTTACCCTGGAGTGCTAATGAGGTAAAAATGTGCTGAATGTTCATACTTCCCTTGAAACACACATATTATGCTTGCTACAGGTGCACAATGCTAATTTGCTCTTTGGGCAAACTGTGCTCAATTTGCATAATTTTAACATCCTGAAACCTGCAAACATCAGGAAAATCTGTGTGTTTCTCTGCCTGTAGCATTAAGTCATCGAATGCCTAAGAATCAATATAAGCCCTCAGAACCAGGAGGGAAGCTCTACTGGAGTCATGCGTTAGCTAAATTATAGGATCAAAGCCTTGAGGTATACTAGCCCAGGTCTTTTGTTTATAACCAACACAGCCATGGTAATTTCACTGCCTGCAGGACCAGAACTAATTTTTCTGACCCAGCAATACTCTAAAATTGGCAATTTACTAATGATCCATCCACTTGGAAGACATTGCTATAAGCTTATCTGATAAATACAGGACTCAAGCTAAACAATAGTACAAAAGCAAGCAGGTTTGGAGTAATTTCTGGCTTCCAATTAGCTTTAGTAATAATTAAACATGATCCAGCTGATATATTTTTAAAATAAAAACGTAATAATTTTTATTAATATTTTTATAATTTATCCAAGTTAAATGCTTCTATGTACGTTGAAGTAACTTGAAATGAACTTAATCAGTAGATTGAAAGTGACCTTTCCAGTGGTTATTACAGCCAAAGACATTTGTTGCTGAGATGATGTATAAAAAATGCAATGTAGAATAAGATGGAGAAAAGATGAATACATACCACTGAAACAGTGCATTGTATCGATGTAGAGGAATATTAGTACACAATACCTACTAATTATTATTCACCTGAATTATTGTTGGTCTTTCAAGTTGGGGTTCCTGGCTACAGAATGATAAAATTTTGTCTTCTAATGCATCCAGCAAAACAAGAATTTACCTAATACATGAGAGAGAACTTGTGTCTGTTGTTCAAAATACGTAATATCTTGACCTTTTCTCCTGCCACTATGTAAGTCTCTGTGAAATCTCTGCTTTTCCTACTGCTTTGGTAGCTATGGTATTTTTGCACAAATGTAGAGCTAAATCAAAAGCAGTCATAGGCAAAGGCCATGGCTGCAAAATGGCTGGAAAGAATCACAGAGAGAGAGTAAGAGTAAAAAATAACTCTGTCTATTGAATACGTCAGAGGAAGGCAAAGAGCTGAAAGAGCGACAGGAAAAACAGACTATGGATCAAAGTTTTCATGAAGCAAACACTAATTTGGCAGTATTAAAAACATAAAAGCAATTTACATCCTGACATCACAGAATCATATTTCTTAGGAAGAGACATAAACCTTCCAGATCCTACAGAAAAGTTTGAATATTCACATTATGTAGAAGGAGTAGTTTCCTGGGCTGAGAGAACAGGCTGTCATGGATTATGGCATTTTTTTGTGTTTGCAGGTGGCACTAGGAAGAGCAATGGAGCTAGAGACAAAGCGTTTTAATGCTGCTAAGAATTTGTTATGCCAAATGCATTAACATTTTCAACACTGTTTGCCTGGAAGGTCAGACTAGAAACATCATTGGTATTGTATAAGAAAAGTATTGCCTAGTCTGAATCTTAAAGTGAGTAGGTTTGGTGCTGAACAAAAGGGAAATAATATTATTTAAAAATCCTTTGTGAATGTTTCCCTCCAACAGGACAACAAGAACAACATTAATTTATAGCAGTGGAAAGTGTACACTTTCCAGTTAATTTTGCCCTGGATCAGCCACATAAAATCTTGCTGGAAGCACCATGGCATCAGCCACAAAAAATCCACACAGACCATGTGTGTCAACCAGGCACGGGAGAAGATCCTGGCAAGCAGCCAGAGACAGGTCTCCCAACAGCTCCAATCTCCTCTCCTTGGCATGATTATAATATAACTACACACAAATGTTTCTGGTTTTGGCCAGAGTTTGCTTCTCTCTCCACCACACATGCTGAGTAGTCAACTTTTTGTCTTCTTTGTTCTGTAGGGCTAGTGTAAACGGATAAGGTGCCCAATTTGTCCTACACTTCATTATTTCTTTTTTGACCTCAGGGAAAATGCTCCAACATCAAGCAATTTTGATTTGTTTCTTGTACCTACTCACATTTAATTATTTTCATTCTTTTTTTGCTCATCACCCTTCCTTTGCCTTCTTCTTTATTTCCAATAAGAAGTTTTGCTTTTTTAACTTTGGTTGCTTCCTTTTTTCTTATCACTTCATGTACAGTATAATTCATCCCCAACCTGTCTCTGTTGCTGCCTTCCAATCCCTCTTATTTGGGCCCTTGTCTTATTCCTACTTGCCTCCTCTAGGATGTTCTTCTGCACTGTGTTACAAACACCTGAACTATTAAGAAGTGATGATAACACTAAGGACTCTTGAGACAGATTTTTGGGGACTAAACATAAATAAACTGAATCAAGCTTTTAAACTAATATTAATTATTGCTGCAATTTCTGGAAAGGACAACTCTCACTTTCCTTAGTGAAAGGTTTCATGAACTAGGCAACCCAACAATAGAGTTGCCCTGACATGTAAAAATACTAGCCATCTGGGACACTGCAGTATTTCCTTCGTGATTCTCTTCAGCGGGTGCATCATTTATGGTTTAAACACTGATGATCTCAACTACCTACCTGCAGCTTCATATCACAAATATTCCTCCACTTTGATGCCTTAGTAATCCTCACCAACATTAACAGTTATAGCAATTTTTGAATCAGAGTATATCTTCTGATTACTAGGAAATTATACCCTTATGAAAAGTAATATATTTTTAGTATACTTGGCACACTTTTGGTACAGCTAAGTATCTGTAGAATACTTGAATTATAGCAAGTATACTCATTTTTCATAAGTGTAGAGTGACACATTATAAAACAAATTATTATAATCAGAGATTTTCTTGAAGCTATCAAAGGGCTTGATTCAAAATGGGACAAGTTCTTCCTAGTACCCTCAGTTTGCATTAGCAGCTAGTGGGAGCTGAGGGCACTCAGCACCTTCAAGGGAAGTTCCCGCGTAAGACCCAATCCTGCAGCTGTGCAAGATGCAATTTCTTTGATTGCTTTTACTAATTTGCATACTACATCTATGATTTGGGCACACTGATAAATTACACTAGAATGTTCTGTTGTTGTGCTGACCTTACAGACTCGCTATGCATTGTTTTTCAGTTTGCAAGGTCTTTGGAAAAGAGCTTGCTTTTCACTTAGAGCCACACTACAGAGACTACCCAGAAGGTCCCCTAACACGCAGAGGTCCTAAACACACTGATATATGCAGGCAGCACTGTCATCCTAGAAAAGAGGATGAGGAAGGTGATGGCAGATGATGTATAGATTTCATGGAAATTTATACAAACGGCACACAAGTCACATTCATATAAATTACATCAATTACATACGAGTAGAAATTTAGTGAGGTTTTAAAAAGAATGATGGGAAATTATATGAGTAACATTTGAAAAAGACTGTTAAATGTTAAGGGTTTTGAAAGAAATATTAAGCAAAATACTTCACGGTTGAAAATAACCTCCCTTGGGAATTGCAATGAAATATTAAACCAACATCTGCTTACAGCTGGATTTCTTACACATTTCTTTCAAGCCAGTGATTCCACAGGCAGTTATGGGATGACAAGTTCTTTTGATAACTGTTGTCCTCTCAATGACAACATTCAACGGTTTGTTGTACTCTTCAATTCTTCTTATCTAAAAGATTGCCTATATTTTGCTGCTTAAAAATATGTTTTAAGATATCAAAAAGCAAACATTTGAACTAAAGAAGATGTAGCTATTCTAAAATGATTTAGTTATGTTTTTGCAATCAAATGCATTTAGTTGCATACTATTTATATGATTATTCTTAAACTCAAATCTGGATGGCCTTGAGATGTATCTGCTGCATGCATAAATATTTTATACATGTTATGTCATGTTACCACATAAAGATTCACAGAAAACAATCACTTTTTTGAGAAATGAACAGAGGGGCTTCTCTTGAAATTAATAAGATTGAAATTAATAAGAGTATTAGTACGGAAGTTACTCTTACAATTTTAAAAATGACAGTATTGATGCTCATATCAATCCTACCAAACTCTTCTATAAGGAAAATTCAGCAACAACCTTCTTATTAACAGAGTTAACACCAAAACAAATGTGCCTTGGACGCCAGTTAATTTAACAGTTCTGTTTTACCATGCTTTGCCCAGTTGACTGATACAGGCTGTCAAATCCGAACACATATATAGAGGACTCTTTGCACCACTATTTTGACTTTCTTCATGGAGCATCGGTGAGAAAACCATTGCGACTTCTGTCATATCATAATCCATTCTGAAATCCATTAAAGATTCATCAACAGGCCTACCTGATTAATGAGTTTCGGTACAGCTCAAAAATGTCTTTCATTATAGATTTCTTCTGGCAATGAGTACTGCTGTGCCCATCAGTCAGGCCTTGTGCACAACGGGATCTAGAACTGGTACGTGTGAAAGTGTGCTGTATCTTCCACTCTGAGATTTAGACCATCAAACAATAGGGTTTTGTCACTAATTAGGTCTTTTAAAATGGACTTTAAGGATTTTTGAGGTTTTGGTAACTACAAACTTCACACTACATTTTCCTCCATGATTATTATGTTGTAGGAATATGATTATATTGTAGGGATATGATTATCTTCACACTCACCAAGTTTTCCTCAACCCCCACAGGTTGGATACACAACTCCTGATAAGTAATAAAATTTTAATTCAATATTTCACACATTTCATGTATGTAGATAACATCAATATATACCCTTTGAACTATTAAACAGGTCTGTTTTAGTGCTTCAAACAAGTCCATGAAATAAAGCTACCAAGATAAAAAAAATGGCATCTACATTAATCTCTGAATCATCCTAAGATTTTAATCTTGAGGATCAAAGGTGGATCTTCACCAAGATGTTACTTAGTATTGTTAAATTCTCTTAA
This sequence comes from Nycticryphes semicollaris, assembly GCA_013400055.1. Taxonomy (NCBI): domain Eukaryota; kingdom Metazoa; phylum Chordata; class Aves; order Charadriiformes; family Rostratulidae; genus Nycticryphes; species Nycticryphes semicollaris. The sequence goes on from VXBJ01006737.1 coordinate 866,312, forward strand.
ACATGTTTCATGCTAAATTTTCAGTATTACAGTAAATACAAGGAAGCAGTTATGTTGAAGGAAAAACATGTGTAAGCCTTGAAATGGTTTGTGGTCAGCTCAGATTTTGAATTTACCAACAGGCCATAAATATCTTCTGATCCTCAGATATGTTTATGTACTCTTTGATCATGTTTGCTTTCTTTGGACAAAACTATTTTTGAAGCCCATAACCTATAACCATATGAGTCTCCAATCTTGTCTTCATGACTAGAATGTAATATCACTAAATACAGCTGATACCTTCTGAAATAGCAGAAGACTTGGAAATATCATTAAATGCCAGTACTGGGTATAAGGTCAATAAATTTTTTAGATCCTCATAAGTATGCTCTTTTACTTTATTATTTATCTATTCTGAATTGGCTTTAAGCAAGGTTTTAACACCTTAATCCTCCAAAGTTTGGTATAAGCTAGCTCCAAGAATGCATTATCTAGAGAAACTATCAAATCCAACCCATGTGTAGTTAGTTGGCTCTGAGTTCTGCTTGCTGAATTCAAATATATGTCTCAGTCAAATAGCTTCATTGTATTTGGTTATTTGCTGCAATTAATTTTACTGAACCATGCAGTTTTGCCTCTCTCTTTTACTTCAAGATCTTCCAGTACTTCAAAATTTTCTTCAATTAGTTTGAATTGAGCAAGTGAGGACCTATGTAATATGCTGTCTTTCTTCCAAGACAGGTGTCTTTTAATTTCTTTTTACTTCAGATTTACTCACACTTTCTTCACCAACAGCCAACATTGCCCAGTAATATGGCAATTTATAGGCAGAAATTATAGCTTTCTTCCTTCATATTTCTTTAAACCTCCTTGTCTCTATGCAGATACAGACATTTGCATACCATTACATTAGTTCTGCTATAAATCTATGTCGTCATATCTGTTCTTTGTTCTGGATCAAGTTCAAAAGGTATTACTGAATTGTTAAAAAAAAAAATGTTACCAGATATCCTCTGAAGAAACTTGTATTCAAACACACGAAGGGACACCTTTCTAGCAGGTCTGAAGCTCTTCTCAAACATTTGGTTTGGTGTAGAAGGATTACTCATGATAGCTTCAAAGAAGGGATATGTGCAATGATGTGTGGTTGGATGGGGCTTTGAGCAACCTGGTCTAGTGGGAGGTGTCCCTGCTCATGGCAGGGTTGTTGGAACCCGATGATCTTTAAGGTCTCTTCCAACTCTAATAATTCTATGATTCTAGACACAAAAGAGCTTTGATGCACTCCAAAAATCTAACCACCCCATTACTGAACACGGAACACTTCAGGGAATAGGTTTTCTCCCTCTTTTAAATCTTTAAAACAATTATTGCTGTCTCTGTACCAGAAATAACTGTCTCCCTTCTCGTATCTTTCACATGTCTGCCCAGATAACCCATGTTCTCTGGAAGCACCTCTAGCTTGATTTTAATTGTGGGTTATTTTTTTCTCAGCAGAATCATTCTTATTTCTTCTGCACCTCCTTGACTGGTTACTTCCTTTTTTATTAGCTCTGACAGCCGTGCCAATTGCATGTGCCTGCCTCAGAGACAGCTCCAGCATTCACTTCAGCTTGCCAACAAATCTCTTATTTAAAATTACAACTGTGGGACAATTTCACATATGTACTTTTTAATGACTCAAAGGCACTTTGTTCTGACAATATACATCCCTCCAAAAGGTCTCAGACTTGCAAGCTGGATAATGTACTGCATTCCCTCTGACAGAAAATATGATTGGTTTGTTTCCACGAATATAATTGCTGCTTTTATCTCTTTACTTTTCAAAATCTATAAATATTTTGGTATAACTCAAAACGTTAATTTATGCAGAAGAAAGTCAGGTTTCTGTAAGACCATGTGCATCTTGCAAGATATTCCATACATTTGTCAAGCTAAGAGACCTACAAAGAGAGACGGTTTGGAAATTGCCTTGCTTTTTTTTTTTTCTGTGTGTGCTGCTTCAGAATGAATCAACTATGACACCATATGCTGCAACAATTGCTGAGAATGACAAAAGTAATACAGTCTTCTAAAATTCAACCAAAAAGCCACTATTAAATTAAGGAAATTGTATTCTTCTTAAATCTCCCTGTATCTTCCTGGCTCACTTTGTGTCTCACTGCTTTAATTCTACGTAGGCTCTACCCAGCCCTCCTCTCACTGTGGCAGGCTTCTTACTACAGATTTAGAAAAACATGAACATTCTCTGGCTACTGCTGCATAACTGAGTTGACCCTCAGGTGGAAGGTAAAGGAATCCCCGAGCTGTGCAAGCACCTCCACCATGCCAGCACATTGAGGGTGGGTTGGGCTTTGACACTCCACATCTAAGTGCCTAAGAAGCTTTACCATGTGTTCACCTTAAGTATAATAAAAGTAAGGCCACAGTTAGAAAATAATATTTTTTACATTATATATATATGCACACACAATAACTTTTATCAGGTTACAATTTGCTCCTTTAAAAATGTGTATCACTTATCATATTGTAGCCAAAAATTTATATGCTTTTTATAGTAGAAGAGGTATTTGCTCCTTGCTCTGTTTGCACAGGTTGAGTTACTAGAATCATTGAGAGAAATTCTTACTCTACTTGAAAATAACTGGATATGGATATCATCTGGCTGAATAAAAGGGATGTCGGATTATTCTGTAAGTACTGAAGATACGTTGCATATCTAGCAAGCTTTTATTCTCATTACTTAACATGTTGCTTGGTTACCTCATCAAACTTGTAATCTATGAGGAAGCCCATTTCATTGAAAAAATAAATCATAAGGCTAACTCCTCTGGGACTGCGGTGGGAGAATTGATTTTATTTATTTATTTATTTATTTATTGACACTTTTGTCTGAAGTTTCAGTTCAAAGCTAAATTGTTCACACTCTGGACAAGTACGGTTACACAGGCCATTCTCAAAAAAAATTCCGGGATGTCCAATACTGGAGTGCTCTTGTGACTCTTATCATGACAAACATCACTCCACATTTTCCAAAGTTTCCAGGACCTTGACTAAGGTCACATGCAAATCACTTACAATCATAGAATGATAGAATGGTTCAGGTTGGAAAGGATCTTCAAGATCATGGAGTTCCAACCCCGCTGCCATGGGCAGGGACACTTCTCACCAGACCAGGTTGCTCAAAGCCCCATCCAGCCTGGCCTTGAACACCTCCAGGGATGGGGCATCCACAGCTTCTCTGGGCAACCTGTTCCAGTGTCTCACCACCCTCACAGTGAAGAATTTCTTCCTAAAATCTAATCAATATCTCCCCTCTTTCAGTTTAAAACCATTACCCCTTGCAGACGGAGTACAAAACTAGGAGGCCAATTGATAGACAAAAATTAGTATGTCTGGCAAAATCATGCAGCTAAACCCAACATCTTAAGAAGCCTTCAGTTCCTCTAATGGTTTGAGACCATTTGGAGGCAACACACAGTCAGACAGGTTTAACACTACAGCAGGAAGTGGCCAGGTTTCCCCAAACACTTCTGTATTTAGAATCATTGAATCATAGAACTGTCTAGGTTGAAAGGGGCTTTTCAGATCACTGAGTCCAACCATCAACCTAACACTGACAAAAAACATCACTAAACCATGTCACTTAAGCACTACATCTACCCCTTCTAGTCTATACCTCCATTTTCCCACAGGCTGTGCACAATCCAGCAAGCTTTTCTGGGAAAAAAAAAAA
>VXBJ01006737.1:870520-985889 GCA_013400055.1 Nycticryphes semicollaris
GGCGTTGTGGAGAGGTAGATGGCGAGGAGATGGTGGAGCGGAGGTAGAAGTTAAAGGTTGGATGCGGTAATTTATTATCCCTGGCAAAGGCGGGAGGAGGAGGGGAGAAGGGGGTCTGTGAGACTTAAGGAATAAAATCAATCTGCTGCATGTTTTCCCTGGCGTGAGCTGCTTCGGTGAAAACGCGAAGCCGGGGCAGAGATTGGAACGAATATCGCAATATTATTGTTATTTATCGGCGGCGGTCTGGAAGAGGCTTGGGGTTCGTGCAGGAAGTGCATCGATAATTTGGGACATTTTCTATTGTGAGGCAAAAGAAAGAGGGCACCCGGCTTCCTTGATATTTGTTTGAAACTGTTCAGGTTCCTGCTGACGGTATGCATTTTTGAAGGGGGAGAAATTATATCATAAGCATATTAAAATAAATACATCTGCAGACTGGGAGGGTACCAATATCGATCATTCCAGTCGCTTAGGAAAGAATTTGATTCTAGAAATTACGTAGAAATGAAAGGAAAAGATTAATGATGCTGTTAAGTCTGCTTTTGAATTGGAGCGCTTCTCCCTTTGGTTGCAGCAAGGTTGTTTTTCAGATCCTTTTATTTCATCCGGTAATTTGTGAACTCTCTGGTCTTCCCCGCACCCAGAGACAATGCTGTATATTTTATACAATAAGGATTCTGCCAAGGATTGTGCATGCCAACCAACCTGGCATTTATTAAGGATATATTGACCTATGGGTGTCTCTCTCTCCCTTTTTCTAATTTGAAAAGGCTCAATCGGGGCACCTGTGACTAAATCATAATTTTTGAAGAAAAAAAAAAAGATTGTAGAGGGGTGGGAGAAGCATATTAATTCACAGTTGAGGTACTGAATGCAATAGCTACATTTATGTTGGATTGTGCGTATTTCTTGCTACATACATGTGTATACATTGCTGGGTGGGATGCCTGGTGCTTAAGAGCCCATTTGAAAGATCTATGTTAATAAATTGCCCTCTTTTGAGAATGAAAGTATCCCTCTGCTTTGGAAATGACTAGACAAGACTGTGCTGCTTATTGACAGTGCGTGAATTATATCGGCAGTAATAAATCAGGGATTGTTTGAGTTTTGTTTTGGGTTTGTTTTTTTTCCCTTCGGTCTTTCTCCTTTCTTTTTAAGTCTTTCCATCTGTGTCTTTTTTTTTTCCCTTTCCTTTTCTTTCCTCCTTTCCTTTTTTTTCTTTCTTTTTTCTTTTTTCTTCTTTCTTTCTTTCTTTCTTCCTCTTTTTACTTTCTCTTTCCCTATCTTACTGCTGCTGTGTGTGTGTGTGAGCGCGGGGAGACAGCAGGCGCCGCAGACACCGGCGGTCAGGGATGCTCTAGCGGTGGGATCCCCACTCGGCGGCTCCCCGCGGACACCTGTAGGGACCGCTCTGCCACGCACGACGGGCGCACACACAGAGTCGCGTCCTTGCCCCTCTATCCCCCGGGGTCTCCCCCGGCACACACCACGGGCTCCTGACGCCCTCCCGCCCCACGCAGAGCCCGTCCCTCCTTCTTTTCCATGCGCTCCCGCGCAGGGACGGCCTGTACTCCGCGCACCTTGCGGCCCCCGAGCCCCGCAGTTCCTCCCCAACCACCACTTCCCTTGAGGCGAGCAGTGACCAGCCCAGCGCCATGCGAACGCATACCCATGCACCCCTCGCGGCGTCCTCTCCCCACGCATCTTCTCCCCACATATCGACGTGGAGCCCTCTCCTCCACACACGCACGCTTCTCCAAGTCATTTCTCATGCCGTCCCCCCGGGCACACAGGTCGTGTCTCACACCACCACCCGCTTNGGGCTCCCACTCGTGCACATGGCGGCTTTCCCACTCCGCCGGTGCGGAGGCCGTGGGGTGGGAGACACCCCTCCCCACAGTCCCCTTTCTCCCCCCAGTCTCTTTTCTCCCCCCTCCTTCCCCCGGGCGCAACCGGCAGCGGCGTGGCCGCTCCTGCCGCCGGCGAGTGCCGGAACCGGCTGCGGCCGCCGCCGCCGCCCCGTCGGGCCGCGCAGGGCGGAGCTGTTCGGGGCGTTGAAGCCGGAGCGGTGGCGCGGTGCCGCAACCGCCACCGTACCCAAAAAGGCGATAATTGGGAGCGGGGATGGGGCCGGTGGCTCCCGCCGTGGGCTACACGTTTTGCCGGAATTCCCCCCGCTGGTGGCGGCGGTGCGAGAGGTGGCTCCTGCCGGGGAGCTGAGTGGGGGTCGGGGCAAGGGAAACCCGGGGGCTCTCCGCTGCCTGGACATGGCTGGCCTCGGCCCGCCAAGTTTGGGGGTTGTCCTTGCCTCCCTTTCGCGGCTCTTGCCCACCTCGCGTGTGACAAATAATAAAAATAAACGTGTTGACATTTAAAGGAATGAAATTAAATATAAAGAGCGAGTAGGAGGTGACTTCGCGGCTCTGAACGTGTCAGGTGCAGGCATCTGAGTGAGGTGTGTGCCTGTTTTAAAGCAGGTTTCACCCTGGCAGGCTTCTTTCTGCCCCTTTTCCCCACGCATAGGCACGCACACACCCCCCACCAGCCCGGTAAAGGGCTCGGGACACCACCTCCTGCCTGCCCAAGTGCTGCTGGTGAAGAAATGGGAGGGAAGGAGGTGAAGGGGAAGCGGTGGGTGAGGGAGGTGTTGGAGATCCTCTCCTCCATCAGGAGATATCTGCTAATGCACACCTTCCAGAAAAGATACAGCGGCTTGGGGGAGAAAAAAACAGAGAGGGGAGCCTCTCTGCTCAGATGCTTTGAATGCAGAGACCTCTTCAGAGGAAGAGAGTGAACTGTGTCATATATCTTATTTTTAAAATGAGGAGTTGTTCTCTGAAATAAGCGCAGCTGAGCAAACATACATAAAATACTGCAACACATTTCAGGGGACTAACACCTGGGATTAGCTGATCTGCATTGTGAATAATGTCAACATCAGAGCTGGCTTGAATTGGATTTTCCCTGCCATAACAGAGAGTATCAGCAGCGAAAGAAACCAGGCGGCAGAGAAAAATGCGGTTTGAAATTTTCAAAAAGCCTTCTAAGAAACCATTGCGATTCTTCCTCACCCCATGAAAATAAACCAGTAGGTGTGCCTCGTACAGTGAAGCCTGCCAGTTCCTGCTGGGAGCTAAGTCCACTTTGTATGTTTTTGAGCTGCACTGGAAAGAACTAGAACTGGGCTTGGTAGCATCATCTGTGTTAATAGGACCCTATAGCTTCACAGGTGCTGCTGTTTCTATACATAAACTACAGTAAGATAAATTGCATAATAAACTCTTTTTCATTTTAACGTCATCCTTGTAACAATAAAATATGCTACTGAAATATTTGGAAGTTTTAGAAAGGTAAGTAGTTTACGTATAGATTGTACCATTAAGATGCAATCTTGTATAAGCACATACATTAAGATTTAAGTTTACCAGTGCAAGTTATTATGGTTTCTCAGTAATTCCAAAATTCGTTTTCCTAATAACGAACAGCAGTTGAAATGAAAAAATAACAGTCGTCCACTATTGATCAGCTTTATGATTTAACGTGTTACCAGTCGTCATTTCTTATTATTCTGTTTCAATTCCTTGCAGATTAGAAACAAAAACGATAGAGGAAAATCACCCCCCTGGATCTTAGCCGTGGCCTTTTGCGAGCAAAGAGAAGAGGAGCTGTCAGGCTTTGCATGTCAAGTAGCCACTCGGCTGTTTGACAGCTTCTGGGTTTCAACCCCATTGGGATTGAGGCAGCTCAGGAAACCATGAGCGATGAGTCCTGTCGTCTGCTGACGCTGCTCTAGCACCATGGCAGACAGTCCGTGAGCTGACAAGAGGATCCGTCCTAGGGAGGCAGCGCTGGGGATCGGTAATTGGCTTCCTGGGAAACTACAGCTGGTGGAGAGGATGTAAAAAGAGGCACGCACGCGCGGGGATATTGCTACAGTCTTGCCGAGCTGGTGGATCCGCTTGGAGGAGGGTTTTGCCACCCATCTTGGTTTCTCTCCCGCTTTGGTAATGTTGGCTTTGGGGAAAATTTCTGCTGACTCACCCACCCCTGAACACCTTTTGGGAGGCCTGGCCGACCAGTGAAGAGACCCAACGGCGCCTTCCCCTCAACCGCAGGTCCCTGCTGCTGGACCCCGGCCACCCCCACGCCTGACCCCATTCTTTGGGGCACCCCCCGCCCCGGGGAGTCCCCAGCAGTGACCCCCGCACCTGGGGCGGGGGTGAGTGTGCCCCAACCTCCCAGCGCGGCCGGCTCCCGGCAAGATTTTACCCTGTCTGCCGCCGGGGCCCCAGTGCCGCCCCCGGCCGGCCCTGCCGCCCCACTCGCCCGCCCCAGGCCGCGCAGGATGGGGGCGGCCCTGGTGCGGCGCGGGGGCTGCCTGCTGCTCTGGCTGGCCCTGCTGCTGGGCTGCTGGGCCGAGCTGGGCAGTGGGCTGGAGTTCCCGGGGGCGGAGGGCCAGTGGACCCGCTTCCCCAAGTGGAACGCCTGCTGCGAGAGCGAGATGAGCTTCAACATGAAGACGCGCAGCTCCAGCGGGCTGGTGCTCTACTTCGACGACGAGGGCTTCTGCGACTTCCTGGAGCTCATCCTCACCCAGGGCGGGCGGCTGCAGCTCAGCTTCTCCATCTTCTGCGCTGAGCCTGCCACCCTGCTCTCTGACACGGCGGTCAACGACAACCTCTGGCATGCCGTCGTCATCCGCCGCCACTTCAAGAACACAACGCTGATCATTGACCGGGCCGAGGCCAAGTGGGTGGAGGTGAAATCCAAGCGGAGGGACATGACTGTCTTCAGCGGCCTCTTCTTAGGGGGGCTCCCGCCAGAGCTGCGGTCAGCCACGCTAAAGCTGACACTCTCCTCCGTCAAGGACCGGGAGCCCTTCAAGGGCTGGATAACGGACGTCCGGGTCAACTACACGCAGGCATCACCGGTGGAGAGCCAGGAGGTGCGGCTGGATGATGAGCAGAGCCGCCTGTGCGCCAGGGAGGATGTCTGCCTCAATGGGGGCGTCTGCTCGGTGCTCAATGATCAGGCCGTCTGCGACTGCTCCCAAACAGGCTTTCGGGGGAAGGACTGCAGTGAAGGTAAGGTACCATTTCAGCTCGCCCTACTGCCCCCCTCCCCATCACCTCATGGAGGGGAGGGGTAGGAGGCTAGGCCTGCATGGAGTTTCATCTGTAAGAGTGGATCTCCCTCCCTTCCCATTCCCTCCCCACCATGTCCCTGGCTCCCCTCTTCCCCGCCTTCCCCTCCTTGCCCTCCACGTGTCTGTGTGGCCGACCATGGTGCCATCACTTTTCTGTTCTCTCCAAGTCTGGGCGAGAGGAGGAGGGGGAGGGAGTTATTTGAGCGTCTTCCAGAGGTGGGGTGTGATTTGGGGTTGTTACCAGCTGAGGAAATGTGAGTCCTGGGTGCCGGGTGTCACCTGGGAAGGGAGGGGGTGGCCAGCATCATGCTCGGCCAGAGTCGAGGGAGGGGATGGGCGCGCTTGTCACAAGCAGCTGATGACAATTAATTTTGGGAGCGGGGAAAGCGATGCTGGAGAGAATTTTACCTGATTAAGTGCAAAGATGGCCTGGGTTTATTTCTGTAGGGTAGGGGAGACCCCGAGTCTTCTTTATACTGATATTTGCCTGTGCTATGTTGTTGAAATAATATCACTGATTTATTTCTGAATTTCTTAAATTGTTGCCGGGGAAGAGGAGGATTAAACGGTGGATTGTTTTTACATGAATGTGAACGGTGCTACTTTGCAATGTATTTAGCAATTCACCATGTCAGTCAGACAGGGAGAATACAAAAGGGCAAGGGGGAAGTACATACTCCAAGACCACAAAATTACTGAATAGTTTTACCAAGGAAGAGGGAGCTTAGAAAAACAGCAGTTTCCTGAAACCCATCTGCAAATAAATCACTGGGTAAAATACGATTCATATTCTGTTCCCATTGTTTTTGGCAAATGGAAGGAGTTTGAACATTTACTTTGCAGATGCATGTAGGACTCTTTTTTTTTTTTTATTATTATTATTTTGCTAGTAAATGTACCATTGCTTGCAGCTCCTTGAACATAAGGAGTACATATGTTGTGTACCTAGAATAGTATCTAAAGGTATACGACTAAGATAAGAGTGAATGTATCAGAGGAAAATACAATCTTCATGTCAAAATTGGAGAGCAAAGACCTAAGTTGAGAATGGAAAAGGTAAATATAAATAAGATACTATCAAGGCCAAATGAAGATATTCATTGAGTGGCTGCATGATATTTATGGCTGTATAATTTGCCTTTATCATTTCTACCAGATTTCACTCGTTATAAGAAAGAAAGCATCATTTGTGACTGTGCTTTATTATGTAACACCTTCTGTCCTTAGTGTCAATACTCAAAACGCTACAGTCATCCTGCATCCTGTTTACTCTATCAGCTGTTTATCTCTCATCTGCCATTCGTTTAAAAATTCAAACTCTATTAACATTTTTAAATAATTTTTAATAAGAGCAAATGATAGTTTCAGAAAATAAAACATTTGTACTTTCAATAGCACACAGTCCCAGAAACTGTAAAATGAAATATCTTTTGTATTAGGTAAGATCATATTAATTAATTTAGTATTTGGATGTAAATTTTTAATATGCGGTACTACAAGATGTATCGGTATATGCAAAATACTGAGTTATCTTAGCATCTTTGAGTTAGGCCCTATTATAAACCAAAAAGAAAATTATGAGGTGTAGTAGCTTTGATAATACAATACAACAATAATAATTTATATATTATTATACTTTTATATACCTTTTACATTAAAACATAGTTTATTTGAAGATTTTTTGAACATGTAATATTTGTATGAAAAAGCTCATATAATTGCATATAATATCAGAGAAATTCTTATCTTTATGTAAGATAAGATATTTTGAAGGAACATTTTTATGTTTAAATACGATTGTAATACATATATATGTTTATATATATTAAAAATTGTATAGAGGTTATAAGAAATTGACACACAAAGTAATATTTACATTCTCCTACATTTCATGTAAAATGCTGGCTTCATTCAAACACTAGTGGTTTTACAGTTGACATCAGTGGGATCAAGATTCCCCTCACATGTCCCTTGACTACTAAAAAGCCTTACAAAGTAATAGCAAGACCTATAATTTTTGAATATTCTCTTAAGAGAGGATCATAAAGTATTCAGGTTCTGATTTCATTTGAAACAGGAGGCAACATTTCCACTGATAGCAATATAAATGGAACTAGTCCTACAGTTTATGTCTGTTGATTGAGAAAAGACAGTAACTGAAATTCACATCAGTCAGATTTTGATGAAGGGATCAGTAGCTACTCACATGTGCTACCAAAGATAATGAACTATTTTATAAATGATTCAATACTGTAAGAAATAGAAGAGGCAGAAGGATGAGTAAGACCATCATGTCTGCCAAGGAAGAAACCCTGGCTATTGTTTACTTCTTTATTGGCAACACATAAATTAAGTTGTTGGGTTTTGGTCTTTAGTTCCTAGGATGTATAAATTTCCCACAAAGCTTAGTAAGAGGTTGCTGTTGCTGAAGGATGCAGGATCATTTCAGACTGCAGTGATCTGGAGGGGTCTTGAGTTTTCACTCTTGTCCTACTTTTTGACTAAAAATTGTTTAGATGGCAAAAATACCCAACTATCCATTTTTATCTGAAATCGTAACTGCATGTCCTATTTCATACCTTTTCTTTAAAGGTGAAAGATGATCATTAAATTCTATTCTCCCTGGATTTTTTTAATAATTTGGGGTGGAAGGGGAAGGTGGATTTAATGTGGTTCTGAATCTTTGCAGTCTGCCAAGGCAGAGGGCCCTGCAGCATAATGAGGACTTCAGAAATTGGTAACATCAGCAACAAAGAAAACATTTCCAAAATTTTCTATCCTGACTTGCACATTTGAGAGATTAGAAAGAATTGATTTCAAGTCAAAGTTTCAGGCCTTAGGATGCAATTTTTGGTAGCACTTAAGTTATTTTCAGGAAAAAATGTGGTGGGTTTTTTTTCCATATTTTCGTCTTTGAAAATCTCATTAATTTTCCATGAAGTAAAAATTTCTTATGGGACTGAAGTTTAACCAAGTTTATGTGTTTTGGAAAACCCATAATAATATAAGATATTCCCAGTAGGCATAACTGTCCTTGTACCTGTCTAAATCAGTAGTAGATTCATTTGTTACCTGAACTACACCAGTGTAAAACCAGTGTAAGCTAGGAAAGAGTCAGATTTATTGCATTCAGTCATGCTCTTTGTTCAAATTTTATCTAAACTCTCTTCATTGGGAAGTTTGGCATGGATCATGGAAAAAGGACTGGAGTTTTGCTTGAGTTTCAAGGATGTGCAGTCTATAGCACAGAAAAATATGATCTGTAACAGTTCTGCTGTTGATTAGTCCATGTGCTTATGAGTAAAGACAGTAAAAGAACCTTCTAAAAGAGAAAATAACATCTCTATTTTGTACTAAAACAGGGAAGGGAATATTATTTCATGTAAGAAGAATGACTCAGGAGAAAGAAAAATATACAAAATCATGACAAATTTTGTTAGCAATAAGACTAGCATTAAAATAAACCCTGATTGCCATATCAATTTTCTCATAAGTTTTTGACATACTTTACGACCTTCAATTCAGTGAAAATTATATTATTCCTTGAAACGAAACAAATTGGTATGTCTTGATTCTATCATAGGGAGAGCTGTTCATTAAAAAGACTGATCTTTAAAATAAAATTTTTAGTGAATTAAGTCAGGGTCCTAGAAGGTAGGGAGAATACATGATTCATATCAGTGAGCCTCTATATTCCTCATCTCATGTTACAACTTATGTTAAAATTTCAGAAAAAAAAAAAAAGAATTAAATATTAAATCTATAAAATAGTGACTCTCTGGATGTAGAAAAAAAAGATAATATATTTTTCCTGTCATCCTTATTTATATAAAACAACCTTGTCCAGTATCCTGTCTGAGAAAATAAGCAGATACCTCTGAAGCAGGTAATAAAAGCACATAACACGCTTTGACTTGGGAGAAGTTTCTCACTGACCAAGCTTCCTAACACTCTATGCCCCTCTGCTTTTCTGCATGCGTAACTGAAAAAATTACATACAGGATAACTTACCTTTTAAAAATATAGCTGGTGTACTTGTCTCTATATTAGCATATAATACAGAAAGTTACTGTGTGAATTCAAAGTATTCCTGTTTAGAACATGTTTTATTTGAACTGTTCTACTGGGTTTCTGTTTTGTGGGAAAAATGAGGACTGTTCATGCAGCTGTTCACTGTAAGCGATATTCTTCCTTGTCAGCTATTCAGAAGTTGATGCCAGCTATGGTTTGAACTGTGAAAGTGATTTGTTAAGGAAGTGAATTCCAGATGTCTCAGGCCAGCCAGCATTTAGATTTGTTTGTTTGGGTTCTGAATATATTGCACCAATCTTTGCTCTGCGTATCTGCTTCTTCATGTTAACTTTTTAAAAAGTCATCCAATATTTATATCTTTTTTGAAAAAAATAATATTTAAATTAATTTAATTCTCTTATGCCTTGAATAAAACGTATAAACATGTTTTGGCATTAATTATCTTTTTAAAGGTACATGTTGGAGTGCGAAGCAATGCTCTTGAACTCATTACCTATAGTCAGTCTTAACTGAGTCGCCACCATGGTCTTTATCCTTCTTGAATAGTTAGCTAAATATGCTTTGAACTAGTAAAAACTGCGATAAAAACTTTGCTTTTGATTTACACTTCAGAATCTTTATCTACAATTATGCATCTCTGTTACATGATCTGCATTTCTTCTGCATGCTGAATTTCTTGTCAGTGCCAGTGACCACTGTGGTGATGTTGATTTAGGAGGCGGGCTAGAAATCCGCTAGAGATTACATTAAGGTTCTATTGTATTTACAGATTATTTGATTAATTAATAACAAGTGTTTTAATTTTATTTAATAATTTTAAACAGTGACTTTGTCAGTGTAGAAACTTGAGAGCCAATTAATGCCAAAGACTTTCAAAACTGTATTAAATCTGTGCCTTTCAAATTTAGTCGTATGAAAACAGAATCCTTATGTCAGTTTAAAGCAGAATTTTGCATCACCTTCCTAATGCAATTTGATGTATTATTTTGTTTGCCCGGACTCAGCATTATAGGATATTGATTTCAATATCTGCCTCGTGTAAAATCACAGCAATTTAAATACTGTGTCATTGGTAATTAGGAATTGGCAGTCTGTTTTGTATTATCTTCTAAGAAGGCTACTTGTTGAATATTGCTAATCCTTTCAAAATGCTGATATTGAAATACTTCCAAAAGACCACTTACACGTATAGCATACATCTTAGTACCCTAGATCAATAGTATTTTATACAGTGTGGTTATTGCTTTCCTTTGTGCCTAGCGGAGATGCAGGGTCCATGTTAATTTTAGGTTATATTGTAAATTATAGAATTCTAACATACTAGAAGAATTTACATCTAGCAACATAGGACCTTGTGTCAGATGATTGGTCATATTCATTCAGAATTTCAAAATTATATAATAAAATTGTCTAAATTTTAATGTAATTACATTTCAAGGCTTTACAGGCATTTTGGACCAAATGTACTTGATCTTTTTTCTCAGCTTCAGGTGGCTCCCTAGGGGTCTTTTTAATAGTACATGCTAGCCAAGGAGTTGTGGGAAAACATTTGGATTACAGAACATATAATTTTACCCCATCATAATTACTGATCTGATGGATGGGAATAGGCAAACAGACTGGCAAGTAAAAACAGTTCCTGATAGAAATAGCTTTATGTAGAGGCTAACATTAAGATATGAAGCTTTGAAGATTGATGCTTCTTTTAATAAACATACCAAAATTGGCTGGTAATTTATAACAAAAAGGTTCATCCAGCTCTCTTGCTAAAATTAATACAGTGTTTTTCCTTCCAGAAAGCTTGAAGTTACTTTCAGAAAACATGAAACCATACTAGCTTCTGGAAAAATATTTTGTTTAGTTTATTGTGCTGTAGTTGAAAATTGTGTACCTTCATAAACACATGATTTAACAGAATAACGAAGGGCATTCTGAGGTTTTGTGTACTACATTGTGTCTGAGGAGTAAATTGTACTTCTTTTGGAGTATGATTTGGGGGAACGTAACTAACATAATTTTAACTGTGCTGCTATATATAGAATACACAAGCAAAGTCATGGCACGTATTATCTTTGATGCCTTTAGTTAATTCTACGCTGATGAGAGATCATATTTTAATCTTTTACAAAACAGTTTGGGGTTTTTTTCCCACAAAGATACGCGTTTTCTGAAATGACACTTTCTCCTTCTGTACTGCGGTATCTGACTAAGAAGCATTTATATGTGGTAGGTGCATGCTAAAGTCTAGTTGATCTCTTGGGTATTCAGTAGAACCAATAAGCACTTCAGTGCACAAAATACTTGGAGTAATTGATCACTGAAGTAAGAAAAAGCACATGGTTTTGATAGGACATGGCTTTCTCCTCATTGACCCTTGCCAGTTCATACCACTTCTACAGTTTGGTTTCTTCATCTGTAAACTTAAATTAGTGCCACTTCACATAGGATTTTTGGTAGGATTTTCTTCCTGGATGTCAGACACTTGAAAGATCCGGATTTTTATTAGGCATCTAGTAGGTGAAGCTCCCTTTAATGTAGTGCAATCTCTTTACTTTACCGAACTGATACTTATCAACTGGCTTTGAAGTTGCCACCATTCCTACTGCCTATCTGTAGCTGAATGGTCACAACAATGTGTTTTTTCTTGTGCACGACTGGTCTGCTGTTACATGCTTTCCATTAGTCAGACTAGATTCTGGAAATGATGTAGCTTGTCAACTGCCAACTGTTTTTCCCTTGACTATTCAGTTCTTCTTATGGTTGTAACATTTCCATCCTTTGCAACGTCATGACACTTGTACAAAAGTCATCCTTATTAGTGTAAAATATTTTAAGTTTTAGTGCTTGAAGATAGTGGAGAACTCTGTCTGCAAGTCAATGACCGTGTAATTTTTAAAAGTTTCATTCTCTTTCATTTTCAATGAGATGTTTGGAGGGTGGAAGCAGGAGGTGGCCTCAGCCATGCCACTGTTTGAGTGTGAAAGGAAATAAGAGACAGATCTATGTTGACAGCCTCCTGGAACCACAGGATTGTATGAGAGTGTTTTAGATTTCTTTATGGAGTTGTTTATGAACCTGGAAGTAAATAGTTAATTTCTAATAAGCAGCAAATTTGGTGCCTCACAGATAGCTGAAAAAAAACAGATTCAGCTTTCATTTTCCATTGGAATCATTTTGAAGTCCCATTGACTCAAGTTTAGAATTAGGGCAAACCTAATAACCTGCTGATTCTGAACTTACTGTTCAAGTGGGAATATGAAAACAGAGAAGATCTAGGGCAAATTAAATAACCTGCTGATTCTTACTGTAGTATTCATATGGGAATATCTATAGAGAAAAGACTCTTCAGAAATTTGCATATTTATTACCACCATCATCATCATCATAATTTATTAATTTAATTCAGGGTTATGAACTATATGGTGAATGTAAAGTCATGTGACTAATTTTGTTTTACTTTTAAAGGACTCTGTAATTGGTAGAAAAATCTGTTTCACAATACAAGTGGGTGGTGTATTCAATAGAATCATTTTTGCAATTGCTGCCGCTACAAACTGTGGAACAGTGTATTTTGCATATGTAAGTGTTACGTACCAACAGTGCTGTGTAGGTATGCAAGTTGCAGATTGCTTTTAGTCTGTGTCACGAGGCACAAGGTCTTGAAATGTAAAGGTCTGACTTTTTTGGTGATTTTAACTAGAGAAGGGGCTACCTGTTGCTTAAAGGCGGAGACATAAGGTTCTGATTCTTCCCCAATGATGTCTTTTTGTAATTTAGAGAACACGTACAGTCATTAGAGAGGTCACTGACATTACACTGTGCAATTGGAGATGTATGTCACAGTTCCAAAATTTCAGAATTGCATCTTAATTTCTGATACCACATGACCTTTGTGTTGAACTTCTTTCCCTTCTACGCTTTTTATCTTTAACAAAAGATTAAAAAAACCAGCTTTTTGTCAAAGGAGGTATTTTCCTTGACTCCTTGAGAAAGACTACATGTATATATTATAAATTACATATACTTTCTTTTTAAGAAGTATATAGAAA
This sequence comes from Nycticryphes semicollaris, assembly GCA_013400055.1. Taxonomy (NCBI): domain Eukaryota; kingdom Metazoa; phylum Chordata; class Aves; order Charadriiformes; family Rostratulidae; genus Nycticryphes; species Nycticryphes semicollaris. Next base: position 883,751 of record VXBJ01006737.1, read on the forward strand.
ATCACAGAAATAGTGAGTAGACATGGGTGGGGTGAAGATGTGTATCTCAACATTGTAATTTTACTCAAAAGCTTATCCTGACCAAAGGTGACAACAGAAATGTTCACACGCGTGTCAGCATTTGTACAATGAGTATTGAGGGGACAACCATGATGAATAGCTTTAGGATGAATTACAGTCTTGTGATGCAAAGATAATATTCATTACGAATAAAAATGTAAGAATTAGACCCTAATGCTAGTGGGGGGGGGAAAAAAAAAGTGCTACAGCCCTTTTAGGAAATATGTTAGTTTTCCTGATTCTGAATCATAAAGGAGTGGTAAAAGTGATCTAAAAAAGTTGAGATTCTGCTGATTGTTATGCAGCAACAGGCTTACATTTCACTTTATAAAATCATTTTTACATTTTACATGTGTAAAATTGTACACTTAACCTGAAATGTCCAGGAACAAGAGGTGGAGAGGGTAGTGAGACCCTGCATTTCCTTCCCAGACTACACGCATTGCTGTGTCTAAGCCCAATGAATTTCAGGTAACTGTCTATAATGGAGTGGACAGATGCCTCATATGACATCATCCCCTAGAAAAGTAGTGGAATTTCTACAGGATGCTTCCAGGAATGTTAGTGCTGAAAGAGAGATTACTAGTTTTACTTCTTTTGAGTTTGCTTTTCTTCCCCTTTTTCTTTATCAGAGGAAAGAGAGGCAAAATGGATGTTATAAACAAGTACCTGTATGTCACTTAAACTTTAAGACTATCATCGAATGATAGAAGAAAGATTTATAAATAGATTTTCTAAGAACTGATTACAGAATCACAAAATTGTCATGGTTGGAAAGGACCTCTGAAATCACCACGTCCAACCATAACACAAAACCGCAACCCACACCCTACAATCTTGGCCACTAGAGCATGCCCCGAAGTGCCACATCTACACCTTTCTTCAATACCTCCAGGGATGGTGACTCAACCACCTCCCTGGGCAGGCTGTTCCAGTGCCTGACCACACTTCCAGTAAAGTCATTCTTCCTAATATCCAGTCTAAACCTACCCTGCCGCAACTTCTGACTATTTCCCCTGGTCCTGTCATTATTCACTTAGGAGAAGAAGCCAGCACCCACCTTTCTACAACCTCCTTTCAGGTAGTTGTAGGGGCAATGAGGTCTCCCCTCAGCCTCATCCAAACTAAACATGCCCAGTTCCCTCAGCCTCAACTCAGAAGACTTGTTCTCTAGACCTCTCACCAGCTCGGTGGCTCTCCTCTGTTGACTGCAGACTTCCTGAGGGTGCACTCAATCCCCTCATCCAGATCATCAATAAAGATATTAAACAAGACTGGTCCCAAAACTGAGCCCTGAAGGACACCACTGGTGACCGGATGCCAACAAGATTTCACCCAATTAATCACAACTCTCTGGGCACAGCCATCCAGGCCAGTTTTTTACCCAGTGAAGAGTACACTTGTCTATGCCATGATTTACCAGCTTGTCCAAGAGATTGCTGTGAGGAATGGTGTCAAAAGCCTTACTGAAGTCCAGGTAGACAATGTCCACAGCCTTCCCCTCATCCAGAAGGTAGGTCACATGGTCATAGAAAGAGATCAGGTTGGTTAAGACCTCTGTTTCATAAACCCATGCTGGCTGGCCCTGATCCCTTGGCTGCCCTGCACTTGTCATGAGAGCTCACTCAAGATGATCCTTTCCATGATCTTTCCTGGTACTGAGGTCAGGCTGAGAGGCCTGTAGTTCCCCAGATCCTCCTTCTGTCCCTTCTTGTAGATGGGTGTCACATTACCCAGCCTCCAGTCATCTGGTACCTCCCCTGTTTACCAGGATCGTTGATAAATGATGGAGAGAGGCTTGGTGAGCTCTCTTGCCAGCTCCTTGATTACCCCTGGGTGAATCCCGTCCGGCCCTCCTGCTATATTCTTTTCAGATGAATGTTGCTGGACACCCTGGGAGCTGATGCTCCGTGAAGTTTGTTTTCGGTGATACTTACCGGAGGAAAATAATTTCTGTAATAATATTACATTGTAAAGAACATGGGGTTTTTTAGGACATACAGTTTTTCAGAGATAAATTGTGGACCATCATTCAACATTAGGCAAAAGATTTGTCTGGTTTGGTTAAACATTTGTGGATATATTCTGAATACAGATTTCATATTCATACATAAAACATTCCTGACTTAAGTGTTATGAGGGAAACATCAGCATTTTCCCACTAGTTTACCAGATTTGAATCTATTTCCTTGTTGACCGAAAACTCTATTAGTTTTCCATGAGCCCTGCCTCAGTTGTGATATTTTCCAGTAGTTTCTGGTGGGTTTTTTTGGTCACTGTTCTTTATCCAAAGCCTTTGGAATAGCAGCTAGGATGAAAGTTAGTTATACAGTCTTGAATGTGTACGTTTTCCTCTATGGCAGTTAAACAGTTGAGTCTGGCATTATACTAAGTTGTGCACTTAAGCAGTACAGCACAGATTTTATTTTTGTTTTCCACATTACAAATTTTGAAACTAAAAATATAAACAAATCACACATCAGGTCTGAAGTTATAAGAAAAATATTTTCAGATTGTTTCTTATTCAGGTTTCTGTAAGGAAGAAAGTTCCTTTGACAGAAAAGAACCAATATGGAAGTTTTGACCTGCTATTCTTGCAAATTTGAAAAATTCTTAACATTCAGTGATTTTATCTATTCGCTTACCATTGGCTAGATTCCATTCTTTTGTTTTAAATATCATTGCAGTCTTCAAATGTAGGGACTGTCTTTCACATTGTAAGTACCTACATCATTCAAGTTTGTAGTAAGGACTGATTAGTCAATTCTGTTCACTCACATATTACCCATTGTGATATGTGAGTCATGCTGGTGGATTTTGTAAATCTGTAACCACAGAAGCATGCACATTAATAAAATTTCCTTCAAATTTGTCCTCTATTAAAAAAACAGAAATGTATCTATTGGAAGTGGAAAAATAGCAGTCTAAGTTGATGGCACTACAGGAATTCAGAAGCAAAGATACCTTCAGTGAGTGGTGGCTTTTGTCTTTTTTTGTTGCCTGTGTTTAAAGATGAAACTTGTCTGGTTTTATTCACATTTGTATGAAAAAATGACAAAAAGCGTTTAGTGGTTCTGTATCTATTGTGATCGAGATAGGCCTAACTCAAAATGCATGCCTCTGAGAACTTAGTAATATTTAGTTATTTTGATGATGTAGTTTTATGTGGGCTCATTACTCCTTGCTAGCCTAAGGAAGAGGTTGAGTCACTATTCCTGGAGGTATTTAAAGGATGAGTAGATGTGGCACTTAGGTGGACTTGGCAGTGCTAGGTTTATGGTTGGACTCAATCCTAAAGGTCTTTTCCAAACTAAATGATTCTATGACTCTATGAAATGCATAAGGGAACTTAGTTAAGATTTTGTTGTTACTCAACTTTGCTCTTCCTTAGCTTCCTCCTCAGTAATTTGAAAAACAGTATATAATTGTATCCTGGAAACTTGGTCCTTGCCCAGTCTGACCTCTCAGTGACTTTAAAATTTCCATTGTTAGAGAATACAGAAAAAGGTATAAGGAAATTAATTATCTAATGTACTTGGAGAGAAAAATGTCTTCAGAAATCATATATTCTTCTGGACAATATTTTTAAAATATTTTCCTTTAGTAGGTTTGTCACATTCAGTAGACTCTCAGCCAATTGATGGAGTAAAATAATGTGCCTCAGTACTTGTTTCATGTCCGTGTAAATCAGGATTGATTCTTCTTGAGGCTAATATATTAAGCCATTGTAAAATAAGGGTAAGATCAGAATCAGGCCTTCTGATTAGAAAAAAAGTAAATCTTGCAAGTATATTAATATTAAAACACCCCAAGACCTCAAGAATCAAAAGGGCTTAACCTTCCTCACTGCTATGCAATACTACTCTGTGACCTTTATGAAATTTTCTGTTGTCATTCAGATGCACAGAAACATTCTGCCAGCACAAAAATAAGCAGCAAGAAGCTTTGCTTCCTTCTCTCACACGCCTATATGGTAACAATAATTATTTATTTCACTCTTGAATTTCTCTATATTTGTAGAGGTATAATAAGAACTGGCAATGCAAATTTCCTTTATAATATAATGAACTGATGGCTGAAAAAGATGTAAAATTTTAACCCCACTTCCCACCCCCATTGCTGAGATGACCTGCCCAGTATTTAAATGCTTGCTGTTAGAAAAAAGTCTATCATATATTTTTAATCCCTGGGTTTGAATCAAACTTCACACTGCTTTTGTTGTTCTTAGATATCATTTAGTGTACAGGTTTTTAAAGCACAGCATGGTATAGGCAGCTTGTGGCTTCTCTAATCAACCTAAGTCATCAGTGACAGTCTAACATATATGAACATACTGCACTGAAAATCTATGCCCTGAGAGTATTATTAAGTTTATAAAATAAAGCACTTACAGACTGTGAACTGTCTGGACAAAAGATACTGTAGAATTTTAATTTTTAATAACAGAATCTGTTTCTGGGTACCAGTTATGAAACAGTCTTTAATTATATGAACATACACCTCTTTTTCCTCAAGCCTTCTGCCTCCTTCAGTGCATGCTCTGGATAATGTGTTCTTCAATATTTTGTTTTCTCGTTGCTGTTGATTGTGTTGCCCTGAGCCTTATTTATCATCCATATTGAAACCAGCTCTGAAGAGAAATTATTAATTTTTCCTTGGGCTTTTCTAAGGCTTTATAACTAGAATGGCTGAGCTTCTATGCAAATATTAATAATTACACAATGCCATGTAAGATGACAGGTGCTATTATCCCAGTCAGAGAAGAAAACTGGCAAGAGACACTGCTGGTTAAAACAGTCACTAATAGTTAAAAATCGGAAGATTTTCTGTGTACTTTGTGTAAAACACTGCATACTCTAAGCATCCACTCTAACTTCAAAGCACAGTTCACACTGACTTCAGATCACAGCTTTGAGTGATCAGTGCTGCATATTCTGGGATACCCAGCAAGGTACGCTCCCCTAAGATGCCAATGTCCTGAACAGCATCAGGAATGGCTTTCAAATCCTAACCAAATTCACATGGGAGTTTGGGGAAAGAAGGGGATAGAATGTATTTTTCTTCAAGGCAGCATTCACCTCTCTGTAGTATGTGACTCTGGTGTTGTAGAGGCAGGTGTACTGCTCATTGGCACAACAGCTTTCTTCATTACTCAGTCATTACTTACTGCTAAGAATAGACCTCTTCTGTGTACAGAACAAGTTAACGGAGGCTCTGGAGAGGATTGCATTGAACTATGTCATTAAAGGCTATATCATACATGGATGTATCTAAGTTACGTAAGAAGCCTTATGTCTCAGAGCTGCTATTTTTGACTTTGCAACCTAAAGAACATTCTTTTAAGGCAGTAAAATAGTCAGTGTGTACAATTATTTATAGGTTTTTAGAACTGTACTCCCACTCAGACATCTCAGCCTCAGTCATTGTGTTTTCTGCACTTTAATGTGGAAGCATCCTTTCCACGGGGTCCATTCCTAGCAGGGAAGTTCCTAATGGACTGGCACTTTCCCTGGGTACTTTCCCTGGGTAGCTGGACATAGCACAGGCTACAGAATTCCAGAGACAGGGAAGACATGCTGAGGCTAAAGTTAAAGCGGGCAAACACAGTCCTAACAATACTTCAGGAGTTTCCTGATAAAATCTGAGACATCTCCACTAATGCTGTACAAACATATTTTTTGAGAAAGTTTGAAACTTGAGCAGATTCTGGTGGGTTTTCAAAGGATTGGCAAAAGGCTTAACTCTGAAAGACAAGTTACTTCTGCTCAAATATTTTTATATTTCTGCTTCAAAATAAGACTGAAGTCAAAAGGAATCAGAATGGAAATGAAACTTACTTAGAGTTCCCTTAGGGAGATACTATTGTTAACATAAATGTCAAGTTTTCAGTTGAGATATTTTTTTGTGGCTAAATCAAATAATTTTTTTAAGACTGAAAAAAGTTGACTTACTTATTATACTGGGTCACTCTCTATTTTCTTTAATTACTTTAATTGATTTTCCTCTGTAGTAAGTGTGGCTTTTAAAGATTAAAAAAAAAAAAAAGAGAAACAATATTGTTTCAGTACATTTCATAACTGTTTTTCAAGGAATTAAGTTTTTAAAGTAAAATATAAACATTGTGTTTGCACAGCTGCTTGTTGAGTGTTGACATTAAAAAAACTTTGCCTAGCAATATTGCTTAAACTCTCCCTGTGAAAGTTTTTTATGAGGAATAGTATAGCTATAATAGCGTATTCTGCTCACAAGAGCCAGAAATGCAGTGTCAGTCTTTGACATGACAGGACAATTTTTTAAGATACTTCTGTCTTTATAAAATTCAATATGGTCTCAGGACCTCTGAATGCCCCTTCATGATTTTTCTCCTTATTTATTGATTATTACTTTCTCTACTTACAGAATTAGCTGCTGTTTCTTTCTTTGTGTATTTAAAAATTATGAAAATTTTAAATTTTTATTTTCCCTTTTCCTTTCCATGATTTGTATTATATCCACTATGTTATACTATGTACTATTTTAACTATAAAGCATACAAATATAAAGCTATTAGACAGGAGAAGGTGAAGGCAGAGTATGATCACATTCTTTATGATCACTTAATTCACAGATGGCTCCTCTGTATTTGGTTCGATTATTTTTATTAATAATTTTATCCTCTTGCTCCCCAATGTTTTAATGTAGATACAAATAAGCTGCAGATAACCATACTTATTTTAATAATACAGTATGACAAGAATATGATTATCTTATATGTTACCTCATGGTATTTAGTCACCTAGTGACATTTTCAGGAATATTACATGTTATTACTCCCAGTGATTTAAATGGGACTATGTGTGTTAGAATAAATAGAAAAGTTTTTAAAAGTAAAAAGTTCAGTAGTCTAAAAGCAGTAATTGACAATCATGGTTTAAGCATGAGCAGAGACAAGCTAAACTGCAGAATATTAGACAACCAATTAAAGGATTTATAATTTTTTAGACACAACTGTTCATGTTTTTCCATGTCAAAAATGTTATGCCTAGTATGTAATCTTATTAGACTAATCTTCAGAAATGCCTTTTTTAAATTAATAATAATAAGTTTAAATTCAGAGGTCTGCCTGAATATAAATTTTTTTTCAAGCCCACTATATGTGCCTTTACCACCTCTTTGTTACATTTTCTATAAAAAAAAATGCAGTGCTATTTCTTTAGGAAAACTTAAATTCTGGAGGAAAATAGTACCAGTCAGAAATCCTGGTTCTGTGTCACATCCCTAAAGGCTGTTTGTTGCTAAGCAGTGAAGGGAGTATAATTTAATGCAGTCTGATTTTGCCATCATGTCCCTAGCTCAGCAGTACTCCTCTGCAAACCTTTTTTTCCTTTTGAAACATAGAAGATGGTATACAACGAATGAAACAAAAGTTTACTAGCCTGGTAGGACCACAGGTTATATTTTAAAAAATTAAATGTATTGACACTTTGACCATCATTTAATCATTTAATCTGGTGTAGGCAAACTACCGACACTTGCCAGACTCCTCAAAATATCAGCTTCTGTGATAATTTTAAACACGCATACATTTCATAAGCTGCCTAAAAACTCTTCTCAATCTAATAAAATTCTAGAAAGCAGTTTGTCTTCAATGTAACTTAATAAAGCCTCCTAAATTAAAAAAAAATATAAAATTTAAAGGCAATACTGCTCTTGTTGAACAGAGACATATTTATTTTACAATTGCTAATGTGCAATCTCTGGGATTTATGTCAGTAAGCTTAAAAAACTAGGTAGTTTTCAGGATTTTTAAAATTGCTTATTTTACATCAGGAATTTTCACTCGAAAAACTGAAAGAAGCTGACTGCGCTAGAGCAAAACCAGTATAGCCACTGCACCTAAGGTTACTTCTTTCTTGGATCTGCCCCCATACATATGGGGAATCATGCTGCAGCTTGCTCCTGCTACAATAGCTTGCCTAAAAAGAAGTAATTTTCTTGTAAGGCTACAAAGATGATGAGGGGACTGGAACACCTGTCTTATGAGTAAAGGCTGAGGGACTCTTTTTAGTCTGGAGAAGAGAAGGCTGAGGGGGGATCAGATCAATGCCTATAAATAAAAGGTGGGTGTCAGGAGGATGCAGCCAGTATTTGTTCAGTGGTGCCCAGTGACAGGACGAGAGGTAGCGGGCACAAACTGGAACATAGAAAGTTCCATCTAAACATGAGGAGGAACTTCTTTACTTCGAGGGTGACAGAGCACCATAAGAGGCTGCTCAGAGAAGTGAGGTCTCTGTCTCTGGAACCTTTCAAAACCTGCCTGGACATGTTCCATGAAACCTACTATAGGTGGACCTGGTCTGGCAGGGGGGTTGGACTAGATGATCTCCAGAGGTCCCTTTCAACCCCATATCATTCTGTGACTCTCCGATTTTGTGATTTTGTTAAATCCGGATCATTTGGATAGGGCAGTTCTTCAGGCAGTTATGCCAGTTGATGTGACGGGGAAAATAAAAAGTTTTCTGACAGCAAACATGCAGTAGTGTAAAGGGAGCCTGCTCAGCTGCAAGTGAAGAGGGCGTGTGACACACCTGTGTTTGAAGTGCTGTCTATAGAGCTGTGATTGATTCCAGGAAGCATTATTGATTATCAAAGTTCTGGCCAGAAAAAATACTTAAGGAATTTATCAGACATATTAGGAAAACTTTTGGTGATTTGGAAAATATTTTCTCTGGTTTGAAGCAATGTGTTTTCAAAGATAAGTAAGGTAAATTTGTCTCTGAATAAGCCTAGTAGCTACATTGTACTATATGTTAATAAAAATCATGAAGTTTTTCAGCTGAACTTGGGAACTGGGCCTCCATTTTCTTTGAGTTAGTAGCATCAGTTTTAAATCAAATCTTTGAAAAACTCCTAGTACTGAAATTCTCATAGCTGTCAAAAATATTTTTGAGAGTTGCTTTCCTTTTAGCCACATTTCAAAACAGGTTCCTGAGTTTATTTTTTTTAAAGTGTTTCAGCTGAATTTCAATATGACTTGCTATTTTCTGTGACTTTATGCAAAAGTAGCCTGCAAAACTGTTGATAAAACAAGAGACTGGTAATATTGCTGAAACAAACCTTGAGATACCAAATAAGCAGTATCAGGAGAAGAATGTAACAAAGATAACCAAAACATTATTAGGTATTATAGTAGTATATCACAACAAATTGTTGGTTAATGAATGTGTTGTGTAGTGCCCACCTACTTCTAAAGGGTGCACAACAGTCACACTGTCAGTTTTTCCCAACCCTTCTTATTGCAGGTTGTTCTTACTTTTGCTTGTTGAGAACTATATGATACTTAATATATGACCAGCTGCAAGTTCTCCTCTGAAATGTTGTATTCCTTCAGAGAGTCATTTTAATTGTGATAGTGACCTTCGTTTCTTGGGTTTTGCAGTTGGGTTTTGGTTTTTGTAGAATTCACTACAGTTAAAAAAAACTTATTATGAAACAACCCTTTTTTTAGCTTTGGACCCAGATATTATTTCTTCTTTAAAAACTGGATCCTTCATAAATGATTACATCAGATGAATGGTAGACATCTGGTAGCATAAAATGGAAAAAAGGAGAGATGAAGGACTAAGAAGTAATTAAGTACTGGAAATGGATTTGGAATTGCTATTTTATTTTTACAATTCTATTACCAGTTCTTTATATATCTCAAGTATTTCATCTTGCTCACAGTTTTTCATCCATAAAATAAGGTTAATAATATTCACTGTCTTCTTACCATTCCCTGTCTGTTTTGGTTAGTAATGTCTGAGATTTCAGAGTATATCTTGCTATATTCCTACCAATACCTACTACCAGAGAAGTTGATCTTATGTGTGATTTTAGATGTTATGTATTGTATAGAATATCGAGATGTAGTTGAGATACCAACATTAGAGCAAAAGCAGTGAATAATTTTTTGTAATTTAGGGTATCCCAACTGCTTTAAGGGCAACAGAGTTCCTGATCTACTCATACATATTCTTTATACAGGTTTGTTCTTCTTTGAGATAACCTGTTTGGGCCTGGTTTGTGGTTTATTTCTCATAGCATAACGTGGCAACAAAATCTGTTAACAACATTAATACATTCTTAAGTAAAATAGAGTTTGTTCATAAAGGGGTCCTTAAGAAATGTGCTGTCAAAAGATTCTTAATTTTATCTCCTTTGCAAGAAAAAGCAAAGGTGTTCTTTGGAAAGGCCTGAAAACCTACTAAAATACATGTAAGATTGTATTCTTGCGATAAATGTCAGCTGACAGAAAGAATTTTCCTAGGCATACTGCACTCTAATAGTGCTTGCTGATGCTATTGTATGAAGGATTTTAGAGCTTTCTGGAAGAAAATGTTTACAAAATGTCATAGAATGTAAAGCTTTGTACTTGAAAAAAGGTGTAAGGGGGGAAACAGTGATTTTCATTAGTACCTGGTTACATAAAGGCTATTCTGAACAATACAGACTGATTAGGTATTAGAGAGGAGAAAAGCACTTTTGTAAGTTTCTAGCCTTTTGGTTCTTCTGCTACTAGGAATTACCCTGAAAGCCCAAGATGAATTCATCTATATTTGAATTGAAATGCAGATCTGATTTTCAGTGATGTAACAGTGGTATGATTCTCCTCAGGCAACCTTTAAAAGAAGGGAATATTCTTGCTGATTTTGGAAAATTTTGGATCAAGGAGTTTGATTCTGCCTCAAACTGCTTGAGCAGTCACCTTCATGGAAGTTAGTTATTGTGTATGTGAAAAAAAGTATCCAAATATTTTGGGTTTACTAGCTATATATAAAAAGTTTATGCAGAAATAATTCTAATCTGATCTTTGTATGATGAAATAATGTTATGAAGGGGTAAAGTATATGTAGCTTGAATGACTGTAGCTGCAACATTTGATGTCACGAAAGTCTCATGAGGATAGCTTTAGATAACAGATAGTAGACAAGTAATTAACTTGTTTTTGTGAACAATAGATATATGTATTGTTTATAAAAGGGTGGATATACTAGGAAATGTCCAAATGACCATTTGAAAATATATAATTTGAACTGAACACACAGGTAAGCACTGTTTGCCTTTTGGATACAATAACCAAACAAAGAATTTATGACACCTGTGTCACAGAAATTGAAATCTACAGGAAAAAGAACTGGTTAAATATATGTGAAAGGGAATAATGGATTGTGTTCCAGCTCCTGGGTTATTAGGTGCCACCACAGACTCGATGGCCGTGCAAAGCTGTTCTTGTGTTTGCTACTTTTCATGGGTGCACGTGTGTAATACATTCAGCTGAACTGTACAGCTAAGCAAGGCTAATAAATTAGATCACAAGAAAAGAGTGATTAGATAGAAGCTCTGTCCAACGACACAGATAAAATCCCAGAATGAGAAATCCACAACGCTGACCCAATGTTCTCAATTTCAGTTCAATTTTAAGTAGAATGACAAGGGTTTTGAGAGAGCAAAGCACTTTGGCTAAATGAAATGTCAGCAAGTCTGTGTTTGCAGAAGGGAGCATGGAGAATTCAGACCTTTAAATCTGTAAGCAAATGTATTGAAAATGTAAACTCCTAATTAAAGGAAAAAGTGAAGTATTAGCTATCTGTCATAAAAGTAAATGCCTAATCATTAATGGAAAATACAAAAAGAACAATAGTAAATGGACCAGTCATTTTAAAATGTTGAATAGATTACTGGAGCTTGACACACTGTATTTTTGAGTAGAAAAATGCTAAAATGTTTATTTTATCTTCAAAATCTCTTTAGTCTGACAATTTAATTTGGCTATGTAGTAAGGCAATATGGAGTCCAGAGCTTTGAAGGCACAATATTACTCTGACTTCTCTTCTGGAACAAGTAAATCTTTATTACAATTTACACGTGTACTCAAACATATTGTTTCATGGAAATAGCCATAAACATAACAAGATTTTATGATACTTTCTGAGGTGCAGAGTAAATACAGGGAGATTTTTTCCAAAGCACAGAGTGTACTTCTCACCTCTCATGATGTCTGTAGGAATTTGCTGACAAACTTTCTTTTATGCCTTTGGTTACTATACCAGCTCCAAGAAGCAATCTGACATGCTATATAGGCGTTTCCTGATATCGCTAAACTATAGCAGAAGGTATTAAAAAATAATATACCTTCTCTTCTATCGTCCATTGCCAGACTATATCACATATGCACCACACTTCTTCTTTTGTCTTTCATTTTCATAGCTGTGTGTGCTGCCACTGTAGGATCATTGGAGTTAGCATTCATATTTAATGAAATAATTTATGTTGTATCTGATACACCATTCCTGGACAATAAATTACTCTTACTTTGAAACATCTACTAATCTATCTTAAACTGTTACATTCCAGAAATCCGAATATTGTATGTTTTTATTGTCTAATAAGACTCGTATGTGCCAAAAAACTGTTCCTATCTTTGTAAGTACTTCAAGGTACAAGAAGATCAGCAATTGTCAATAATAGTCTTGGACAAGAGACTACAAGTTCAGTTTCCTTAGAATAGTATAAAATATATATTCCCTTTGGGGGAAACATATGAAAGTAATTTTTCCTCTCTATTTAATCTGTTTTGTAAGGTACACTGTAATGCAATTCTATTTCAGCAAATGTTAAAACAACACTTTTTTTCTTTTGTGGAAGATGTGCATTTTTTTCCTACGGAAATTGCTTTCATGCAAAGAAAATACCAGGAGTTTGGGGGAATGTATCAAGTTATTTCTGTACAGACACTATTCATCAACAGACATTTAGGGATATTCAAGTAAAACATGTCAGTGAGAGATACATTATATGCTTATATAGAATTTCCTTGTGCCAACTTTAAAAACCCTTAAAATATATGTAGATTTCAAGCTGTGAAAAAATTAGTAGAATGGTCATTAGACTTGGCACTTAGAAAGTATATCAAAGATTTTTTCAATTTCTTTAAGAATATTACCAAGTTGGTAAGTTCTGTTCAAATTGCACATGTCAGCAATGAAGTACATAAATCTCTGGTTAGTTTATCTTGGCGAAGACTGTGTCCTCTTTTCCGTTCCACTGAGTAATAAATTGCATAAAGCAATTTCATTCAAGGACCAACCTGAGATAGAATAAAATCCTAAATGTATTATACTTGGCCATTAATTGATAATAATGGGCTAACCTTCAGATATCTCAGTCTTGTAGTTCTTATATTTGGGGACTGAATTTGATTTTTTTAAGTTCAGTCATCTTTAAATGTCAGTGGATATGAATGTCATACCCAGGTTCTGCCTGGAACTGCGCTCTCTCATAAAAATACAGGTTTGGTTTTATTTGCTCTAATCTCTGTGCAGAGATGTTAAGGAGGATTAAGTTATTCTTGGTGAAATATTATTTTATTGTATTTTTAGAATTTTATTATATAAAAATCTTTCATGAGCTACCTGACTTACCCAGCATGACTGTCAAAACTTTCTAAGTATGCTTAGAAACAGATACTTATTTTCAGAGTCCTCTTAAGAGGTCGCATTCTCTCTGTGCCTGAAGTAAGCCTGGTGGACTTTAAGCTTGTGGCATATACTGTATTTGAAGTGCATTCAAAATATAAGAATTAATGGGTTAGTGTGTTCTGTACTAAATAAATTTTTTATATAACATCTTCACTGTACTTAAATCCATGAGATTTTTGCCATTCGCATTATTTATTTGTGGGATTGGTGGTATGCTTTCACCTTTTCTGATGCATGAGAGCTCCCTTGGGCCAAATAATGACAAAAGCAATATGTCATCATTTTTGCCCCACATAATCTCAAATGCTTGGAAGCTGTCTTAATTGTGCTTTGCATTTGTATTACTCCTTCTGGGACATGCATGTGAAAGAAAAAGAGAACTAATAGTACTTTGAAGGAGTGTAGACATATATTTTTTATTCTTCAGTAGGCCGCTTAGATCTAGAGGTAAGATCTAAGGTTATTTGAGTTTGTTTCCACAAGGACCTTGTTGATTTGGCCTCTCCATGAAGGAACATTATTTTTCTGCAGTTCTCTTTTGGACAAGCCAGGATATTTTTGTTTGAATGAAACTGTGTTTGTTTTTTGAGAATAATTTCTTGTTAATGAAGTAGCAACAGAATAAGACATTGTACAAGAGCCCATTACATTATTGGCAATGTTTTTTAATACCCTAGCAGATATATAACTTGCAGTGGCAGCTATGTTACATTTTCAGAGAAAGAGTGTATTCAATAGTAAAATTTCATATGAAAGAATTGCAAACTATATACTATAATGAACATTCAAAGGAGAATTCTTGTACAATAGATGTGAAATTGAAAGTAGAACTTTACTTTTTGGAGCATTTCTCAATGAATATGATACGTTTGTGCTATGAAAAGATAAAAATTGGTATAAGCAGTTGTATGAAAAAAAGAAAGAAGTAGCTATGTCTTGTTATGGAGATACACCAGACTTCTGAGTGATGAAGCAAAGGAGGTATTTTAAGCTCATTGATTAAAGGTCAATATAGAAGAAAATGAAGGGTGTTCTCTTCAAAGTAGCAAAATAGGTTTCATGCTTCTGTAATAGATGAGATTGCTAGAAATGCAGTACAAGAGCTCTCCAAGGGGTAAAACCTTCAAACTGGCTATTTCAATGAGTAGCCAGTCCTGAGGAAATTATCAAACAAATTAACCATATGGCCAGTCTGGAGGATGTGAAAAAATAGTAGTAAAGCAGCAGGATGCAATTGGACTATATATTGTTTTAGTTAGAACAGGTGCTTTCACATTATATTTAGGTAGTGACCAAGAACGAGTAGTTCAGAGCAATGCTCTGAATTTAATAACAGAATTTAACAACAGCACAGAATTTATCTTACTTTGGAAAGGCTGGGCTATAGGGTGAAACTTTCTTTCAAAGGATATCATGAAACTTAATCTCTAAATCGGCAAAGATTGTTCTGCTTTATCATTATTTGGGTCCCCTCTCCCCTTAATTTACATTTGTCTCCTATATATACACTTAATTTTTATTTTCTCTCATTCCTCTTGTTTGTGCTCCTTCTGCTTATTCTTGCATTCTCTCTTTTCTTTAGCTTTAGGAATTAAATAAAGCAGCCAAAAAGGGACAAGTCAGTAATCTTCCATTTTGTCAAGCCTTGTCTTTTCAAACAGTTTGGTTCAGACTTCTGAATTTGTGGATCAAAGCAACCAGAAAGATCATTCTATCAGGATACAAGTCCATCACAGTAGAAGGCATTTGTCCTCATTTCAATCTAAACTGCAAAATAGTTTTTGGCTGTGCACAGTGTGAAGTGTGGCCCCGTGTAAAGGTGATTATTTAATCTGAATTGAACAACTGCATTTTGAGATACCATAGCTTCTATACATACTGCAAGACCAGCATCTCTAAGAGGTTCTAGTTTGTGTTAATGGTCCAAATCATATTGTATCTGCCAAAAATTTAATGTTCTAGAAATACACCAGATGAATTGGTCCAGATTTCATTACAGCATCACTAAGGGCCATCAGGTCAATGCAAACATTTGTTGAAATGTCTTGGTAACTTTGCTACTGGACTATGATTATCTACTTTCTACTCATTCTGTTCACAATTGTGTGCCAAAAATGCCATGTAATCTTCTGTTCAGCACATCTACAATCTCGTGTTTGATATCTCTGTGGCTGTCAGCTGCACTCATTTCACTACAGAGCGTTCCATCCTTCTCTATTACTTCACATGGCTTTACAATTTTGGAAGCTATACCTGTTACTACCTACTATTCATTTTTTTAATGAATATAATACTCATCTTCTGTTGATCACGTTTTCCAGAAATGACAGGATGTCTGAGGTTCTCATGCAGTTTCCTTTTAGCATTCCCTAGTTATCACATCCTCTGATTTGCATTGCTGATTCTTTTTTGATGTTGAACCACATTCCATTAAAATTTTCTCCCTCGGATATTTCATTCTTATACTTAGTCAGAATTACTCATATTCCTTATTGAATGATATTTAACACAGTGAGAAAGATAAGGATATGTACGTAGCAATCATAATTGATTTTTGATGGCTTATATTCCTGACGATGGCCTTTATAGCTATGAAAGGTTTATAGGAAATACTTTATTCCTTTACAATCTCCTTGAGTACCCTACCTCTCCCCTAACTGCTATGTCTTCCCATTTCTGTTCCTTACAACCAGTTCCTTTTCCATCTCTCCATTTTCTTTGTGATGACCCTTTCCAATTTTCAGTGCTGTGGGCCTCTTCATTTCAGTCTTCTCAGTTTTCTCCCCGTGTTTTCTGTAAAGGCCTGAGTAAGGTGTTTACTATTCAAGGGGCTTAATCTTCTTTATTCGGATTGTTTATTCTTTGCTTATTTTTCTCCTTTAGACTACTGTCTCTCCCTGTAATGATTTCATTCTCACCTACAGTGAAACCTTTGAAGTTGTGTGTGAAGGAGTAAACTCTTTCTACCTTAAGGAGTAATTTCATTTAACTTCTATTTATTGCTGTCTCCTAAGGTGGTATTTAGATAGCTTTACATGGTGGTGCGTTGTAATGCTGCTTAGTGTAATGCAGAATACACTTCATTAAATATATATATATGATACAGTTTCTTATAAATGTACCTAGCAAGTGACACAAATGGAACAGCACAGTGCCAGGATCTCCTCAACATAGTTAATTCAGTTCATAAAGGAAATCCCTGTGCAGTACTACAAAGCTCTCATGTCTTGTGAGTCAGATTGAAAACAAAACTGAATACAAGTTACATTGGAAAAGTTTAAATTACATTGTGTACAAAAGCTATTTTGGGTGCCCAAGTTTAGATTCCATACAGAAGAAGTGTGTGTGTGTTTTCTAATGCATGGTCTGTAATGCAGCTGCTAGTTTCTTGTCCTTTGAGGAAAGGTTCAAACATGCAGACAGGGAAGCTTTACCAGCTTTGCAGAGGATGGAGAATGCTCCAAGATAGACAGCTGCCTGGGACTTCCATGAAATGCAATTGCCCGTGAAAATCAGCACATGAAGTGAATGCATTTTCATTCTAACTGATTCTGAAGGCCATTCACATTTGGACTTGTGGTCAAACAGTGAACTTGGCTTTTATCTTACCACTCTATCACTTCAGCCATGGTGAGGTCCAACTGAGCTATTAGCAAGAGAAGCTAAGGCTTGATTTGGAGTGAGTTTTTCCCTTTTTAGAACCAAAATAGCTGTGGAAGTAAAACAAAATTATTCCAAAAATCAAGGACAAATAGCAAGGAATTAATCAATTTTATTTACTAGCAATACATTAAACATCAGCAAGAAGAAAATAAAAGCAATGAGGAAAGCTCTAATGAGGTAGCTTATAAATTGGAAATTGCCCGTTTGTGAGACGTAAAAATCGATTATAGTCCATAAAGAACATAATGGTATCACTGAAGGTTTGGAAACACTGTCTGTCATTAGAATTCATGAGGGGATATACTAGCCTTTCCCTCTGTAAAGATTTTACGTTCATCATTTGGCAACGTGGAGACCAGGTAGCCTGGCTCAGCTGGTAATTAATTCTGACATGAGACTGAACATAAAGGAAGCTGAGGAGCTTCTTATGACAGAACTTCCGTTAGCTGTAAAAGTGCTTTACCTGACATTTCCCATGGAAGCAGAGCATTATCTTTTGTTCTAACTTTTGTCGTTGCTGAAGAAAGAATGAAGAGAATGATCTATCCCCTAGCACAGAAAACTATAATAAAAATATGGGCTAAATTCTGTTTCTAACCTGAGGTAATTAAGGAGGGAGATAGCCAAGGTCTTCAGCATCACCTAACAAAGAAAGGGAGCATTGCATGCCTAAGCTCAGGAGACGAGGAACACATTTCTCCTTTTAACATTTCATCTTCTTTCCTTTAACCTTTAATTACATCAGTGAGTCTATATATGAGATGGGAATTAGAGTCTATTCTACATGGTGAATTCTAAAACCCGTTTCTCTATAGGGATAAATAATTTATACAGGCTTGCAAACCAGCAATTTAATGAGCCCTTATGCATGTAAACAAAGTTATAGCTCTTCTTAGCTACTGCAGAGATCTTCCGTAAGTGTCTAGGGTGAACAAAGGCAGAAGTTGTGTACAGCTTCTGGTATCTTACTTGGATTTAATATATAGCAATCCTGTGGTAATTGTCTTCAGAGTCGTTAAATTCCAATTTGACCACTATGATGAACTGGAGCCACCAAATAGACTGTGATCACCTAATGCTATTTCCTGTATAATAGAGGCCAAACAATTTGATCTAGTCATTTCTTAAGGAAAGGAAATTAAAAGGGATGCAGCCCTTTTATAAGGCCAAGAATTTAAAAGTGAAAAAAAATGTTTATTTAATTTTTTCTATAACAAATTATCTGTCTTAGAAACTGAAAGAGGAATCACCCTTCAGGAAAATGTGGTGTGTAGAATTCAGAAAACAATGTGTCTCTTTGCCATTCACGTCTTCTACACCATCTCTAGACAATCCTCACTACTGTACTACATGAAAACAAAATCAATTTCAGAAAGCATTCAATTTTCTTTTGTTTTGAAGCACAAACTTATTGCAATATGCCTACTGATTAAAATGTGCTTACACATAGCTAAGCTACATGGATTTTTTTTTAATGAAGTGATTCATCATTAGAAAATTATTAAGAATTTTAATGAAATACTCCCACAGAAGCATGTCAGTTGCAACAACAATTTCATCAGAGATAATCCTTGTCTTAGTTTAGAAACATAGAGCTATATCCCTGCAGAACCAATAGTTTAGTGGCTAGGGCACTGTTTTTTGTATACATTTTATATATTTATATCTATATCTATATCTATATATCTATATATATTAAATTCTCTTTGGAAGAAATTATACCTACATGTTCAATTGCATAGTATTGAACACGTGCAAAATTAAGCATATACAGAGATTAAAACAACCTGGTTTTCTTCTGGTTGAAAGCAAGCTGTAAAAGCCTTTACAGTTTTTGCTTGAAGTTAAGTTGAAGTATTAGCTTCAGCTGCAAAACTGGAGAGAAGACCCTATAAAATATAGTGTATTATTTAATATATTCTGAGAAAGTCAAATGCAGGCTATTTGCACTTCATTGTGGTATTCATGAGGAGGACATTTTCTGGAGCTAGACATATTATCAAGTTACCNTTTAACTTCTATTTATTGCTGTCTCCTAAGGTGGTATTTAGATAGCTTTACATGGTGGTGCGTTGTAATGCTGCTTAGTGTAATGCAGAATACACTTCATTAAATATATATATATGATACAGTTTCTTATAAATGTACCTAGCAAGTGACACAAATGGAACAGCACAGTGCCAGGATCTCCTCAACATAGTTAATTCAGTTCATAAAGGAAATCCCTGTGCAGTACTACAAAGCTCTCATGTCTTGTGAGTCAGATTGAAAACAAAACTGAATACAAGTTACATTGGAAAAGTTTAAATTACATTGTGTACAAAAGCTATTTTGGGTGCCCAAGTTTAGATTCCATACAGAAGAAGTGTGTGTGTGTTTTCTAATGCATGGTCTGTAATGCAGCTGCTAGTTTCTTGTCCTTTGAGGAAAGGTTCAAACATGCAGACAGGGAAGCTTTACCAGCTTTGCAGAGGATGGAGAATGCTCCAAGATAGACAGCTGCCTGGGACTTCCATGAAATGCAATTGCCCGTGAAAATCAGCACATGAAGTGAATGCATTTTCATTCTAACTGATTCTGAAGGCCATTCACATTTGGACTTGTGGTCAAACAGTGAACTTGGCTTTTATCTTACCACTCTATCACTTCAGCCATGGTGAGGTCCAACTGAGCTATTAGCAAGAGAAGCTAAGGCTTGATTTGGAGTGAGTTTTTCCCTTTTTAGAACCAAAATAGCTGTGGAAGTAAAACAAAATTATTCCAAAAATCAAGGACAAATAGCAAGGAATTAATCAATTTTATTTACTAGCAATACATTAAACATCAGCAAGAAGAAAATAAAAGCAATGAGGAAAGCTCTAATGAGGTAGCTTATAAATTGGAAATTGCCCGTTTGTGAGACGTAAAAATCGATTATAGTCCATAAAGAACATAATGGTATCACTGAAGGTTTGGAAACACTGTCTGTCATTAGAATTCATGAGGGGATATACTAGCCTTTCCCTCTGTAAAGATTTTACGTTCATCATTTGGCAACGTGGAGACCAGGTAGCCTGGCTCAGCTGGTAATTAATTCTGACATGAGACTGAACATAAAGGAAGCTGAGGAGCTTCTTATGACAGAACTTCCGTTAGCTGTAAAAGTGCTTTACCTGACATTTCCCATGGAAGCAGAGCATTATCTTTTGTTCTAACTTTTGTCGTTGCTGAAGAAAGAATGAAGAGAATGATCTATCCCCTAGCACAGAAAACTATAATAAAAATATGGGCTAAATTCTGTTTCTAACCTGAGGTAATTAAGGAGGGAGATAGCCAAGGTCTTCAGCATCACCTAACAAAGAAAGGGAGCATTGCATGCCTAAGCTCAGGAGACGAGGAACACATTTCTCCTTTTAACATTTCATCTTCTTTCCTTTAACCTTTAATTACATCAGTGAGTCTATATATGAGATGGGAATTAGAGTCTATTCTACATGGTGAATTCTAAAACCCGTTTCTCTATAGGGATAAATAATTTATACAGGCTTGCAAACCAGCAATTTAATGAGCCCTTATGCATGTAAACAAAGTTATAGCTCTTCTTAGCTACTGCAGAGATCTTCCGTAAGTGTCTAGGGTGAACAAAGGCAGAAGTTGTGTACAGCTTCTGGTATCTTACTTGGATTTAATATATAGCAATCCTGTGGTAATTGTCTTCAGAGTCGTTAAATTCCAATTTGACCACTATGATGAACTGGAGCCACCAAATAGACTGTGATCACCTAATGCTATTTCCTGTATAATAGAGGCCAAACAATTTGATCTAGTCATTTCTTAAGGAAAGGAAATTAAAAGGGATGCAGCCCTTTTATAAGGCCAAGAATTTAAAAGTGAAAAAAAATGTTTATTTAATTTTTTCTATAACAAATTATCTGTCTTAGAAACTGAAAGAGGAATCACCCTTCAGGAAAATGTGGTGTGTAGAATTCAGAAAACAATGTGTCTCTTTGCCATTCACGTCTTCTACACCATCTCTAGACAATCCTCACTACTGTACTACATGAAAACAAAATCAATTTCAGAAAGCATTCAATTTTCTTTTGTTTTGAAGCACAAACTTATTGCAATATGCCTACTGATTAAAATGTGCTTACACATAGCTAAGCTACATGGATTTTTTTTTAATGAAGTGATTCATCATTAGAAAATTATTAAGAATTTTAATGAAATACTCCCACAGAAGCATGTCAGTTGCAACAACAATTTCATCAGAGATAATCCTTGTCTTAGTTTAGAAACATAGAGCTATATCCCTGCAGAACCAATAGTTTAGTGGCTAGGGCACTGTTTTTTGTATACATTTTATATATTTATATCTATATCTATATCNGAAGTATTAGCTTCAGCTGCAAAACTGGAGAGAAGACCCTATAAAATATAGTGTATTATTTAATATATTCTGAGAAAGTCAAATGCAGGCTATTTGCACTTCATTGTGGTATTCATGAGGAGGACATTTTCTGGAGCTAGACATATTATCAAGTTACCTGAAGTGGCCTGTGTCTTCCAAGGATTAGTCATAAAACAAGGTGGGGTTGGGGAATAAAAGAAAGCATCAAAGACTTAGGGGCCTCCTGTATAAGTTTGTTTTGAAAATAATTTACGTATATTTAAGCCTTATGAAATAACTGTGTTTAAGCCAGTGTCTTTATATATTAATGTCAGGATATTTTACTTATCACTTGTATTGATGGAAAAACTCCAGGAGGGATGCTGCATAGGTCCTGTTATAGTAATTTACTTTACTGTTTGTGATTTACACTGAAAGGCACAATTTGAATGAAAAATACATAAACGTGTCACATTTTCACATGTAATTACTAAAGTTTCAAAATCAGCTGAGCCTAAATTGATCTTTATAGCTATGATTTTCTGATTTATATGACATACATAGGCCAAACCATGGCCACATAATTTTTAATTGAAGTGTATGAATAATTCTGGCAAATAAAAAGGTAACCTTTTCCTCATGCCGCTACGAGAAAGTAGAAAAGAAAGTTAATTTCCCTCTTTTGAAAGATGTAGACTGATGTTAAGCTATAACATGGCTGCCTTGTTTTCGGCTGGCTTGCTTAAATGAGGGATACACTGCCCAACTGGCTTAGACCTTGACAGTCACTAGAGTCAGCAGGTATTAAAGAAACGAGAATCTTATAGATCATTTCACACAAAATGCTGGAGTTCTGTGTTATATTACCTAACAATAATATAACCATTAACATATATTTACATTCATTAGTTTTTCTGACAATTTTTGGACTGCCTGTTTCTCATCTGCAAAGGAGACTGAGTTATCTGCTGCTTTTGAAAACATTACATACACAGGTTTCATTTTGGATTTATGTGGTATAGTTAAAGAGACATTTGGAGATATCTACAGTATCTGAATGAGTTACTAGATAGAAAAAGCTGATAACTGGTTACATTAGAAAGAATTGGGTATATTTATGCCAATTTTAAGGTTGTTTTTTGATAGTCACATTGACTCAGACTCTAATAATTTGTCTTTCATAACATTTTCTAACTGAAGAACTTGAGACAGGAAAATCCCCCAAAAGGATATATCACATACTCAATCCTTTTTTTCTTGAAATTAGTACAAAATTATTTCTGTCACAGCAGAACATTTAGTGAGCTAATACTTGTTTAGACAAATAGCTGAAAGATGACAAAGTAATACAAGGAGGAATATAGTGAATGAGCCTCGATATCAGCATGTCTTGAATCAATATGCCATTTCAGAATATAACAGTGTATTAGGGCTCTGCTGAAAGGTTTGATATTTAATTGTGATCAAAAATCATAAACAACATAGCAATAAACATGTGAAATCTCTGTATTCTAATGATAATGGTTAGCTTTAGCTCTCTGTCTAGACCTGCTAAATGCTGCTAAGTGAATTACTGAATACAATGATGAGAAGTGATTCAAACATTCTGTTCTCAATATTAATTTTCTGGATGCCAGCAGACATTGTATGATGAATAAAGAAAGAAGTGAATAGGCATATGCTCATACCTATCAGTAGTAAATTATAACTTTGACAGCCTGGGAGTGTTAGGAATAGAGGGGCAAGTGGCTACAGTGCCTTAAGAAAGAGGAACACAGACGAAATGGTATTTCTTTTTAATGTGGCTGCTAATTTCAATACCTCGTTTTTATTACTGATTATATCCTTTGAAAACTGAACAAAATAATGAATTAGTTATGTAGAGATTAGGGATGTCATTCTCACGGAGAACTGTTTTATGGGGAAATAAGTTCAATGCCAGACATCTGGAAGGCAAAAAAATGTTCACTTATTAAAGTTATTTTTGTCAGTGATGTTAAATGGCAACCAAAAAAAAAAAAAAAGAATAGCTCCACTATACACAGGAAAATTCCATATCCTTCTTCATTTTGAAAATAAGCATATTTGTCTTTATCTTATTTCATCATAGTTTCATATTGTATGTGAAAAAAGCCCACATAATGATGTAAATGTGGTTGAGAACAAAAGTAGGAGAAGGACAGAATGAATTAAAGGATACAGCGGAAATAAGCAAAGGGGAAAAAAAGGAGTTCTATATGCCTTGAGTGCAAGAATATGAAAGAAGAATTGTAAGATGATGAAAGAAAAGGTGTGATGATGAAAGAAAAGGTGTGGACTTGTATGCAACAGAAGGTACAAAGAAGAATAAAATAGAAGCGTACCAAAAATATGTAAAATAGGGAAAGCAATAAATAACATTACAAATAATGGACTAGATTCTCATCTGGATAAATAGATCTAGCTCCAGTAATTTCAGTTTCTGCCGTACATACTGACAGCCTGGTCTATACGACCAATTTCCCTGTGGTAATTAAAACAAATCATTGACTTGAAGTTGATATAGCTGAGCTTTTTGCATCTCTGCACTGTCTAGGGTGGGCCTGGCTTAGTAATGTGCGTCTTCCCACAAGGTGCATTGATATTATCCTTAAATTAAAGTATTCCCACAAGCCTGTGCTTCCACGAGCACAGATTTCCCTTGGCAGCAACATTCTAAGCAACACTGGTATCCATGGCAGTATCTACTATGTATGAGTCTAAATGTGGAAGCTCTTTCCCCTTTCACAGTTTTTTATGATGCTACAATCCTACTGCCTACCTCCAGCTCGAGCCCTCATTCACCAGTTGAATTTGGACCACATACAGACGCACAGGAGACCTGGTCTGATGACTGCAGTTGCTCTCTGCAAAGACCCTGCTGCCTGTATTGCTGCTTCGGGATCATGAGGGCAGATATGGGAAAGGACATGGTTTGATGACAGTCACAGAGACCACCGTCATTGTCCCAGTCTGACCAAAGTTCCCAGGCACTAGCTGACAAGACCATATTATCACCTGAGCCTGGGTTAACCTGGTCACAGTGCTTTCCAAGGTGAAGCCCTTTGAAGCCCTGTGCTGGAATACAGTACACCATCTTTACAAAGAACAACAGTGGTGTTTTGAGGATGTAACTGCACCCTGCCTGCCTGCAGAGTGGAGGTGAAATGTTGAGGTGTTATTCGGCCAGCTCTCCACCAGACTGCACCTGACTGAAACCTGCTGTGCACTGCAGTGCGTTTCTGGGCGCATGGGAGAGCCTTTTCATCCAGACAGCAACCAGGAGGGCTGGATGCTGTAACGCTTGTGGTATCTGGGAGGTCTCCAGCATTTGCAGCCAGCAATTCCTGTCGAGAGAGGCTGGCAGTGTGTGTAATCCCACCCGTGGACCCTCTGGGTAGTACTCAAGTAGAAGACAAAACATTTTTTTTTATACAAAGATAAATAATTTTACTTTTAAAATAGGACGATTTTCAATCATTTCTCTCAGTCATTTTCTCTTCCATCAGAAGTGGTCGCTGGCTCCTTTCCCCTTGGCTATGGCTTTTGACTCTTCTCCTCCCTGTCGATCCATCAGCAGCTGTGCATTCCCTCATCCCCCAAAGCCTATGTTTGGGGCTTTGCCATCCCATCCATACCACTTCAGCTGTTTCCCCATGCTCCCAGGACTCCGTTTTGGCTCGTGGTCCCCCTCCCCTAGCAGCTGTCTCGCTCTGCCCCACAGAGCCTCTGGCCCCTCCTGAACCCTGTGCCCCTTCCTTCCCAGGCCTCTGCCCTCTGCTCTGGCTTGGAGCCAGGATGCTTTCTCCTTCGCTGCTCCTCCAGAGCTAGCCTCTGCCTTTGCCTCCTTCCCTGACCTCTGCTCATCTTCAGCAGATGGTGCCTTCCTGCCCATATCCCCCCCAGCATGCCTTTGGTTTCAGACCCTCTCCCCTCCCTGCCCAGCCTCTGCTGGCCACCCTCATCCCCCTTCCCAGACCCCAGGCGTGGGCGGTGTGCCTGGAGCCCTGTTTCCTATCCCTCAGCAGCTGTTCCTCAGGCACTGGCCCCGCTGTGACTCTCAGCCAGGTTCCCCCCCTTGCCCTCACAGCAGCTGTTGTTTGTTCCCTCAGGCCAGGACTCGAGGGGATGCCTTCCTTCCTGGCCAGGCCTCAGGGATGGGGAAAACCTTCCTTCCCTTCCAGCCCTGCCAGCTTGCCCCAGGCTCTGTTCCCCCAGCTCTTCACAGCTGTCTCCTCTCATACCAGACCTCTGCCTCCAGCTTCAGGCCCCTCTACCTGCCTTTCCCTTCTTTCCCATGCCCACAAGCACAGGTACTGCCAGCCAAGACAACAGGGCTGGGAAATGGAGTTTCCACGAGTTGACCCAATTCCTCTCATCAGATTTCATTACTATAACAGCACTTCACAGCTGTGACAGCTGAGTTGTCAGGATGGCCTCCAGAAGCAACTGCAAGTAGGGGGACAACATGGGCCATGGTAGAAACACTGTTGAAGGGGAGACCAGCACAACCTACAGGAAAATCTGTAATGTGGAATGACCAGCGTGGCCCTCGGGATTAATAAGAGCAGAGGCACTATGCCCAGGTGGTGAAAAGAGCAGCCAGAACAGCTGTGGAGTAAGCCATGACTTGCTGCAATTGCTCCTCAGCAGGCGTGAGGGTATGGTAGAAAAAATGGAAAACTGGCAACCATAAGTTGCTGTTCCAGTTTTGGGTAGGAAGGAGGTCTGCAGCAGCCGCCTGTGCCATTTTGATGCCAGTACTGGCATGGCCTGTGGCCCATGAAGACGACATGTGAGTGCTGCAGCGGGTTTTAGTTTTCTGCTTCTCACTAAGCAAGCTGCTCCTTACTGGGCAGTGGACTGGACTATGAGAGAGTTGCCATGCAGAAGAGGTTTCCAGCTGCTCCCACCAACCAGAAGATGACATTTAAAGATAGCAGCAGTCTCCTTTTCTGATCCACTTATTTACCTAATGAGCCATGTGTTCTTACTGCACCACCATAAGCCACAGAAAAGGATGGCATGGCCACAATGCTGGTTGAGGTACAGGATGGGTGCCTCAGTGTTCAGGAATTTCCTACTGCCAAGTCATCAGAGAGGACCCCTGGCTATGGCAACAGCCTTGCACAGCTGCTGTCCTTCTTCCTCTGCTGCTCCAGGCACAACGCGGGTTGGAGGAACCATGAGTTCACCCTGACTGGCAGTTCAGTCAGGTCCTTACTTCCAAAAGTGACATCAGTGCCCAAATAAGGGATTTGGGACTGGTCTGGTAGTTAATGTCTCAGTTTTTCAGAAACTTCATCTTCATTTTTGTTAAACTTGAAGAAGCCCCACTCCATTTTCCTCTCATGCCTAGCAGCAAATCACGTAGACGCCTCTTGGTACTGCCTCAGTGTAGTCCATTTTCTAGTAAAGCCCCAACCTCTTCCCTCCACAGCCAGAGAAGTATAAATGGTTTATTTTGGAGCCACAGGTCAGACTGCCTGATAAATGTTGCTGGGAAGAGAGATACTTATTTTGAGTTCAAAGAAAAAAAACCAACAAATCGAGATAGAAAGAAATTACTAGGAGTAGAAGTGAAGGACCGGGACTGCACCCAGATCAGGACTGGGTCTGGATTGCAAAGGGAGGAAGGTAGGTAAGGTTGAGGTACCTTAAAGGCCAGGAAGAGCTCAGATGTTTGTTTTGGGACAATATGGATATGTAAGCAGCTGCGATGAGGTAGTTTCAATAACTGTCTTTTTCAAAAACATTACCTGAGAGGGTTTTCCAATGTTGCTGAGCAGTTTTGTGGGGCATAAGTATTAGGTTCCCTCTGCATTTAGATTCAGCTTCCAGCTTTGCAGTGACGTGGGATATGAAGTAGAGAGTAGCTTCTGCTTCAGATTCAGAAAATTTCTAACACCATGATGAATTCAAGACCTAAACCAGCACATAATAAATGGTTATGAGTGAGCAACTCCTTGCAAATACTCAAGTTAATTCTGATTTAAAATGCTAATTTAGGTATCTGTAGTGTGTGATTTAGTTCAGTGAAAGATC
This sequence comes from Nycticryphes semicollaris, assembly GCA_013400055.1. Lineage (NCBI taxonomy): Eukaryota > Metazoa > Chordata > Aves > Charadriiformes > Rostratulidae > Nycticryphes > Nycticryphes semicollaris. The sequence continues at coordinate 911,405 of VXBJ01006737.1, forward strand.
TGATCCTATCTCTAAAAGCAATGAAAGTAGTTGAAATTCATGTTAGAGCATTCACCTATTATTTCGAGACTTAGATGTATTGGAGAGGGAGGAGGCGGGTGTTGTGGTTTGTGTTTTTTTCCTCCTGTGTGCATCTGCCTTTCATTAATTACTTCATAGCTTTATTATCTGCTACTAGATACACTCTGTAGGTGAGCAAAAAAGCCCTGCACTTACATGCGGACCCATGCTTGTCACTCTGAAAAGCAATATCCTTCAGAGAATGCCATCTGATTCTGCTGCAATGCAGTGAGTGACTGGCTTGGGTTAAAAGCATTGCGCACAATTCCTGCTAGCTGGTCATTAATCTCCAGGAAAAGCCTCATGTCTTAATTGCTATTGTATAATTAGTAACCTCTTCCATCTAACCAGTGTAAAACTGAAATAGTAATGTACCAAGTAACCATCATTCTCTCTAAATGAGGATCTAGAAGTACTGCTCTAAAGTGTGTGACAGTGAAATTATGTTTTAAATACTTCTCTGAAAAATACCAAGACCAATACCATCAGTGTTATATGGCCAACCCCGAACCTCATAGAGATGCCACAGATCACTGCAGCATAAGTGGCTAAACAAAGTAGTCCACAAAATTGAAGATGTAAAGATGAGGAAAGTTTGTCAGGCTTCTTATATAATGTATATTGTAAGGGAGCTTAAAATACCAGTCCGTAACTATCTCTTGATTTAGAGAATGTGGATCTGAAAGTAAGAGAAAAAAACCTTTATTTTAATGTGGCTGTGAACCTCGGGGCAGCTAAAACCATCTAAGCCTGAAGAAATGTATGTATTTTCCTTAGTATCTATGGGCTAGATATTTGAATATTTGATATTGAATTAATTGATAGCTCACTATCAATGGTAAATCAATTTAAATTTCCCTGTAGTATTTTGTATCTTTGTCTGTAAGACGTTTCTGTCCTGAGAAAAATACAGATATATTCTGTAAAACCAAAATTCAGATGTAGAAACATTGAGATATTTTATTTTGATAACAACAAATTGTTGTCTATAAGTAACTTTCAAGAATTATGTTCTAGTAAATCTAAAATATTATGCAAAGCATTATATAAATTAAAGGAAAACAAAATTAAAATGAAGGTGAATAGTGTTTTTAAACTTTCTCCTTTGGATGAAGCTGCACTGTCTGAGAAGAAAATTCTTCTCAACATTTTTATCTCACAAAACAGTTAGCATTCAGCTAGTCAAATTCCTGTCTTCAGTGTGATTGTGAAAAGATTCTAGGAAACTGATAGAGCTAGCTGCCAGGCTGAATAATCAACCATAAATAATGGTGAGATTGGAGACAGAAAAGTCAGTGAATGTGTTTTCTTCTCTCTGACACAATCATAATTGGCAAAACAAAATTAATGCAATACAGATCAGCATCTGTTTTGCTTTAAGTCTTTTTCCTGGTGTATTTTTCTAGGATTTATTCTGGCACAGGATCAGGCCCAAAGAATTACTTGGTGTGTGTGATTTTGTGTAGTTGCTGTTCAAGAAGGGATTCATCTGTAGTTCTTTCTTTTCTGGCTTTTTGCCTGTGTTATATGGTTAAAGTGATAAAGGATTTAAAAAAAATAAAACAAATCTTCTCAGCTGCCTCTCTTTCTGAGGAGAGCTTGAAAAATTCAGATGAATCAGCAAGTGATATTTAAATAGTTCCTCATTTTATTCAGCTGGAATATCATATCACATCCTTCATGCGTTGTTGGTTAGTGAATTTTCATAAATGTTTGTGTCCAAAATTGAGAGGTCAGAAGCTCCATTGCCCTCAGTGCACTGTCAGAATGTTTTTTTTTAGTTATTTAATTTTCTACTTATTAATTCCTCTAGACAGAGGCATCTGAATCTTTTGCACTAAGTAATAATTAAAAAATTATTCACCTTTACTTTCATGCATTGCAGAAGCTTCTTGGAGCATAATATAGATTTACCCCATTCCCAGAGTAATTACTACCAATCCTTAATAATCCTTTTTTTTTTGAGTTTTGCTTGTTCTTTATGGCCTAAAAAAAGTTAAGATTTTGAACATTCTTTAAGTTCAGAAAGGGACTTTCTTAAGTATTTCCATCAAGCATAATAAAACCCTGATCTCTGTGGAAACTTTAGCTGCTGTTTTAAAGTAGTTGTAAGGATGAGAGAAGAGTCTATAATTTCTACAGTTGTTTTCCCCATTTCCCATCACCTTGAAAAACACGTTTGATGAGCCACTCTGATACAAGTCCCAGGACAGAAAACAAATACTGTATTAGAGTGAAAATATAGTCTGTCTTTAAGCTTGAGAAGTTTTATTAATGTTGTTTCTATATTTTTAAATGATCTGAAAGTACTAATGGAAATCCAATGCGGAAAGAATGGGCATTACAAAAAGAAAACAAAAAAAAGTGAAAAGAAAGGCTCCAGGCGCTGATTCTTTCTGATGAAATTCTTTTGGAATTCTTTAACATTTATACTGTATTGATTGCCTGCAGTAATTTCAGATGAACCTTAACGTCAGATATGTATTAATTTAGACGGTGAAAATATAACGTAAATATGGATACAAAACCAAAATTCAGGCATCTGGGTTGCAGCCATGTTATGGAGGTTTGTGTTACCGTGGAAGTATTTTACTTCTACAAACAAATTAAGATGCTTTAGAATAATTTTAGAAATTTCTTTACGCATTATTAAAACAAAATGACAAAACTGTGGAAAATCAGAACTATGGGGAAAATGCTTATATGTAAAAAGTACATTATTTTGCAAATATTAATCCCTTGTATCTGTAATGGTTTTCTTAACTTACTACTCTTCCCTTGCTAAAAAGCTAGTTCTGCAATTAAACAAATTTGCACTGTGACTAAAGGTCACCTTCTTAATCAAGTGAGCTTAAGGCTGTAATTCTCAGAGTATTTCCACAGCAAATTCTTCCAGGTGATAAAAGGATATTTCTATTGTATTCTGCTACTGTGGTAAAAAACTTGGTCAGATTCCAAGCACTATAATTAAAGAATGCATTTCCAGATGTTTTTCCCTTAAACCAATAATCTTTCGTCTTCTGTTACAGCTGTTTCATATCTTCTGGTTTTTTTTAAGTTTTTATACATAATTTTTTATTCTATCAGTAAACGTTAGGTGGTAATCAGATTTTTGAACTATTAGGAGAAATAGAATAAAGAAAAGAGTCTTGAATCCTCGTATAATTTTCAGTGAGGGACTTTACAGACATATTCTTTTTCCGTAGAGAAGTTTAGTTAGAAATAGTCTGGAATATGGCTGCTTATTTCACCTTGGAGGCAGAAAACTGCTGTGATTGCTTCATGTCTTACCTACTTATTTGAATCAATGTATTTAACGAGGTGAAAACCACTAGCGGATGAGGGAAGAAGGGTTGAGAAAAAGGTGGCTGTGGATGGGAGCCTTAAGCAATAAGTTGCTTGTGGAAGGGAAAAGTAATTGATCATTCGCACCTATCTGAGTAGAATGTTTCCAGTTTGCCTTCTTGGTTTCACCCTCCTCTATTCTGCTGAGTGTTATTTGTGGATAAACTTTAAATTCAGGATGTAAATGGTTAGAGTAGGGAAGAATTGACTGTGTGGAGGAAAGCAATCTCTTGCAGAGATAATAAAAATGTAAACTGTTATAAACAATAACTAGTAGACAGGCTAGCGATTTGTAGCACTGTTTTCAACTAGATCCCTTCAGAAATGTTTTACGCAAAGGTTATGAAAAAGCCTGAAGAGCTGCATGGTCTGGGGCTACACCCTCCTTCATTACCTCTGGAAAGAAAACCTGGCAAATCACAGAGAGTTGAGTTTCACAGATCAGTGCCCATCGAGAACTGCAAAGTACAAACAAAGGGATGAACTACAATCAATACTAATAGGCCCCTGTTTTTGCTAAATTATCAGTATTTCTGATGGTAACCAAAGTTGCAAATGGTCATCAGAGGAGCAAACATACAAGACAGATCTGAAGACAGCAGTTTTGAGAAGCTTGAGCACTTAATAACATTTAGTATGCTCCAATGTACTGTTTTCTTGCTATCCATTTTCCTTTGTTATCCAGAAAATAGAAAAGGCCTGGAATTGACTACTCAAATCTTCATAATTAGTTTCATTTCTGTATACATTTATATCCTGTCCAGAGTCATCCTTGCTATTTTAGAACATTAATATTCTTCAAAGTAATCTGCCCCACAGTGAGTGACTAGCTGGGGTTAATGGCCCTTGGCGTGGCTCCTCCTAGTTGGTCATTAATCTCCAGGATATGCCCTGTGCCTTAATTGTTATTGCTTAATTAGCAGCCTCCTCTATCTAAACAAGTGACATATGACCTGAAATAACAATGTACACAGCAACAGTCATTTTCTGTGAGCGTTTGAGCTATGCCATAGGTGGATTCTGTGCAAGTAAAACAAGGCAGGAGAAGTACATATCTATTCCAATAACGTCGGATGTGACACTAAAATAACATTCTGCAAATATGATCATTAATAAATGTCTTTTCTTAGATTTCTGGGATGTCATTAGTTTAAATCAGTGACTAATCTGATGCCTGAAAATTAAACCGAGAAAGGCTGTGGTTGCCTTATTCCTTATACAATTTATTGGTCCATATTTCTAATTCATAATTCTAATACTGCCATTATATTTTCAATCTGTCAGTGGTTGTCCATGGTTTTAATCACTGCAGGATCTGAAAAGTGCACACACACAAACCCACAGCACACTCCTACATGGACTACAATTTTGCATTTTTGCTTAGAGCCTGGGTCTTTGCTCTCTTGGCCATTAACTACTTCTCTCTGTGCTTTCTTTCCTTTTCCCATCCTTTGTCTACTTAGAAATTGTAACTCCTTACAAGAGAAAAAAACCTCTTAAGTGTATGCACAGTGCTTGGCCCACATAAGACTTTTGCACACTCCTGGAATATTGTGGAGAGACAATGCAGTACAGTGTCAAAGGATTTTTTATAATTTGAAAGTAGACTTTCATCTTTGCAATTGACCTTATAAATAAAAGACGAATGCTTTATTAGTTGAAGGTATAATATAAATGTGAATGGTCTGTTGCTATATCAATTTGCATCCTCTAAAATTTTATATTGATTACTAGTACAATCGCAACTCATATGGTACTTTCCTGTGTGACAGAGTAGTGAGCATTATGCAAGTAAAATCTTGACTAATTTATTTTTCTAGTTTTGTTTTTTTGGCTAAAAACATTCATACCAGGTGTTCATCATCAGTATATTTCAAACTCCCTTGAAGTCAATCAAAATAGGTCCAGTGACTCAGGTTCATGGAAATTGTTTTGTAAATATAATAGTTATGGGTTCTGCTGTGAAAAAGAAAATTACATTACTTGGGTTACAAGCTGGAGAAACTCCATATATGTGGATGGTTCAGCATATGTAGAATTTGAGTCCTGTTTCAGTAATAATTTTTCACACTTTCTTTTTTGAATCGTCAAATGGCAAGCCAGCTGTTCTGCCTTGCTCTGTAATAGCACTGAAAGTCCGACTATGCTAATCTATATGCACTATTGCCAATGCCCATCTGCTTGTAATGCTGAAGAATAGCTGAAAAAAATGGTGCCAGAACAAATAGAAATCTTAATAAGATTATTTTAGCTGTGCTACTGGATTTTGTGAGCTTCCATGAAATTTAAGTACAAATAGATATTATATATTTGTTTATTTTTATTAGAACATGGTAGTAACAGAAAAAATGTGGGACCTAAAGATGAAGCTGGTGTTGTCCTAAGTATGTACTGAGCTATTTAGTGGCTGTGCATACTTCATTTTAATTCAAAACATGGACAAGATTTTCAACTAACTTGAAATAGTGGACTTCTGTTGCTGATTGGCCTTCAAAATCTGTTTTGCATTGCCTCATCTGTTTATTTACACATTAAAAAAGAATCTGTTTTCTTTAACTAAAGAACTGTCTATCAAAACCACTCAACATAAATGTTACAAAAATAGATGTGAGCCTGTTCTTCTGAAGCCTACATAAAACTTCTGCTAACTTAACAAAAGACCAAGTTCACCTCACAGCTGAGGACATACACAGATAATTTTTGTCCAAACCAGCAAGCATTAGAGGAAGTTATAAATTAATAAAAACCTGTAGAATTTATAGGAAAATATATGCAACAAAAATGCATTAATAATTTACTATACTCTGTGAATGCCACGGGAGTAATTGTTTCCTTTAAGTACTTGGCAAACACTGCTAGTATCCATTCAAGAAAGTAATTTTCCACTCCAAGAACTTTTTCTTGTAAGCACTCATGGAAAGAACTGCCAGCAATACAATCCCTTCTCTGCAATTCTCCCTGGCTACATCCGTGTAGTCAAAACAGAAGCTTTAAATGCAGAAGAAATGAACAGCTGTTTTCAAATCCTCAAAAAGATCATCCTCTCATGAGAGCGGAAGTTCATGGCTATTATGTAGCTGTAGTTGTTAGTTTTCTGTTAGTTTTCTTCATCTATAAGCAAAACCCTTTTGTAGTTTGAGGCAAGGTTCTACAATCTTCTTAAAATGAAATAAATTTACAATGTTAATATAGAATCACATGATAGAAAAAAAAAATCACCTGTTCTTTAATCTCCGTGTGAACTCCAGTGCTGTCTGTTTTTAACTAAATAAATCATACTTTATGGACTGGGCAAGCCTTGTTAGTTATGTGGGTCAGCTGGCTTCAGTGACAAAACTTGCAGGATTTAGAGTGTTATAAAGAAAATGAATACATTATCTGCAAGATAGTTTAATTGCATGATAACATATAGGTGCATATATATGCACCTAATTAGTAAGTAATATGGACCCATTTAGTAAGTAAGGGAATATAGATGCAGCTGAACAAATAGATAATAGTTTACTCAACCATTCCTGCAACTATGGTGTATTGTCTCCTATTTATGCAGTTTGAGCTTGCAGCTTATCTGTAGAATATATTGATGAGAATCTTCTTTCGCTTCTAGAAGGTTCTACATTGTCAGTACAGTACTGTTAGATTCTTTTTACAGATGTCAAAAATTTAAATGTGTGACACAGAATGTAAATGTCATTAAAATATTTATTTATATTTCTTAGTATTGGTATTGCAATAGAATTTAGATGTCACCTTGATGCTTTCTTGGTTTTTGGGTTTGTAGATGCAAAAAGTAAAAGATTAGTCTAACAGCATTTCTCTTAAGTATGAATTTGGTGTTTACCATACATCTCAATATTTACAATATATCTAAAGTTCAGTGAAATTGGATTTAAGAAGTTCTACATGCTTTTGCAGGGTAGTTGACAGTTTTTTGTCAGAGCATAGATACTTTTCTCTCTGAAGAAGCACAAAACACAACAAGATTCTATATATTTTTTGCTATTTTCAATATACCGTGTAAATTAGTTGATAGAAACAGGCTTGTTGTCATAACAAAAAAAAAAAAAATAAATACCCACATCCAGTTGTGCTCTGTCTACAACTGGGTCTTTTGGTAGTCAGAACTTTATATAGCTCTCACTTTTATGCATACTCCCAGATAGGCTGGGGCTCAGGGAAGAAAAAAGCTATTGGACAGCTGTGTTTATTACCAGTATCAACTCATTAGAAATAAGTAAGCACTTGTACATATGTAGAATGTACCTGATCAATACAATTCTTCATCAGTGCTTTCTGTCCGTAGTAGCTACACAGCTTGCATTTTGCAGAAAGATGGTTTTAAATTCAGTTCGGGTTGTGGTTAGCGGTTTTTTGGTGGTGGTGGGTTGGTTATTTTGCCAAACAAACTAGCACACAGGAATTGTGCAGTTCTGATCAGATAACCATTCTTTATGTATCCAGACTTCAAGAAGAAGCATGCAGGTGAATGTTTTATTTCCTGTTCTGCGTTTGTTGCTTCTTTCAGGTCAACCTTGCCTCTCGATATTAAACCCATACTCAGATTAGCTTCATGCAAAGCATCTCTCAGCATCTCTTTCACTTCATCAGTGTTTTGCTACTTCTTGAAGTTTTAAGAACTTCTGCAATTTAGTCTCCTTTTTAGGAAGCCATGTATTTTGAATGGTACTTGAAAGTGGAAGCATTTTTTAATTGTAGTTTTTAAATTCTGCTTGTTCTGCTGCAAAATTATGCACAATGCAGTTGTTATACAGATTTGGAAAAAGAAGTATTTTTCTGTCTAAAATTGTTTTCAGTAAAGTAACGTTAACAATACAAAAGTTCTTGTCCAGAAGATCTTAAAGGACACATGGCTATATGTGGAAGAAATTATAGAGATAGAAATATTTTTCTGTTTTTGTTTTTGTTTTTTCTGCAAAACAAATACAAATTCATTGGACTGAAAACAAAGAGAAAAGGAAAAGAATGAGATAAACCCATGCGTTAAGCTCAGAAACACAAAAGATAGAAACGGCGCAAGCCTTTTTCCATCCATTGGTTAACTTTTTGAAACGTGAATCAGAAGAGTGTAGGCTTGCATTCTGCTGTTTTATGGAGATGGATTATCAAAATGCTATGTGCCAGTTTAATTAATTAGTGATCTACAGACACATGCACATGATGGTCTTTTAAATACTTTGTAGAAAATGCATAACCAATATTTAGAGACTAAATAATTATACGCCGTTTTTACAAGTACTCCTAGAATATCAAGTAAAAACATTTAAAATCATTATTTTAAAAAATGTTTTCATCAGTGAGACTTTATTTTCAAAGATGACAGCTGGACCAGACTAATGCCTTATATACAGTGATAGCTAATCCTATAACTTTGTACGTATTAAATACTGTGTGTAATTGGATCATAAGGTTGTGGTCAACTCATTTGGAAAAATCAGCCAAGCCGTAATTACTCAAAAAAAAGTGTTAACATCTCTTATGTGTACACTAATAAAGAAAATATGTGATAAGCACACAGAGATGCACTAGTGTACTGCACACTTTATACAATTTAATGGATACTTAGCATTATTCTATATGACAAAATGTGAAATGGAACTTTGCAGCATGGTAAATACACTACTCTTACACTTCTTGAAATCTTCTTAGTCTCACTTTAAACAGTTCTAGTTACATTAAAAAGCATTCCTTCCATGTCACATACTCTAAAAATGTTCAGTATTACTCTTTTTTGAAATTGCATATGTAATCGCATAGTTTAGAATACTGTAGATTAACAGTTCTGCTTTATAATTTGAAATGTTTCTCACTGCAGCTCATAAGGTCTGTTTAAGTTTTAATTACTTACATTGTTGCATTCATGCCATAGACATGGAACACAGCAACATAGCAAAATGTTGCAATTGCAACTCCACCTCTGTTATTCAGCAGTTTTTATTGCTTTATTTAGAAACTTATTCTTCTTTTATTTGCACTGATGGTGTAAAAAAGGATCCACTGCACTGCTTAACAGTTGAATCAAAGCAATGTCCAAAGAGTTTGTGGAATTTACCCAAAGACTGCTGAAGTCAGGGTATGTCAGTAGGCTTTGGATAAAAAGCAAGAGTTAAGAAAAGAAGCATGTATCTTTGTTATCTGATGTCATGTTTTATGTGTAGTTTTTTTTATTTTTCTCTTTTGATTTTTGCCCTCACTGAATACTGCTTCCATCTGGAGGGAGAAATGAGGCATAGTTATTTTAATGGGTTTCTAATTCATTAAAGCTGGTTAATGCTGAGTCCCGTTTTAATAAGCACAAAAACTAGACAAAATTATATTTTGACCCAGAGAAACAGGGGAAGAGAAAAGAAGCATAAAAGAGTAAACCTGCTCATATGTAACAAACTGTTATGAGATATTCTGGTGCATAATTCTTCAGTTAATGTTTAACTACTGAAAAACACACCATTGTGATAAAAAAATATATTCACAAAAGAAGGGACACCCCTCTGTTTATTAGCATGCAACAATTCCCATTTCAATCTACAACTTCTGTTTTCTGTTATGGGTGAAGAAAACTCATGAATGGGAAACAGCAATATCGAATAATAAATTAAATTGAAATACCCTGACTATCTATTGTTGTGTTGTTTTTCTCAAATACACTTCCTGCCAACCAGAAAAAAAAATCTTGAATATTCAAATAACATCTAGTACATTTAAAGTAATTCCAGACCTTTGTATACTTTCCATCACTGTAGCTCCAGAGCTTCTCAAATGAACTAAAGCAAGCTATTTATGGATTATAGTTTTTGGTTATAGTAAGCAATTTAGTGTCCAATTTTATTTTTTCTGGCGATAAATACAATAGGCTTTAGGTAGCTCAAATACTTGCTAGCATCCTCTAATACTCATCCTTATAGTCAGAACATTAGATGGAATAGTCATTTCCCCTAAACAACTCCATGCAAGATTTTTAAGGTGAGGACAACTAGTGCAGATAGACATTGTTCAATAGGAACCTGGAACAGCATAACATTTATAAAGAAAGAAGTTAAGCTTTTAGGCTGCTGTCTTGTGAGCAGTTTGAATCTTTTCCAACTCATGAGTTCACAATAAGGGAAATTAATTTAAAAATGCCAAATTTTTAAAAAGATACATAGAAATAATATCTCTCATATACCTAAAAACCAGTGTTAATACTTAAATAAATCTGTCTGTCTCTTCATCTGGGTACGAATGGGTAAAGCATGGTTGAGTACCAATCCACTGCTAAGATAAAGATATTTTTTTCTTGGCACACCTACAAAATAGGATGCCCTACTGCAAAAAAAAGATTCCAGGTGTGTAAACTATAATTATAAGCTACAGCCATCACTTCACAACAGTTAAGGGAAAAAAATCTTCAGGATACATCGATCTTCCCCACTAACATGTTCTCTGTTTTATCAAGATATAGCTTCAGTCACTTGATATCTATGCAGATGCTGATCTCAAAAAAAGAGCAGTGTGGAAAGTACAGTTGTCAACTGACATGAGTTGAAGTGGATGTCATTTCTGTACTTTATCTCATGGTATTTTATTAGATTCCCAATGGCTTGTGACAGACATTAAAAATAGTAAGAAAAAATGAGATTGCATCTAAGTAGCCTAGAAAAGATTTTTGGTTCCACTGTAGAATAAGAAAGTGTTGAAAGAAATTAATTTGAGAATTTCATGCTGACTGATATTACTGCATGTAATAAAATATGCTATTTTAATTACATCCTGGGATGATGCAGACTATTAAATAAAAATGTTAACATCTTCCTAGCAACGACAGTTAAAACCATGTACAAATAAATGTAAAATTTTGATCATGAAAACTCGTCTATTAATATTGTCTACAGCTTTATGTCTAAATCACCGAGGATTAACCATTCATGAGTCTTTGATTATAAGACATGATCAGTTGTCAGGTATGGATTTATTTACAAACATTTTAACTTCTGAAATGGAAGTTTAAGAATTGTATGGAATATTCTTGTAGAAGATGGATTTTTGCTAAGACTAAATATTAAAAAAACACATTTGGGAAGCTTGAACAGATACTATCATCACATAACTACATGGGGAAATCTCCATCAAAATTGAATTTCAGATATTAATCCTAACTCTTGATTTCAGTTCTACAGGTCATGATGCTATCTGCTAAAAGTCTAGCAAAACTGAGATAATTAAGTTTTAGGAGCAAATACTTATTATTTAGAAAACTAACATGTTTAAGACCAAATTCTGGCTGATGCTAACCTAATGGTAATCTGATTTAAAGGATCACATTTTATTCACTATAAATCAAGTTATGAACATTCTTAATCAAATACATGGTATGAACTTACTATGGAATTTATGTTCTGATAATGCTTGCAATAGATTTGCAAAAAAAAGATAAAATTCGTCACCACAGAATGCTCTAAAAATATAGAAAGAGCCTGATTCTGATCTCAAAATAGATTTGAAATACCACATACGCTCGAAAAGCAATAAATTTCTTTATCTTTTTTCACCTAAAGTATGGCATAAGTAAAAATGAACACATTCTTAGCTCACAGAAGTTGGTATGTGGTGTCTATTTCAGTGAAACAATACAATATTAAATCAGATGTGGCCTTTAAATACAAACAAATCCCAATTGTCATATACAGTAATTGTGCTGCTTTAAAATAAGCAATGAAATGCTGTGATTTACAGATGGTGATACAGCTGGTTTTTCTTAAACAAGTTCTGAAAAATAACATATAAACAGGGAGATGGGATTTTTCCCAGATCCATCATTTTAGTTGTCATATACGTTTTTTAAAAGTTCTAGTATCACCAGTGTTTATCCGGCTCAAATATCTGGTTTATATGATTTTGTTAATTGCAGAGCTCCCTTCAACTGCACACAAATATTATTCTGCGCCAATATATTCGTGCTGGCAGAAGCCTTGCATGCAAAGGAGCCAGAAATATAGAAAGGCCCAAGACTGGTAATTTTTACAGCCATTCATGAGAATTCTGTTTAGTAAGGGAGCAGCATAACATATGCAACAGGTAGATCATCCCCACACCTGCTTCCTTTTTATTCCATACTTACACTGCCTTCACTGTTGTCAGTATAATACCTTGTAAATTATGCACTATTAATTTACTAATAAAATCAAGCCCTGAGTAAACAAAGAGAACAGTTTGCATCATGTTTAAAAACGCTGTATAAATGTTATAGATTTGATGTCATAGACAAAGTGGGCTGAATACTTACAGGGCTTATAAAATGTGTTGGTTTAATCTATGTATGTAAAGATATATTTGAAATACCTTAATTTATTGTATAATTTAAAAATTTACAATAAGATTGTATAATAGAAACAGTACTTTTAGGAGGGACACTATGAAGAACAAGAACGTTTTTAGGGTTTTAGCAGAACCTGGAAAGAAATCCTAATACATGTTGCGGTGGTACAGTGTTTTTGAGGGGGTAAAGTTTGGAGAAAGAAACTGAATTATAAATGAGCTACCGTGCTTGAATAACTGGAATAAAAGTTTTTTCCTTTGTTGAAGGTCCATGGAAAGTCTTGCTTATACTGTAAGATTAACTAATGAAAATTTCTGAGGCTGGAAAACTAAGCAATAACTAGAAAGGTAAAGTGTTCTCTGGTGTATGGAGACTCTAAAATAGTATGCAATAAACTTTGTTTAGGACATTTGATGGTTTTTTGCTAATGATCAGACTTGGAAAAAGACATTACATCTCAAATTACCTGAGCATTAACAGATTGTTTCTCTGATAGTCTACAGGACTAATGGACAGAGGTCTGTTTTTTGTTTATCGTAGTAGCCAAGACTGAGTTTTCCTTAGAAAAAAAAAGATTGAGGAAAAAAGCTATTGAGCATGCTTAATTAAAAGGCATATAAGTAATCAGTTTGCGAAGAAAAGCAGATGAGCTTTATCAGATTTTAGCCGTTACACATAATTCAGTGGTACAAGCTACCATGGAAGAATATTTCTGACCTGGAAATCTGTGAAAGAAGATTTAAGTTAAGGCTGTGATACACCACAGCAGAAATTGAAGAACAAAATTTATGCATTTCAATCACATTTCTTCACATTTCTTCACTAGTATCAAACCTGGGAATGGAGAAGTGGCAATAGAAATGGAAATGAAGGCAATCCTACTGAGCTTGAAATTATTCAAGGGTGGCAAGTTTGTCAGTTTTATAGCACACCTTCCAGAAGTGTTTACAATGCTAATACATTTATATAAAGAGAGAGCGATTTTAAAAGCTGCTGAGTCATATTTTGCCTTCATGAGAGTGGAGCAATTTTTCACCAATACAGAACCATTGCAGAGTGTAATGGGAAATTAGAAATCAGCTGGATACATCCACATGTGTCCAAGCAGAGAGTTGGTTAATCAACATGTCAAACAGCTGTTAAGAGAGAATGCTCTATGTCACAGGAAAAATCTGGAAATTTTTATTCCTGGTAAACATGCTTTTCACAAGTGAATGTGAGGAGAGCTTCATTAGAATCTATTAATGGACTTTTTTAGAAAATCATGAAATGGAATAAAAGTAAAACACTTAACCTCTTTGATGCATACTAACAGTGCCCCAAAACCACACTATGATCAAACAAGAAATTGTCTATATAAAGCAATTGAAAGTCTTCTCTTTTTTTTCTACTAAATTGGCAGAGTTTGGCTAATTCCTCAAGAAAAAGAATGAATTATCTATTTTTTTTTAAGTTGAGCTATTTAGGAAAGACACTGATACTACTAAAAATATTTTACCTCCCATTAGAATGGCATAAGCAGTGGATCAGGAAATAAAAGGGTTAACCTATTAGAAATGCTCTATCGGAAGAAGCTATTCTAAAATACTCCACCCATTCATAAGTTAGTATTAGAAAGAAAAGCACTTCATGATCTTCTCAGGTGTGAAAATCAGTCTTTTTTTGGTGAAAAAATAGTGCAGTGCATTTTCTTGTGGAGGATAATTGCATATGTGCTGTAACTGGACTAAGGCTTTCTTACTGTGACCTAGCTCCATAAAGCATCCTGGTCTTTTGGAGAGCAGTTGAGAAATTTATATGAAGCAAACCTGAAATTCATGGAGGTTGGAACTGTCAGTATTTACACATGGATTAGATTATGATCTGTGAAACTAACTGGACAATTAAAACAGGAAGACAAAGTAGAAAACAAACCATATAATAGATGTTGAAATATGTATCTTATTTTAAAATTAAGTGGTCAGAAAAAATCATGCTTTGTTATACAATTACAATGCAGTTGAAACAATAAGATCCTCTTCAGTACTAACACCTGGTATCTTCATATACGGTAATATAGTATTAAAAATCCTACAGTTATGTCTTTTATGATCTAAGCATTAAACTTAAAAAAAGTATTAATACATACTGTTCTATTTTAAGGTCACAAAGGAGTTTGGGCACTTAGGTCTTAAGTCTTTGATTTCTGTGTTTCATTTGTGCACTTTCGAGGGCAGGGTTGTGTTGCGATGATTTAGGCAGAAATAGTGTCTTTGGTATATGCTGTATGTAAATCCAGAAAAAAGGCAGATGAATGCCCACATTTTCATTACTTCTTCAGGTAAATGTCTCCATTTCTTTTATCAAGCACAAAATACTTGTCAGAATATTGAAGTATGAATGATTCAGGATTCCTGAACTGTAGAAACTTGAACAGAAATAAGATGTCCTGTATTTTATTTGCCAATTTTATTTCTGTCTTTTCATAGTAACTGGCTAAATGATATGTCTTACTACTCATATTTAATTTTCTTTCTTCCAATCTGTTACAAGTCAAAATACTAGCTGTAGTCTATGTGATTTATGAAAAAAACCAACAACTTTTAGCTCGTTTTTGAGAGCATTTTCACTGGCAAAAAAAAAACCCAAACAGGAAAGAATTTTATCTTCAGGTAACATTGGATCATACAGGGTTTTTTCATTCAGAATGTCAGTGTCAGAGTTGTCAGCACTGTATTGACAGACTTTTTAATTTTAAAAGAGTACTTACTTTATTTAAATGATAACATAAAAGGCATATACAGGAACTACTAAATAGCCTACAAAATGAAAAATAACATTTAAGAAGATATGTGAAAATAGTGACTACCTTGTCAACTTTATTCGTTGCTGTCGGTTTTTCTCAATATTTTGAATAATAGTAAAGCACAGAAACCTGAAAAATAGGCTGTCACATTAACTAAGCTTTGCTAATGTTATGTGTGTTCCTGGAACTTTAGCTAGAGCTGTAGCTAGTTTGGGCTTTTGTTGAATGGATGCAGAAGTGAAACTTCTGAGCTTTGTGAGGAACTTCAGGTTTTATCACTCATCATTAAAAAGTTGATGGGAATCAGCAGTGCAGCTTTATAAAATAGCAAATGCTTCTGGTGCTCAACAGGTTTCATGTTTAGGACAAACACTGTTTCATGGGAACAAAGATTATCTGATTATCACTTCAGTCTCTGAAGTTAGTTTCTACTCAAATTCAGTCATTTGACAGATATGGGAAAAGCAAGAGCCCCAAAGCTATTACTGATGCCTCTTCTTTCTCTTGACATAGCTGCTTTTCTTGCTGTTCACCAATATGATCGTAGACTGCAGTTCTTTTTAATGGTCATTGTGCATATATTATTCAAAAAAACTATCTTTCAGTATGTTCTTTCACAGTGGTAAAGATTCTGTGGAAATTACTGCTTTCTATTTTTAAATGTAGTTGAGAAAACCACAGAAAAATAGACAAAGAAATGTAAAGAATAAATCTTAGTTTGCTTTTAAAATTCCAGAAGTGGCTTGCAGCTTCAACATTATTTACTGGATTAGGGCCAATATTTTTAGGAACATAGGGCAAGAAAACATGAAATGCTAAACTTTACACATTATTTTGCTTATGTGACAGTTTTGTGTCAATCCACATCCTCTCAAGTTAGGTTAACAATCTATAAAACCATTTAAATAAGTAATTCAAGTTAACCTACAGTTCATGTTAACATAAATCAGTTGGAAATTAAGAAAATATTTGGCACTACGGGTTTTCCTTGTTTCTTTTCATCATAGGAAAATGATGTTACTGGTTTTGTCTTAGTTTCTTCATTTGTAAAGTGAGCCAGATATTTGGATGGATTGCTGCTGGGTATTGCTCCTGAAAGATATTTAAATGCTCAAATCATAATTATAAGCAAGAACTGGTTTGCACGTGGAAAATATTAAAGACCTTGCTGTTATAATGGCAAAGACAATAAAGCTGTTAAAGTTAAAAGCTGCAAAGACACTCAGCAAAATATTTGATTGCAAACATTTGAAACTCCAGCTTTGACCTGATGGGTAAAAGGAAATCTGTCCTTTGTACTTTCTGTAAAGGATTGTTGTTTTTATTTTGCAGAAGCTCTGTCTCAAGCTAGAGGCCAAGAACCTTATTTATTTCCCTCCATTTTTGTTCTGAAACCATGCATACATTGAAAAGACCAAATGGAAAGCTTTCACTAAGACTTTTCAGATGTTCACAAAACAAAATTAACCTTTGACATTTTACTTAAGATAAAAAATGAAAGATGTTTAGAGTGAAGATGGTTGAAAAATTGTATTAATAATAAAAAAAGTATTTTAATGTTTGTAGTGCTGCCAGTGTGGATACAACAAATGAAACCTAGGGAATTCAAATAGAGTAAGAAACAATGCGTGACTTGAATTAATAGATAATCCATGGCTGAGTACACAAAGTGGTTTTAGAAGAATGTGAATTTTAATACCAGCTCAAGACATAAAAAACCATTGTCTGTCAAATTGAACAACCTAATGTTTCTAAGTTTAGCTTTTCAAGAGAGAAAAATACTCCCATAAAGCAAGTAGGTTATTGTTACAAGATGTAGGTGGTGGTAAAAAAATTTCCCCATCCTCCCTTCACCTTTTGTGTTGACAATAGTTGGCTTTAGTTCATCCCTGAAACAATACCAGATTTTTTTTCCCTTAAATCCTCTTGTAATAATAATAATAAATATGTAATAAGGCTGGAATTACTCCAGTTATTCTGCTCCCTCCAATGATTTTAGTTTCTCTGGATGAACATCAGTACAAACAATGTTCTAATGGAGCCTATTGAACTCTTTTGTTTCACTCTGCAGTATATTCCTGGACTTTTCAATGCTCTTTACAATCATAGGCCTTGTATATGAATTGCTAAATAAACTCAAACTTTCAGACACTTAGTGTGTATTAGCTATGACCTTAGCTAATGGGGGAATTGCCTTTTATAAATAGGAAGTTATTTTGCAATGCAGTGGCAGATGAATAATATACAATAGGACCATTTCTGTAGATCAGATACGAAAATATACATGATATACTTAAACGGTATAAGTCCATATAGCTTCATCCACAGTAGAGGACCTGACCTGACTAATATTGGAGCTTTCATGAATGTCATACATAAATAGTAAGTGGCCGGTAGTGTAGAATGGGATGACATAGATACAGAGGGGGCCAGAAGTAAATGTAAATGTAAATACTTTTTTAAAAAATTCTAATTTTCAATATAAAACTTTGTTTTGTTTTGTTTTGTTTTGTTTTGTTTTTAACTAAATTGTACCAAACTTAAAGCTGTTTGTGCTGAGTTAATTTAAAATTTAGAATAAAAGAGAAACCCAGAGAAAACCAAAGAAAACCAGGGTCACTCAGAAGAGCAACAGAAGGTTGACAACTAAAGAGCTTGATTCTGCTAAGGGACTAAAAGATTTACTTGTCTTGTTACTGATAGAAGAAACAGAAGGTAATATCCCAGAGACAGTTATGTTTTCCCAAGGGAAAGAAGAATGTTAAAGAACTTGCTAGTGTGCTGAAAACGACAATAAAGCAATTATTCCAGCTAAAATTTGCAAAGCATTAGGCCCCGGTGAGTTTGATTGCTGAGTTCTGAAGGAAAAAACCAGTTAAAATTTCAAATACACCTTTTTGATTCATAGGCTCATAAGAATGAGAGATCTTACGGAGGTCATCAACTTAACTGTTTGAGATTACACAGAGGAAAATGGCAATACAATGAGTATCAAAAGAAGCAAACAATGACACTTTAAATTGCAACATATTAAAATTTTTCACCAGGAACAGTAACAACTTGCTTCTCTATAGAGTCCCAAACTATAATATCCATTTGAAGCAACTCAGAATGTCAAATTATCCTTTTTTTCCCAATAGCTTTTGCAGTGTAATGCATGCCTTTCACTACAAGATTCAGCACAACACAAAAGTTATTAAAACTTTAGCAGTAGTCTGATATCTATTGAAAGTAATATAAAACTTAAAAATCTAAACATCTTAGATGTGTGTTTATTTTCACACGTTATGCTGATTTACACATTCGTACTACCCGCTGTAGAAATTGCATTACAACCTAAGTACCAAGAGCAATAGAAAATCTTGTCCTCTAGATACGGAGTTTTGACCTAATATTGGCAAAGTAGGAAAACCTTTGCCTGTAGAGGGTGAATTCCTTTTGGATGAAGTTATTATTAGAAGCAAAATTCTTTATTCAAAACACATGAAACAATCTATGGAAGTTGTGGATGCCCCATCCCTGGAGGTGTCCAAGGACAGGCTGGATGGGGCTTTGAGCAACCTGCTGTAGTGGGAAGTGTCCCTGCCCACGGCAGGGGAGTTGGAACTCAATAATCTTTAAGGTCCCTTCCAACCCAACCCATTCCATGATTCTATGATTGTGGAATTGTTGTAAGACACAAGTACTGCCAGCACTAAAATACAGAGAAAAACTTTCAATATCCATATCTGTATCTGAGAAATAAATAGATTTTGATGTGTAATATATATATTTATTAACTCTTGTAGCTGCCATACACAGAAACAATGTTGTTTTTTGAAGTGCAGTCTTCAGAAAAACTACCAGAACTTTTATGTAAAGTTTGGATTATACAAAAAACTGTAGTTCTAACAACCTTTGCTAGTCCTATAACTTCTATTATGAATATTGACAAATAATTGGTTTGCCTGTTGCTTGATCTTCCACTTTTCCATGTAAAGGTAGACAAGACTTTTTACAGGACAAAGTAAAGAACTAAAATGTGGATATGAAAGCCAAATGAGTGGTTCAGTCACATTCGTAATTTTAATCAAAACTCTGTATTTTAGAAGACATATAAATCTGTTAAGCATGTGAAATTCATACTGTACAATCTACGTATTATTTAGGTATTTTAATGGCTTTGAATCAACTAATATTTATGGTATAATTACTTTGGACAAAAATAATTATCCTTACTGCATGCAATAATGCAAGTGTTGTCTGAACAGAACTTGACATACTTCTGAATAGCTAAACAATTTTTTCAGGTGATTAAGCTGCGTGTGTTGCTAAGTTTACTGGAGATATTTCTTGGTGTCAATACATGTAGTAAAAACATGTTCTGAACTTTTTAGAATTATGAATCATGGCTTTAGTCTTCCATCTAACACACCTGTTACCAATTGACCCCAGCCAGCACCTATGCACTAGCCACTCATTCACTTTCCCCCAGCAGCACAAGGAAGGGGATGGAAAAAGCAAAAATTAAAAACGCATGTGTCAAGAAATACACAGTTTAATAAGTGAAGGAAAGGGGAAAAAAGTGCAAAGCCAACCACTTATCCCACAAGCAGACTGATGCCCAGCCGGTCTCCAAAGCAACAGCTACATTTGGAGATAAAACCTCCTTGCTTTATTGCTGAGCATGGCATTATATGGTAATGGAGTATGCTTTTGTCAGGTCAGCTTTCTCTACTGTGTCCCTTCCCCACTTCTTGCCCATTCCCAGCCTCCTCCCTATCCCTTTATTGTCATTTTGTTATTAGCTTCCTTATCAGATGCAAGACTATCCCACGCAGATATTTAAGCATTCAGTATGAAAGTGGTATATTCTTTAATTTTCAGATTATTTAGGGCGTTGAATGAATGTGGTCTGATGATACTTAACAGCCTGATATTTAACAGAATAGTGGCCAGACCAAATCTTACCTCTGTTAGAGGCAAGTTGTTTTCAAAGATTGCAAGATGGGGAACATAGAACCAAATTTTAAAATAGCAATTTAAAAAGAGCCGAGTCTAATTTGCTAGCTTAAATTTAGTTCCTGGAAGACTTTGGGACAAATTTTCAAGTAAATTATTTGTTAGCAGTTGCAAAGTATGGACGAGGTGAGTTGGCATTTGTCGGCAAAAACTACATTAAACCAATTCTTCAACAACTGATAGAGATTTTCAAGAAGGAGCAGGTGACGTGTATACTTAAATAAATCTTTAGGCACTGTCTAACATGACGTTCTCTTAAGCAAGCTAGGAAATCTGTAGCGAGATAAAGTTTCTATATTGCTTAGTAAGCTGCATGCAGAGTTGGCTGGATAACTGGCAAGTTGTCCGTAATTCTCTGTCAAAGTGAAAGGACAAGCCAACCGCAGGCATTGCTCCGGGAATCAGTTCGTTGCTGCTTTTCTGTAATCAGCCTGGATGACAGAGCATAGACCAAGTTTATTAAATCTGCGATAACGCAGAGCTGGGAAAAAGATACAGTGCACTCAACAACAAGCTTTGAATCCAAAATTAGCTTGACAAATTAGAGAAAAGGACCAAAAGATATGCTAAAAATTCTGGGGAAACTAGCGGAAGGTGCTAGGCGTAGGAAGGAATTATGGACAGCAAAAATATGCTGTAGAAAAAAAAGTGGTGAAATACTGTTTCTTTGGAAGAGAATCTGTGAGCCTGCATGTATCACATTCTGAACAGGGGTCAGCAAAGCCATGGAGTTGTAAAAAAATCTAAGAACATTTTATCTCTTGTAAATGGAAATAAAGCTTGTAAGACATGGCCAAGTAATTATCCAGTTCTGCTCCATGCTGTACTTCAGGCTGGAATTCTGCATCCAATTTTGAGCATTGCATTTCAGCAACAAACTGTACCTACGAAATAAAAACCAAAAGACTGGGGGTTATGTACCTTAGAGGAGACATGACTAAGGAAGGACGTGATGGCAAAGATCCAATTCATAAAAGGGTGGTATAATCTGTGCTTCATTTGGCCATGGTAGATAGCATAATAAATAATGGGATTAAATTGCAGCAATTAAAAATAAGTTTAAACATTAGGAAGAACTTTTTAATGATAAGAATAGTGAAGCATTGAAGTAGATATAATTACAGTGGGGGATGGGAAAACATTAGATAAATAATATCAGGACTGACATAGACATGGTTTATCCTACACTAAGCCAGAAAAATGCTGTATGGTTCTGGTTTTTATCACGATTAATTACATTGATACATCCCTGGAACAGAATAAAATACCCTGCTTGACAGCTGGTGGCCACAGAATTACATCTTCCAACACAGTAAATGCCAAAGACAAAATGTGCTAGTAGCTGTAATAAATCAGTATCCGATTCTTTGACTTGTAATATAAAATATTTCTGCCTTCAGGTTAGAAATGCTGATTGTGGTCTTCCTTACTTGAAGTAGTCAGATTGGGGGAAAATTCTGTTTGTTTCTACTTTCATAAACCACAGGGGGTGAAGGCTTCAGCAGGAGTTTGTTACTGGAAGGAAGGGAAGGGAAGGGAAGGAGAAAGGAAGAGACAAGTCAAAGTACGGTGGAAGTAGAAAAAGTGGAGCTGTGGCATTGTTTTTCTGTAATGATTTAAAAAATAGGAAAAGAATCCAACATCACAAAACGTATTTCAGTTTTCTTGGTTTGGACCTCACCGGGTCATGTGTAGCCTCAGAAATGACAGAATGATGTCTGAAACAGCATAAATCTTTGTTGAAACATGGTTGCTTCTCATGTCTCTGCTTTATAGATCCTACAGTGAGATAAAGAAGTAAATGAGGAAGTCTGAGTGAATTGTTTGCATTTACCTCTTTTCTGAAGTGGCTTGATGTTTTGGCACGTAATGTTATTGCGATGAATAATATGTGGTGCTTTTGTTGTTCCGGTTGCTTTTTGAAGATGCTGTAGTTTGGACACAACTGAACTCTTTCTCTTCCTTATTTCTCTCCTGAGAAAGTTTTTCTGCATATATAACAGCATTTCTTCTCTATTACGCTTGATAAGAAGAGATTTTTTAACTTTCCTCTTGGTGGAAAAAAAAGTAAGTCTTTATTTTCTTCTGTTTGCCATTTTGTCCTTCATATTGAATCTATAATTCTTTCTACAGGAGACATAAAGCCAAAGGGGCAAAGGGAAAGTCTACAATAAATTTAATTTGCACTTGGGTGGCATTTACTAAAAATAAGTACATATATCTGGGGTGCAGAAAATTCTGATCTTTTTCTTGCCCACATATTGATAGTAGCAGAGTTGCTTTTTGTTGTGATAAAAATTGCAAAAATAGTAGTCTAAATAGCACTGTTGGTAAAAAAAGTAATCTAAACTGGGGAACATCCAGGATTCTTAGAATAAGCAAGCATTTAAGACAATAAACTGCTTCCATGGGCACTTGCCCTCTGTAGTTTCCTAGCTGAATAAAATAAGTTCACAAATTTTCATCATATTCATCACTGCATATGTGTTTTCCTACTTAAAATACTGGAGTTTTAGAATTTAATCTACCATCTAAAAGGTTGCAACAATTTTCATAGATGTTATGGTCTAGAGAAGCAGCATTATACACAATTTAAACAATTCTCCTATTCAGTAAAATGGTATATGGCTCATATGATTCTTACCTGATCTTTCATAAAAGTTTAAGTCTAGACATCACCTACCTGTATGCAAAATAATGTGTGCTTAAGCCTAGCCAAATCTTCTATCTTGGCTTTTATTCTTCATTTTTCCTGAAACAAATTTAAATTTCCCTTTTGTGTTTTCTTCAGCTCAGCTATGAGTGGAAGAAGTCCTATATTCATATTTTCACTTGAATTGAGTGACCCTTGCATCAGCTTTGAGCACCACTTGAGCTTGCATGGAAACATTTACTACCATTTTTTCTGTCTGCTTCGTGGAGGCATTTGTATGTATAAGGTGCTGAGGTCCTTCCGTGAAAGACACTATGGAATCACAAAGAGGTTTTGTTGCTTAACAAAGTGTGGATACTTCATCAATGAACTAAAAAGATTTCTGCCTGCACAAATATTACTTCAGTGCTCAGAGCCTGAGTATGCAGAATCATCTGAAAAGGGAGAGTTGCATTTAGTGATCAAGCTTCAAATATTAAAAAAAAAAAAAGTGATTATAAGCAGAATAAGCAAAAATTAACCCTAGGAAGAACTCATTTAAAAGGGAGTTTTTTATTTGGTGCTTTGTGTTTGGGTTTTTTTCTCAAAAAAATGTAGTAAGTTCCCCTGTAAAAGTATAAATATAAAACAAGATTAAATGCTTTGTTTGAACACTCCCACTGTTTACTAACTATAATTATTCTGTGAACTCCACGTTAGAGTCATGGTGTATCTGCAGCTGGCTGTAGAGGTCAAGATCCATTTTTTCTCTTGATATTTGTTTACTAATAGTTTTGTTAACTGTCATTCCCCTCTTTTTCATAACATCATAGCTATGTGATTATTTTTTGTGAGGAGTGTTGCTCATGTCTTAAGAGATGAAAATGCTATTCCAGAATCTGGTTTTTCAAGGTACTGTGTAACTCCTGCATGTTTGTTGGGTTTTTTTGAGGACTGTATGGGTTTTTATAAATATGAAATATGAGTGTGCTAGAGTTTCAGAGTCTACTGAAGTATAATTTATATCCCTCTAAAGAAATGTAGCAGTGCTCAAAATCTCTTCAATCCTCTATGTAGCACAATGAATGTAATTGCATATTATATGGAAGTTCGTATTCACATTATGTCTTTTAGAGGGGGTCCTGATCAGCGAGGTAATGTGTCCTGTTTTAACATAATGTTCATCCATTTCGGTTGTTCAGTTTCTTTACAAATATTTTTCCTCCCTTTCAAATCAGTCTTAAGTTAGGTGTGTGATGTTTTGTTCGGAAACCAGCATAGACCAAGTGATAGAATTTGTTAATACTGTGCTGGAAATCAAATCTGGACATATAGATTTGCTGATTTCTTAGTGAAAAGTTGTATACTTCCCTAAGCTACTGATCTTATGGCTTGATTCACATGAACAACATCTCTCTACATCAGTGGGAGGTGCTGTTTAGGACTGAGGTCAATAACACACCCTTATTACTAGGTTTTCCATGGTAGAGCAGGCTGCCAGAAAATACATTGCCTTGGAACATTTTTGTTTGTGGTATTATTGTTGGTAAGACTGTCTATAAGTTGATGTTGTGTTTTCCAAACCAGCCAAGTGCTTTCTGAACAATTGCATATGAGGGACTATTTCACAGTTCTGAATGTGTGTCATTTTTGTCCTTGGATATCAAGCTTAACTAGTCTAGCCCTGACTGGTAAACTGACTTCCAGTTTTCTCATATAGCTATCAATAATTCTCTGTGAGCAAATGAGCAAAGACTTCCCATGGTATCATGGGGTATGACATCATGGCAATCATGTTCATAGCTTGCACTGAATATATTTAGACTAATCTTTGAAGGGGAAAGAAATGCAATTACCCCCTTTTTTTTTTCTGCCTGAGCCTGGAATTGCAACTAATTTTTTAATAGAAGATCTTAAAAAACACTTCAAAAACCAACCCATTTTGGTATAGTTTCTTTCACATGACCATGAGATACACTCAAAGAGACATACAGGAACATATCTGAAACAACGGTACTGCTTTCTTTAAATGGCCCCAGTAGATATCTTCGTTAAAGAAAAATCGATGCAGAAAGAAAAATGAATCACTGCTCCTGAGAGGGAAAAAATAAAAAAAAAAAAGTGTCTCAGATGCTTCATAATTGTTCAGTGGGAGGAATGACTCCTGGAAATACTCCCAAGGTCAGTAAGATCCCTGGCATTGTGCTGAGTAAGTTATTCTTGTGCACTCAATTTTCCCCATGAAATTGCTATACTTTTCTTCTTTTCTTTTTTTTTTTTCCCATTGTTGTTGTTGTAGCAACTGGGATCACTTTTATATGTAAATAATAGCAAAATGTGTGTAATTTGCACAAAGATGACTAAGTTCTCTGTGCAAACTTCAGCCTTTAGGGCCCAATCCTGTAATCCAGTTGCAAAATTCCAATTGACCAGAAATTAATTCATAGTGGGAGTTTCATCTCATTTCAGAGAAGCGCAGCTGCTCTTAGTGCTACATGGTGAACTCTGGTTTTCCTTTCTACCCACCACTGTTTTCTTCCAGCGTGTGTCAACCCTGTTCTTCAGTTTCTGGAGAAGCTGGGACTTGGAAGGCATGTGTTGATTCTACCTAAATTAAATCTGTACTCCACTCTTCACTGGATTTGACTTACGTTCTTTAATGTTTGTGAATACAGCTATTTTTTACAATATTTTGACAAATGAGAAAAAAAATAGCTGATACTTGAATGAGATCTTTTTTTCTAAATGTTTTTCTCCTCTTTATATGTTCCAAAGTGTATGCAATCGAATGATTGAATTGTAAGAGAAGAAATCCCAATTAAAACATGTTTGTGAGGGTTTCAGCCAGAGATATGAATAAGGGATTTACACCAGTCCTCATATATTTGAAGTAGCTCTCTTGTCTCAGTGGAGATTTACATAATCATAACTTCCATCAGAATCTGCACTTTCCCATTGCATGCTCACTCAAATCAATTTAGATGAAAAATTTATTTGACTTATTTCATAACTTTACTATCACATATCATAGCTAAATATGTGAGCATGTAGGTATTCACCAATAAAACATATGTAGATGATTTTACTGTGGTAGTATCGACATTTTCTGTGTTGCTTTTATTTTGTTGTATAAAACGCTGGTTTGGACAAGCAGCCTTGACCTAATATATGATATGCAGCTTTGTGAAATAGCAGCTATACCCTAGAGATGACACTAAGCTCATTTTAACTACAACATACACCCAGATCTTGAAAGCATTGTGGTAACTTCCATTACACTAAAAGCTATTGATTACAAATGCTTCTCTGGGAGAAAGAGGGGACTCGTGAACTCATTGCATTCCATGATGCACAGATGCCAAATAGCAGCACAGCAGATAAACCATGAAAATCAAGGATCAATCCAGGTCTTATCCAAGCAGTATAAAAAAATCAAAGATTTCTATCCATCTGAATGGGTTCTAAAGCAGATCCCGTGTATGTCATAAGAACTATTCCTGACCAGTTTTTCTATTCCACTTTTTTTTTACTAGAACTTTACTTGATTTGATTATTACATTTTACACGTCACATCAGAATACTTGTTACTGAAGACAGAAAAGGCAAGTAATGTAGGACATTACATAAAGAACATGTGCTTTTTATGTAATTTGGTTGTATTTTTAGGATGCATCTTTTATATGTATTTTAGTAGATATCACTGATACAAAATGTAAGAGAGTAATAAAAGCAGAGTTTTTTAAAGGTTATGCCAATGCCCTAACCAGAAGGTGTTGTGTTATAAAATTTGGCCCACTGTAGAAAACAGTGATAAGTCATTAATGGTGCAGACTGTATAAAAAGGGATAGTTGTCAATATCAAATGTTAAGAGGTACATTCAAAGAGGTAAAAGAAAAACACTTGAGACCTTGATATTCTAAACTGCTTTTGGAGACAAATGGGTTTTTGGGGAGGGAGAGTTCATTTCCTTTAATGGAAGTAAAATGAGGTGGCTGTTCTACATGCATTACAAGCATGTTTTGGAAAATGTGCTTTGAATTTTTTTCTCTTTCTAAGCAGCAAATGATTTATGAGAATTAGATGTTCTTCATAACAGACACTTTTGGAATACGTATGTCTTTCTTAAAGCAAGAAGACATTTGCTATAAGCTGTAAAAAGCAGAGTGAATTAAATGGATGAGGCACTCTTTAACTTGCTATATAAAGAGGCTTTGCAAATGAAAATAATTTGAGTTATGTTGTTAGTGGCTTTTGTACAGGTCTTATAATTTTGTTTTGAAACAGAACAGCAATTCCTTGAAATGTTTTCTTTAAACAAAAGAACATGTAGCAAATTCTAAATCCTATTATCTGTATTATTCTTTCAGGTTCGTAAGCATCTTCATATGCATTAGTCTTTGTTTTGTTGAATTGTAAGGAGACTTTTCCTGAAGTTCAGTGTTACCTATTTCTGTCCCTTGGCATGATACAACATTTTTGACGAGGTTTTTGTTAGTAAAGTAACATATTTTTTTCCTTTGTGTGAAGATTGCTTCTATTTGGTTTCTATATATATATCAATAGTTGGACCATAGCACGTCATTTATTATTCACTATGTTGGCTATGTTCATTACATTTATACACTTTATATTGCATAAGGTATTACTATTACATGAATGGATATGGATATGCTTATGTAGCCTATATATTCAGTATCTACTCATGACAATTCCATCTTATTCAAATACTAGATTCTCTCTTAGCGATGGTTAGTTGCTCAGGTTATTTCTTTTTTCTGAAAATGTGATTGAAAATATAATATGCAAGAAATTTTTGTTTTTCAAGTTTTTTAAACTTGAATAAGTACATAGGTTACATGATACATGATCCTTGCTTTCATGATTATAATTCTGTGAATCGACTAATAGCGTAAATACTCTGCCAGGGAGAAATTTTAATTATGGTTTAGTTGTAGGAGTTTTTCCACTTTGGGAACATCTGAATTATTCCTCCTCTTCATGAATAAAAATTAGGAAGCAGGTGATTTATGTGCTTATTTTAATAATGGCCAAACAAGATTTTTGTTATTCACTGGGATTTACCTTACAGAGATGGATTTCCCCTGTAGGATAGTTTGCTTAGTCCATTTGTTATTAAAACTTCAGTTTAATAGTATAAGAAATACCATTTTATATCATGCTTAAGATGTAACATCAAAATACATTCAAAACATATTGTAATGGATATATTTTTTCATGTTACTCAATTAATAATTATGACTCCTCAGATATTTTCTTCTATAGCTTTACATTTAGATGTTCTTATTAATTTCCTTCTAAAATTCTACTTGACTCAGTCCCATGAAAGGTCATTACAATATTCCCTACTTTACCCTTAATATATACTACAGGGCAATACACCACGAAGACAACTTTTTGTGCGGAATTATTCTCATTGGTTCAGATAAAGTTTTAGCCCAGAAATAAATAATCCTATGTTGATTTTTCTTGATACCAATGTCTTTGTCATTCTAACCAATTTACCAGCTGTAGAAGAGCTGACAATAGAAAAGATGCTTTACCACTTTTTCATGGGCAACATGCTACTGTACTAATGTATTATGATAGATCAATGACATCACAGCATAATTATACAAACAATAATTTCCACATGGCGTATACTGAGGGTTAGAAAAAATGTAAAATGACTAAAGGTTAGCATCAGACTGTATCTCCAAGTAATTTCTTTCAGAAAGGAACAAAGGTTGTAAGGAAGACTTCGAGAAAGGTCAAAAGTGACATTATAGTGGGTGTTTTCTATAGTCCACCTGACCAGGAAGAACAACTGGATGAGACCTTCTATAGACAGATAGGAGGATATTCACATTTGCTGGCCCTTGTCATGGGGGACTTCAACCACCCAGACGTCTGCTGGAGGTATAACATAGCAGAGTATAAGCAGTCCAGGAGGCTCCTGAATGCATTGATGATAACGTTCTTCTCCAAATGGTAGCAGAGCCAATGAGGAAAGAATCCTTGCTAGACCTCATACACCAACAAGGAGGGGCTCACTGAGGATGTGAATCTCTAGGGCAGCCTTGGCTGCAGTTACCATGGTGGAGTTCAGGATCCTGAGGGCATGGATGAAGCTGAGAAGGAAGTTACAACACTTGCCTTCAGGAGAGCTGACTTTAGCCTCTTCAACGATCTGCTCAGAAGAGTCCCATGGGATAACGCCCTGGAGAGAAGAGGATCCACGAAAAGTAGTTAATATTTATGGATCACCTCCTCCAATCAAAAGAGCGCTCCATCCTAATAAACATAAAACCAGGCAAAAATGCCAGGAGGCCTTTGTGGATGAACAAAAAGCTGCTCTCCAAACACAAACACAAAAAGGAAGCATACAAAGGGTGGAAGCAATGACAGGTGGCCTCCTCCAGAGAGGGATGAATTGTCCAAACATTCAGGAAAGAAGTGTGGAAAGCCAAAGCCCCAATGAAATTTCACCTGTCCAGGGATGTCAAAGACAACCAGAAGGGCCAGTATAAGTACACTGCTAATGAAAATCAAGGGAAAATATGGGCCTGTTGTCAACAAGACAGGGGAACTCGTGACACAGGTCATGGAAAAAGCCAAGGACTGCTGCCTTTACCTCAGCCTTCAGCAAGACCAGCCTTCAGCAAGACCAGCCTTCAGGAATCCCAGGTCCCAGAGACAAAGAGGAAAGGCTGGAGCAAGGAAAATGTACCCTTGCAGAAGAGGATCCAGTCAGGGAATACTATAGCAAACCGGGCATATGTAAGTCCATGGGGCCTGATGGAATGCACACACAAACACTGAAAGAGCTGTCAGAAGTCATTGTGAGACCAATCTTGATAATGTTTGATCAATCATGGCAGCTGAGAGAAGTACCCAAAGACTGGTAAAATGCAAATGTTATTCTCATCTTCCAGACAGGCAAGAACGACGACCAGGGAACCACGGGCCACTCAGACTCACTGTGATCCCTGAGAACACAATGCCCAGAAACAACTTCCAGGCACATTAAGTACAAGAAAATCATCAGGAATAGTCAGCATGGCTTTACCAATGTCATAATCTTCTATGATAAATTGACTGACCTGATAGATGAGACCAGAGTACTGAATGTTGTCTACCTGCACTTCAGTAAGGCCTTTCACATTGTCTCACGTAAGATCCTCACAGAGAAACTGCTCATGTATGCACTGCATGAGCAGACAGTGAGGCAGCTGGAAAACTGCCTGAACGGCAGACCAAGAGGGTAATGATCAGTGGCACAAGTCTGCTTGGAGGCCTGTGTAAGCCAGAGGTCACGACTGGTTCTGAACCAGTTCAACATATTCATTAATGATCTAGATAATGGGGAAGAGTGCACCCTCACTAAGCAAGTATCGTCAAGCTGGGAGGAGTGACTGATACACCAGAAAGTCGTGCTGCCATACAGAGGTACCTTGACAGGGTGGAGAAATGGGCTGACAAGAACCTTATGAAGTTCAACATGGAGAAGTGCAAAGTCCTGCACCTGGGGAAGGAACAACCCCATGCACCCATATATGCTGCGGGTCACCTAGCTGCAAAGCAGCTTTGCAGAAAAGTGCCTAAAGGTCTTGGGGAACACCAGGTTGATGATGAGCCAACAATATGTCATTGAGGCAAAGGAGTCTAGTGGTATCCTGGACTATGTTAGGCAAAGCATTGCCAGCAGGTTGAGGGAGGTGATAGATGTTCTCCTCTACTCAGGTGAGGCCACATCTGGAGTACTGTGTCCAGTTCTAGCCTCAGTGCAAGAGAACTATGGACATACTGGAGAGAGCCCAGCCAAGGGCTACAAAGGTGAAGGGACTCTCCTATGAGAGTCCCAGCTGAGACAGCTGCAACTGTTTAGCCTGGAAAAGAGAAGGTTCAGGGTGGGTCATGTCAATGTGTATAAATGACTCAAAGTGAAGGTGCATAGAGAATGGAGCCAGACTCTCTTCAGTGGTTCCCAGTCACAAGCCCAGAGGCAATGAGCACAGACTGAAGCGCAGGAAGTGCTGTCTGAACATCAAGAAACTCTTTTTTATTGTAAGGGTGACCAAGCACTGTCATAGCTTGCTACAGAGAGGTTGTGGAGTCTCCAACATTGCAGATACTCAAAATCATCTGGACAGAGTCCTGGGCAATCAGCTGTAAGTGGCTCTGCTTAAGCAGGGAGATTGGAGCAGGTGACCACGAGAGGTCTTTTCTACCCTATCTATTCTGTGATTCTGCAATGTTGATTAAACTGTTAGGAAGATAAGAATTAGCTCCAAATTAGTTTGGGTTCATTTTACAGACATCCCCAAAATGTGACTGTCTTGAAACATCTACTACTACTAGAAATTTTAATTGTGCATTTCTGAGATAGGAAAAGTCATAGATGAAAAATTAATGTGGCTAGCCATAATATACATACAACCAAAATAAGTAATGAAAATCAAGAATTGTTCTAAAGCATCTGTTTCCTGGAAGTGTCTGGAAGTACTCTGCACACACGGGAGCGCAATCCAGGCACTCACGTGGCTACAAAAGAAAATATTGTTCCTGTAAAATCTATGGAGGAAATGAAAAAAAGATACAAATTCTTACTTTAGCTAAAAATTAACAATTTTTAAGTGAAAGAAAGCTGGTTATTTTAATTATAAAATTTCTTGTAATTAGTTTCATTGTCATTATCTGTAACTGCTAATTAATCAGAATAACATTCAGCATTAGCATTGAAATGATTTTAGAATAGTAAAGGAGAAAATTATTTAAAAAATTATAAAGATATCTATTTTGTTCACCCATAGTCAACTATAGCTGTGATTACATTTTAATTTGGTGTCAAATTAAACACTCAGTTACAGCGTGCTGACTTCCAGAGTATAGCTCCACTCACTTCAGAGGATTTTCCCATTTAAACAAGCAGAAAGTTTGTTCTGTAACATTCTTAAGTCTTCCAAAGGCAGGTTCAGCTCAGTTTACATCCACAATATTAATCTCAGAAGTAGCCAAGAAAATTTTATGATGATTAGCTAAATAACTATACAACAAAGTGATTTTGAATATTGATACTCTATTCTTGATTGTGTATAGAGTGTCTTCTGCATTTTAGCTGCCAACTCTAAAGAACACTTCATACCAAATTGTCTTCAGCCACCTGTGTTAAAGTCACTATACGTTTCTCACTTTTGTATAAAGACAGTGTGTAAATACAAAAATATGGCTAGTTTTGTTAATTTTGGTGTTGTACTAGTCTGGGAGGCAGAAATATCCAACTACAGAGTCAGAGCCCAAGTCAGTATCTCAGATGGGCAGAATATGCAGTCATATGTCATCACTGTTTAGTAAGTATTATAAAGGATAAATAGTATATTTACATAGTAGAGATTATGAAAGTGTAAATAGCTGTCAGTTCATCATACAATACAAAACCAGCAGGAAATTTTTTGTGAGGAATTGTTTAGAAAACAGTGTCCTTCTCAGGGACAAAGAATGGGACCACTCCTCCTTTGAGTTTCCTGCTCATGTTATCCATGGGATCATCACCTCTCTAAAGCTGCCATCCAGTTCGAAAATTACTTCTGCCGCTCAAGCACTGCACAGCATTTTTACTCACTCTCAGCTCAGCTAATCCTATTGTATTAATGGGTCTAACAGACCAGTTTTACTGAAAGGATGATTGCACAGGGACTTGATCTCTTCTGATAGTAACTGGGGCCTGATTTTGCAGCTTCTTGTATAGACATAATTGACTACACAAAGAACAGCGCAAAAAGGAGTGAGATTTATTGGACTAGTTTATACTCTCATGTACACCAAAACAAGCATGAAAAATTCTGAAAAATCTTTATTCCTCATTTCACAACTGTTCCTTAAAGAGGTTGTTGATATTTTATTTTATTAATTTTTCAATTTAATTTCAAAACAGATATTCTTAAAATGTAAATACCTGTGTCACTATACATCGCTATTATAGAACGTAGTCTGTTCTTGCCATTACTCTCTGCCAGCCAGAATAATTAATTCTATATGAAAGGTTTTGATAGGAATATCCTGAAAGTATGTTTTCCTGCCATGTACCCAGCAGGGCTAAATTGGAGAAAATCCAAAGGAATAATAATAGTCCTAGGAAGAAAAGAGACATTCTAGTAAGATGTACAGGCCATGTAAAGCAGACCATATGTGGACAGTCCTTAATTTTAGTCAGTCTGTGCATTCTCTGTGATAGGAAATAAGACCTACAGTGATCACAAGGCAGATGTCTAAAAGCTAAATCATGCAAAAAGTGCATGGATCCCAGAGATTTTAAATGGAAATGAAATGTTTCCAATCCAGAGAAATAGCCCCAGAGGCTAAATGGAAAAGAACACCAGTTCTTAAAGACTATCTGGTTACTGAGTGAAATACATAGATTTACATTGTGTTTCATTTTCTGGTTATACATGGAAATTGAAACACCAAGGAGGGAGCGTGGTTCCTTGAGTCACCTCCACTTATGCAAATTACTTATTTCTCCTTTCATTATCTGGGTTATTAATATTACTAAATTGAATTATAAAAAACCTTTGATTCCACCTTTGATTCCTGGATGTGGTTACTGCAGCCATGACACAGATGCAAGAATACTTGTGCCATTGACTGACGAAAATTTCTTTAAAGCATTGGCATCTTGCAAGCAGGTCTGAAGTTTAGTACATCTGAGACTAACCATACTCATTTTGGAGAAAAAGAATTACATTTAATGAGGTGGCAAAATAAGGCCAAAGTCAAATTTCTTGGGATTGTAATATAATTAAAAAGCAGTCATTTTAATATCTACATCGTGATCTCTCCCCTGAGTCAGTCCAAGATTATTTAGAAGTGTGGTAAAAATTACTAAAAGAAGAGGACAAGTAACTTTCCAAAAATGTCAGTTCTAGGAAGTAGTTGAGAAAAAGGACATATAAGTAAGTATCAAAGATGTGGTTATTTGTTAACTACTGTGGCTCCAAAGAAGCACAAGTCTATTCAGAAGTGCAACATCTAAAAATGTGTAACAATAAAATAATCATAGTTTAATAGTATTAAACTAGAGCAGTGTGGAATGATTTCACATTTGATGGACTCATGATGATAAATGATAGAAAAGTGATAAAGCTGCATAGAAATCAAACAGCACAAAAAATTGTTGCCTCATAAAGATTATTGATTTAGTTATGGCTAGATTTTGATTCAGTTTGTCATCTGCAGCAACGGGAGAGGGAATCAGAAAATATTACAGGGTGTAGAAGTAAATTGGGGGTGGGACTATTTTCCCAGTGAGAACAATACTAATGATTTGTCTGAATAATTTTTCTTCACCCATTATATTTGAATTCTTCATGGGAAACATTTCTCAGTGAGCTCTTTGGGCAATCGATGCAGAGATTGATTCTAAGAAAACAATTTATTTAAACATTTTTGTGTTTAACGGAGTGTCAAAGTATTTGCTTCTGTTTATGCTTGGTTTCTGTTCTCACTTGGCTAGAGAAAATTCATAGATTCATACATGGCCAGAATATACTGCTGTGAAAATATTAACTTGACCTCTGAAATGGCAAAAGGCAGAATTTCTTGCAGTGATTCCTACAATGCAGCCCAAAAGCAATGACTGATACACAGTTTCAGTTAGACAAAGGCTGTGTCTTAAGATTTCAAGGAAGACATTCCCTATATTCCTCATGATTATTTTATCTTTATTGAAAATTTTCATTTTATTTTCAGTTTGAACTTTTCTGACTCTCAACCCCAGTATTTGTCTGTCCAGTTAAAAGGGCTTCCAGACATTAAGAACCTTTCTCCTGACATGGGTAGTTACAGTCTGGGTTCAAGACACCTACTATTCTTGTTTTTGATACAATGGATTGAACATCTTAAGGCTTTCATTTAGACATGATTGCTTAGTTTTCTTAGGATTTTAATGCCATGCCATGAATGACTGTGGAAAAGTGGAGGTTTTTTTTCTGAAACCTGTTTCACTTTTTACTTCCTTTTAAATTTATGAGCATGGGAATGAAACATGGTAATGGTTTTAGTTATGCCACAAAAAATAATGCCACTTTCTGTTTCTGTTCGTTATTTCTTTGCTTGTGCATTTAAGGCTGCACTGCCCTTCTTAGTTGCTGCTTCACACTAGGACCTCATCTACAGTAGCTTAACTAATATGATCTGGTCATTATTTCATTCTCAATGCATTTGGGGTACACAGCTCTGTCTAGAGAAGGTGGCCTCATCTAGAGTAAATTAATGAATGTTAGCAGAATTGAGAGAGTTGTACTGAATTTGGGCTGATTGTTTTGTCTTGTACAAAACTGGCAGAAACATCTAATTATGCCCTAGTGATTCTCATTTGTCAGAAAGCCTCATCCTCATTTTTGGTCAAGAGAGATCATCTGTCCAAAAAAATCAATAGAGACCCTTATATATCATATATCATATCATATCATATTTCAGTCCTCTGCACTCGAAAGTCCTCTGAATGGGTCCAGCCAAAGCTGCATGGAGCCTGGAAAAGACTGTACATTGACTTTAGGGCAACAGAGATGATTAAGGGATTGGAGCATCTCCCTTTTGAGGAAAGGTTGAGAGAGCTGGGACTCTTTAGCCTGGAGAAGAGAAGGCTGAGGGGAGACCCCATTAGTGCTTATGAGTATCTACAGGGTGGGTTGAAAGAGGATGGAGCCAGACTCTTTTCAGTGGTTCCCATTGACAGGATGAGAGGCAACAGGCACAGGCTGGAACATAGGAAGTGTCATTCAAATATGAGACTTTCTTAACAGTGAGGGTGAGAGAGGACCTGAACAGGCTGCCCACGGAGGTTGTGGAGTCCCCTTCTCTGGAGATTTTCAAGACCTGCCTGGATGCAGTCCTGAGTGATGTGCTCTGGGCAATCCTGCTTTAGCAGGGGAGTTGGACTAGATGATCTCTAGAGGTCCCTTCCAACTCTGACAGTTCTGTGATTCTGTGATTCTGTGACTTCAGACCTAACAGGGTCATGTGGAAATGTAGGAACTCCTATGCACTTTTCCCTAGGTTCTGATGGATTTGCAGATTTTGTACATGAATCCCAAAGTTTGTTCTGTGAAGCCCAGCAGTGGGAAATGCTGCTTCATTGTTTGCTCAATAGTCAATCAGAAGGCTGCAACAGAGCCACAGTTCTGTACTAGGTGTCTTTATAATACATTTCTAATTATTCATAATTACAGTTAATAATTACAATCAATATTTACAGTGGTTTTGAAAAGTACATTAAAAAAAAGCAAATAGTCCTAATGGAATTTGTCAGATACACATCACTTAAGACCAATGCTAATAACCACAGATCTTCAATGCATCGTTCCAGTTCATCATTATTGAGACTATGACTGTATGTTTTATAACATACTTTATAAGATCCTTCATGTTTTCATATGGTTTCCAAGTTTTTTCTTTGGAACCACCTGTTAAATAAAACAATTTCTCTAACAATTTGAGAAACTGGTGGGACAGGTTAAGTTACACTATTCAAGAGATGCTGGGTGCAGTCCCATAGAATAAACTGGCACTTTAAATGACATTTTCCAGTATAGTATTTTTAAGCAGATAAATTTATAGAGAAACTTACCTATGCATTATTCTTTGAGAAAACAAACTTAAAATCTTAAATTTCTAGCCATTGTTTTTATTGCAATTTACCTGCGTAAAAATAAGCTTTATTTCAGGCTACTTCCCCACTACTTGTACTACTATCTTATGAAATTTCATAAAATGTATCTGTGGTATATTATACCTGTCATTTTTGCCAAATGTGATTTTGAACTATAGTTTTTATGAAGAAAAAACCGCTATTAAAATATCACTTCTCATATGCTATTTCTTATTATGTTATTTCTAGAATCGTATGTAACTTCAAATTACTGATGTACTATTTCCTCTGTTTGCATGAAAATACTGTTCTTATATAATTGTCAAGACAAATACTGTGCTCTGTGTGTGGCTAAGATATAAATATTCTAGCAGAAGAAAAAAACATATAAGAGCAGAAGAAACCACAAAACATATAAACAGTCGCTTATCTTTTTAAAAAGTCAAGGTTTCCATGAAGCATCACCAAATATTAAAATGATTCTTACATTAACAAAAATGTCCTGTAAAAATATGATTCCCATTATTATGTCACTGAATCATAGTAATACACTAAAATAGAATCACTGAGGCTTTTGCTGCAATAAATGTGGAGCAGATTCTGCTCTCAGCTCAGTGGGGACAGCCTGAGACAACTCATTGGAGTATAATAACCCAGAATCACAGCCAGTGTAAGTTGTATAGCTCCTCTGATTTCAACTCTGTCACACCAGATTGAAATCAACTGAACATTTGGCTTGTTATGTGCAGTCAACATATTACACCAGTAGAATTTGGCCAAAGGAATTAGGTTGTAAATACAGGAATTAGCTGTGCAATTGAGCATCATTGGTGGGAGTGGGGGAAGGTCTAGGAAATAAAAGCATTTGCAGTGGATGAAGACCCATGTAGTTCTTCAAGTGGTGCAGTGTCAACACAGAGTACTTTTCACGTCTACTAGAAGTCAGAGTGCTGAAGAGAATGTTACTTGTCTGGTCACTAGTGGAGGCTGTTAGGCTGTTCTGCACCTTTGCTGTTGCTTTGACAGTCCCTTTTCAGCCCCTTGTCTCATACCTGGGCTGTGCCTTGGTGAAACCCATTGGTATGATCAGCTGGTGCGGAAAAGGCTAAGGACCATTGTATGCCAATGCCCACAACAGCTAGGATATAGCTCTCTGGGTCTTGAAAGATTCTGGTTCCACTAATGCCAACATAGCTAGTCAGGAGACAATAAGGTCCTCCAGGGTAAGTGGATGTAAATGTGGATAAATTCAGACTCTGAGTGGCTAAATTATTAACAGTGACAAAAATATGTAATAAGGCTCTACTCTCTTCCTAGTACATAAATTTTACACCAGTGCAGCTGTAATGGCATAAATATGGATAGTTCTGATTTAAATGAGGAAAATTTTGTTCCCTCCAAACTGCAAAATTAAGATATTGGTAGTATACATGGCTTTCAAGAGTTTCCACCACCCCACCACCCCTTTTTTTTTTTATTATTATTAAGAGTGACTGGAGTAAGCAAAATGAATAAAAAAACATAGTTAGAATTTGGGTGCTTCTTAGTATCTGCTTAGAAAAATAGGCCACGCCAAGAAAATGGGAATCAGGAAGGTCAGGAAAGGTGGTAGTGATATGGAAATATATCAGCCATCACAAAAAAACCCCACCTTATATAATTAATAGTACTCAGTGCTAATCTAGCATAAAAACCTTGTAAAGTACTGTAGAGAAGCCGAACTAATTTTTATTTGTAGATTGCAAAACTATTTAAGATGGTTTAACTTACCAAGACAAAAACATGTGGAGGAATGAATTTTCATTGTTGGTTATTAATGTATAGGGGCTTGGCTGTATACACTGTTTTATTCACAGAACAGAAATTCAACACTTTGAATTTTATTTAATTAAAAATGTTTTGACAATTTAATTTACTACCACTTAAAATTTTAACCAATCGGCCATCTAGGGGAAGCCACTCAACTAGTGTAAATCACCAGTCACTACGAAAAATGGGGCCCATGATGTAAAACAAAATATGCAAACCCTGTAACTAGATGAGTTTAACCATTTGACACTAGCTGTGATGTCTTTTTCAGAACTCTCCCTTTTCCTGACATCATGAGCAACAGAACTGGCCTTTTAGCAAGTTTGTGTGCAGCTTTTAACTAATTGTGTTTTAAGGTAAATATGGCTGCCAAAAAGGTTGTCATTGCAGCATTGGTATTCCAACATCCCAACACTGCAGTAAGCAAAAACAGATGAAGGAGCCTGAAGTTATCCTACAATTGAAATAGCTCATTTATTTTTCATTAAGTTTGGAGGGTTTTTTACTTAAAGAATGGAAATTACTCTATGCAGTTAAAGGGAGAAGGCTCTTCCAGAAAAGTTTACCTGTAGGTAGCTATTTCTAGTAGCCCAAATATCACTGTAATTTACACTGTATATAGAACATAATATCTTTATCTTGTGGAATTGAGTGTTTCTCATTTTCCTAGTGAACCTTATTAGATTAGTTGATCTTCAGGTATTTAGTCACAACAGGCATATTGCTTGTCATATTTTTTTTTTCTTTTCAGCCTCTTGCTTTCCTAAATACATTGAAACAGTATGTACACTTTGCACTTTCATAACAAACTCAAATTTCAAGCAGTGAGATTTTAGAAGTCTAAATTTAGAGAGTGTGCATGGAACAAGTGATTTATAACAACTTAAGCCAGTAACTTTATCTGGTCTGACTTTGAGTATAGCAACTTAAACCTGAGAGACTTGAGCTCTTAGTATTCATTCTTTGTAGTAGTTACTGCATTTAAAGTGGTATACTTCAAATTTTTATTGGACAAGTATTTAGTTATGATTAGATTTCTCAGCATTTTGTGGCATTAACTTACAAAGCCTTTTCATTTCAAAAGTGACACATTCTGGCAGGAAATCTCTATGCTTAAGAGAGACCATTGAGCCCAGTTCTGTGTAACTCATTTTAGTGACTCTTGGTTTATAATGTATCCAAATTAGTTTAGATCACATTTCTTAATGGTCACATGAAAAGCTATTTTCCTATAGGAAGACTCCAAGGGGATTGACCTTTAATAACTGAACTGGGCTTCATTTTGCAATTGCCTCTTAGTGCTTGCTCCCGTGGCAGTGTTGGTGGAGGCAGCACAGAGAGCAGGAAGAGATCTCCCAAGCAGTCAGACTGCAATGTCACCCTTCCTCATTTCTTTGTCGGTTTTGCACAGTCCATTTCCTTGACTTCTGTGTTGTTTTTCTTTGTTATTTTACCTTTCCCATGTTCTCTCCTCCCTGAGCTATCTTTGTACTCTGTCCTATCCTCTCCTCAGTAAAAATCATAATGGGCAATAGAGACATACTGCCTCAAAATCACCAAGATAGTGGAGAAGCATAGGACTATAGAGACTAGCATGCTTACTAGGACACTAGCACTTTGAGAGAACCTTCTTTCCTGTGTCCCATAATGTTGTTGGGTTGGGGATAAAAGGCAAAATTACTGCTTGTTGATAGCAGCCTTTACTTAGGCAAAAGGCATTTTTTATTCCAGGGGCAGAACCCATGTCTGAGATTGCTTTGCCCTTTGCTAGCTGTACCAGTCAGAGAATTGATTGATTTTTAAAGATGTGCCAGATTCTGATGCTGACAAATGCTGTGGGGCATGATCCTACAATTCTGAGTTATTCCACATGTTCTAAGTGACAGTTTTTCCACACTGGATTCAGAGATCAGACCGAATGACTACAGGGAGTGTGTCATAAAGGAGCGCAGAATCAGCCACACTGTCCGTGGTAACATCTTCACAGCATATTCTAAACCTTAAGCTATCTTGTTCAATCTGTTTAAAGTCAGCTATTTCATACCGGTCATTAAGGAAAATTCAGAATGGAAAAGTAGAAGCAAATGAACCTAGAATCCCTATCACAAATGACAGATGGCTTTATATAGTTATAAAGGTCTTACAAGAATATCCTCTGATTAATGACTAACAATAATTGATTTTACAAAGAGCTGCAGTAAGTCCTGTACAATTTTTGTACTTTGGAAAAAGTATTGTTTTATTTCATATCACATAAATTTTGTTGAATACAGGAAACACTGCTTCCCTGGTGCTTTTGTTTTTCCCTCTGGATTGTAGCAATGGAGCACTTGCATGTTGTGTTTGATGCCTTGCATGATGAAGACATGCAATGGCAAGTTCCAGTCTGCATGCTGCTTAATGAATGTTTTCCTTTTCTCTCCTTCCCTGTTATGTGCTTACAGAAGACAACTATGTGGAAGGTGGGTGCTTTCTACCTTATTTTCCTAAGCTCTTGTTTTTCCCTTCTGTTTAGTGGGTTTTTTTCACTTCTGCTTAATGTTATAAAAGTACACTTATCATTCATCACGGTAAGTTGCATTTTTTTACCCATAAAGGTATACAAGTGTATTAAATAAGTGTGATTTCTTTTTCCATACAGAACACAAGCAAAGCTCCATTTTAATCTTGGCCTTATTGGTGCAATTCCAGAATATCCCCACTGAAACAGTAGGATTTATACTTGTATGACTGATATCACCCTTCAAAATCATGCAGGAAATGTGCAGAAGCACTGATTTCTTCTCATGTTCTGTATGAAAAACACTGCAAGAAACAATTTGCTTCATTAGTGTGGAGCATAAATCCTCCTCATAAGAATGTAATGCATGTTATATACCTATCTTTTAATTGCTTAGGAAAATGGAAAGCGCTTTTCTCTTTAGCACTACAAACCTTGCTTACAGTAATATCCCGTATAGCACAAAATTTTAGGAGAAAAGTTTTTCTGTCTCACTTTTCAACATAATTCACTCTACCTTTTGGACACTGTGAAAGAAGCAGCACGTGATTTTAATAATAATGTTGGTATGTAATTAAGTCCCTTTAAAGAAAGTATGGCACAGGCCAGTGGGAACTAAAGCACAATGCCATCTAGCCTGAATGTTGGTAAGTAAGTCTATTAGCTGGTAAAAGATGTTGCGTGCATATATATCATAGTTTTAAAGGTACAGAATGTGTTTCACATATCAGTTATTGCTGGGAATCAATACTCCTTATAAGCCAAGAGGTGCAGGTGCTTTTTTATGTACAAGTGCTTTTAAAAGTCTCTCTGGGCTGAATCTTTGCAGACTGGATTTCCTATGTGAAAAAATAGTTTATTTATCTAAACTGAGCAATAACTTTTTTTTTTTTTGTTCCCCGATACTTGTGAAACTATTTTTAAATCGAGGTCTTCATAAGCTAACTCATATGCAAAGTCACTGCCCTGGCACAGCTCCGACCCAGAGTTTCGTAGCGAGCCAGTGCAGGGTCTGAGTTCATCCAGGATTCAAGTCACTGTGGGCCACTGCCTCCCTGTGCAGTGGCAATTTTCTGAAAAAGCCTGAAAGTATCGCATTCCCCTGTGGTACTGTATTCAAGGGCAAAGAGAGGTGCTCAGATTTAGCACATACACAGCGCTGTGCCATTTCATTAGAATTTATGTTGCCAGTAGGAGATAAATAAAATTTAAACCATTCTGATGCTTTAATTGTGTGCACTGTCACGCACATACATAACAATACTATTTCCTTTTCATTGTGATATAAGAATGTATTCAACAACCCTGGCATAAGAATTCTAACTGAAAAACACAAAAGCCCAGAAACAAGTACCTAATCTTATACTTGATCTGTCCATAAAACTCTTACTGATGTCAACATGTGTCTCAAATGTGAATTAGGATCAGTATAAGGAGG
This sequence comes from Nycticryphes semicollaris, assembly GCA_013400055.1. Classification (NCBI taxonomy): domain Eukaryota; kingdom Metazoa; phylum Chordata; class Aves; order Charadriiformes; family Rostratulidae; genus Nycticryphes; species Nycticryphes semicollaris. The sequence goes on from VXBJ01006737.1 coordinate 953,931, forward strand.
TTTAATTTCATTTCACATATTATTTATGCACAGCAGTACAAGAGAAAGCCTAGATAGCAGTTAATCCAGACTTTACCTGAATCTAATTCTTAAAACTGCAAGCTTAAATGTATTCCAACACAGGTCTGGATACTTATGCATACATTAAAGTTAAAAAGGTGGTATATGTAAAGGATGGAAGCCAGAATGGTCGGTCCAAAGCACAATTTGGAAACGAAGCTATAATTTTTCATCTTCGATTTCTGTGATATCTGAGCATCTCTGTAAGTTAGGCTACATAAGAAAACAGAAGGATTTAGTATTTACAGAGTTAATTTTCAATATATTGCTGGTATGTAAAGGCTGCATTTTATTCATTTTACTAAAATTGTGCTAGGGTTGAACGTGTTCACTGCAGGTTTACCATGGTTAAATTTTGTTTTGGCCTGTGTTCTGCATGGAATTCACACACCAAATATGAAAATCGATCTTCATATCTGCTTCCACTACCCCTTTTTGTGCCCCTTAATTCTCTCCTCTCAGAGCCAGGCTTGGTATAAAAGTGGAGTGGGTCACACATGAAGCATTCCTACCAAATCATGAATTCCTGATTCACAAAGGAAAAGAGTTTATCATCCAATTTATGAAGTAATGGTGCACAAATTAATGTTTTCAATGTATGGTACGGCCATACGTGGCTAGTTAAGGCTAAAACTTTCCATGACTATCCATTGTGATATTCTCTATTACAAGCAGAGTGTCATTTAAAAACTCTAACAGGGATTGCTATCATGCTAGATACTAGCATGTTTCATTTTAAACCACTTTGTGGACCGCACAGGTACAGTCATAGTAATTCTTCATTCTTCCATAGCCTTCATCCGTAGATTATAAAAATAGAAAATAAGTATCATTATATGATTTAGCCTTAGTCTTTCACAAATAAAGTAACATGGAGTCAAACAAAATACAGTGTCTTGAGGACTAGTACTAAATTTTTTAATTGATAGATGTGTGGTTTGAGCAGTGTATTTTTTTAAGATTCACTTGACTTCCTTTTTTAGTTGAACAGCACTGTAAGTGACTCTTAAAATTGAAGTGGTTTATGTGATGTTTTCAAGAGCCACTTCTGCCATTTAGATTTTTTTCAAATTATATAAGAATCACATATTTACAACTGACCAATCTCACATACCATTTTAGCAAAATTAGTAGCTATGAAGCAGTGGCAGACTCCCGGACCTTTTGTTTAGGTTCTTACAGTCATAAAGATCATATTTAAATCCAAGGTAGTAAGAGTTTACCTTCTTTGCATTCCCCTAGGAGGCACGACAGAGATTTGAGGCACGACAGAGATTTGCTTCATGCCTTCTAAAAGCTGAAAGAGCTCATATAAAGCAGCTGCTGCAAAGTCACAATTTTATTAAAGAAAAAGATGTAGCGTTTGACTAGTTTCACCTTCCCTCTAATCAGTACAGTTAAGACCAAGTCAAAATGTCAAATTTCTTACTACAGTTGCCAAAACAAAAACTTAAAAGCCAAAACCCATGTTAAATAATCACACTTCCAGACAGCCGTGCATCGAAGGATCCAAGCAAGGCCATTCAGCATTAAAAAGAGTGAAGCTTGAACATAGGTCTTTATAGTTTGTGTATTCAGTGTGCCCCTCTTGAGGCAACGCTTACACAGAAAGAACACACGTGAAAACATTTCTACTCTCTTTCAGAAGCTGCGAACTGCAGCCCAGCGGTGTGATGTTTCCCAAGTAACGCTTATGTAGGCATCCCCTTCAAGATCACACTCAGCTTTCATTTACATTGCTGTCAGCCCCAGCAAGGTGGTGTATTTGGAAACAGAATCTATTGCACAAGAAATGGGGCACATCAGGCCCTTTAGTTTAACCAAGCATCTGAAAAGGCATATTCATTAAAAACCCTAATTCAGCAAAACCATTGTTAGTCTATTTTTAACATCAGTTGAGATTTGGAAGTGATAAGATATGAATCCTTTCAGACTGGTTGCAGTCAGAAGTGTCTTCTTTGAACTCCCCCTAAGTACTGTGAGTCATATGTGCACCTAACTTTCTTTGTGAATTAGAAATCACGGGAACTCTCTAGGAAGACTGCTTTCCAATAAAGAGAGGGATACTTTATTGCACACATTCTTTGTGTGAATTAATTTTAATTAATTGCAAATAAGAAAACGTAGCACTTTCGGTAGTTGTTGGAGAAGAGGAGCACATTGAATGCATGAGCAATTAGTGACTTCTAAAATGGATCCTAAACCAGTGGAGTTCAACAAGAATAAGCTCATTTTTTAAACCAGACATAAAATGTGAAAAAACCTTCATATTTCATAAAAAATGTTCTCCCTACATCACATTATTCTCAGTGAGAATATAAATATAATTTTATTGTCATTATTATCATAAATTAAAAAAACTGAATGTTTTTGGGTAAAGAATAATGAAGTTTGACTCTGTTTGAGTGATCGTTGTTATGGACATCTGTTTTGAAATGTCACTAGACTTATACTGGTATGATTGGATTTCGTTTCACAACACAAATATAAAGCAAAATCTATTCCTCACAGATTTACGAAGTAGCTGCAGAAGCTGTCACTTAAATTCTCTTTATTGCTATGTATTCTATATTACATATGTAATAATTTGCCTTCAGTGGAACAAATTCATTCTACTGTCACATTTCACACAAATAAGGAGACATCCCTTGCATCATCATTTCAGTGTGATGAAGAAATTTTATTTAACTACCTGAAATGCTCATTTTTATGAGGGGAAAAAGATCAGACCCAGCCCATTTTTCAGGTTTACACTTCTTCAGGTTTTATCATCATTTCACGTGTAGAGGACCGGAAGTCCTCCCAGCAAAGTGTTCAAAGCAATATAATCAAAATACGATAAAGACAAGTGGAATATTAAAGGAACTGGTTGGATTCGAAAGCATTTTATTATTTTCTGTCACCCCAACTACTACACAGAAGAAATACACAATAAAACAGCACCCAGTGTTTGAATTGCAGTTCTGTTACTCGTAGCCCAAAGCATTCCAACCAGTGGTTGAAAAATGCTCTTTGATTTCCTTCTGTGATACAGACATCTCATAGGAAACAGATGCCTGTCACAAAACATTTTTGTCACTGTGACAACACCACCTTCCCGTGCTCCCTTGTTCATTGCTGACTGTGCTCTTGTTTCCCTTCAAGGTCTGGCGCACCTGATGATGGGCGACCAAGGTATGGGCTCTGTTCCTTTTCCACTCTGCTTTCATTGTTTCTTCTTGTTCTGTAGCTGCTTTGAATCCATCACGGCAAATGATGGGCAAATGCTTGAAAGCTGTCTTTGGCTGCAAATAAACACATGGTTTTAGTCACATCTTTTCTTATTTCATTATTATTTTTTTTTGTTTGCTCCGTAAGCTTTTGTCCTTCCTGCCTCCTCAATCCCCCACTCGCAATACAATAACTGAAGAGGTGAGAGAAATAAGAAGGTGATTAAGAAAATTTAATGTATTTATCAGAAAATAGAATTATGGGTGATTCTATGAAAGATAAACAAAGCACAAGAGCACTCTTCAGATAGCTCCTGAAAGAAGATACTCAGCTTGTCACATTGTACACATTGAAGAGTCCATTTACATTAATGCATGGCTGATTGGAAATGTGCAGAAAGCACCTGCTCCTGGCTTCTGGAATGCTGAGAGTACAATTTTACAACCTAACGAAATCAGTGATTTATTTTTTTTCCTCCTAACCTATTGTCTATGTTACTTTTGTGTCACTCTTTCTTATCTAAGCATGGGTTATTTATGTGTTTCTCTGCATGTACATGATTGGAAAAAAATAAACTAAATCGCTAACAGGACACTGATTGCATCTCCATTTGTCTCCAGACACTTACCTTATACTTTGTCTCTTCATGTTCAGATACTATTGCATTTACATATACTCATGACTCTTACGGTTGTTTCTCTCCTCTTCTTTATTCTCTTTTTGTCTGGAAATGCTTTCTTCATGGAACCATTTCACCAAATCCATAGGTAAAAGTAAAGGTATTACATGATTTTCTTTATTTTCTAATGCCATCAGTATACTTTAATGTATATATAAGTAATGCAAATAAATGTAAATCTTTTTGCAATGATAACGTGAGGTAGGTATATTTTTAAAGTAAATATTTCATGGATAACAAGGTAAGGAAAATTATCCTAAAGTACAGGCTGACCTTTTTTTTTTAAATTTGTCTCCTGGTTTTGTGAGAGATGTAAAGCTTTGGCAGTGATAAAGGAGGCTACAGTTATTGTAGGCATTCAGGATGAAATAACAGCCACATTTTGAGGTATGCATTTTTTCTGTTCTCAAAGAATTGTAGTCTAAACCACCAGGCACAGCAAAAAGCATGATGTTCAACAGAGACTCTCTGGAGATAATCTGTCCAGGGCCAGTCTACAACATGATGTAAGTTTTAAATCTGAATAGCACTGACTTCAACAAGTCTTTGCTATCAGCTGATCACATTTGCCCTGAGATTTTCCTTGTATATTAATCACTTTGATTATGTCTGAGACAAGAATTGGACAAAAGAACGAGGAAGAATGAACACCAAAGAGAAGTGTGGGGTTTATTTCCAATTTTTTTACTCTTTTTTGTTTCTTTATCTAACAAGTATCAGCCATGTTTGCATTCTTTCTCCTGGAGGGGACGTGTGCGGTAGAGTAAAGACTTTTTCTGTATAAATAAACACCAGGTTTTGCTATGAGAATACTTGTTCACAGGCATCATGTAACTATATGTTTTTTGTTGAGAAGCTGGTCATTAAAAGCCATTAAATCTGTGTTACATATGATGAATAATACTGTATTATTAATCTTAAGCATTTGTCAGAGCGTGCCTACTCTTGGTATAAATCAGCAATCAAATTTGTATGGTTGCACTTCGCTAAGTAATTAAATTAGAAATAACTTTCCAGGTTCCTCGGTGTCTTGTCTGATATAGTGTTTTCACACCTAGAAAATTCATGTGATGCAAAGACTGTAGTGTCTCATTCCTTTTCTTACCAGATTCTCTGGAGAGACTGTATATGTAGTTATGGGTGGGGTACTGCTTAAAAAGTTACATGTTTTCTGGAGCTGTAAATCTTCGTGCCTTAGAAAAGTTTTAAGCAAGTAGAATGAAAAATGGCCTCCTGATTTCTGTGTTTTGTAGGATTGTTTCGTTTGTTGGATAGCCGATCTTTATGTTTTTCTTAAACTTACCTTGCATGTATTACTTCCGTATTGCTTATTACTATCTCGTTCCATAACGGTAGATATCTTGGGTGTAATTACCTTAAAATGACTGAATTGTGACATTGTAAGTCATTTTTATCAATATTAAGGAATTCTTTTTCTAAATTATTCTATACAGAAAATCTGATGTAGTATGAACAACAATGAAGTTTTATTTTGTATAAAAGGATGAAAACATAAATATTGTTAATATATGTTATGATTAGTACCTGATCTGGAAAACAAATTTTAACAAAAAAACCCCAGCTTTGCAAGTATTGTGCAATAGTTAGATGTTTATACTTTTATTTTAAAATATTTAACAACTGTATGACCTTGGATATATTAACTATATTAGCTACATTTCATGTTTAATGATGTGCCATGTGACATAATTTAAACACCAGTCACCAGTCATCTAATCATTTGACTACTTTTTTCTTTTTACATTTTAATTTTTTATTAGATTTATTCAGTTTATGTGGCAGTGCCGATTACTGTGTTTTGATAATCACAATACTTCTCCAAACATAACACTGTGTATTTGTTCAAATGGATGGAAAGGGTTTATGTGTATACAAACTCCAGTTGCTTGTAACAGAAAATATATCTTGATGTTGGACCGTATCTTCAACCAGGGGCAAATGGCCTCATTTTATTGACTATCTGGGAACTACACTAATACTAGCTATTGAAACGTGTGACCTTGAAACAGTTGTGATACCACATATTTGTAACGCACAACAATGTAACAAAGCAGGAGGGTGATGGAAATAAACTAAGGGACAACAGAGCTCACCACTGAATTTGTTTGCACCTGTTTCAATATTTCATTAATAAGTTCAATTCCTTTAAGGGTCAGTAACAAAAGTGATTGCAAAATTCTGAGTGATTATATCATTAATTAACATTATCATTATTTTGGAAATATAAGCAAGAAAAAAAAATATTAAGGAACTTTCATATGCAGTTTGCCCCAGAGAGTGTAAATGGCTAAAGTATCACTGTCTTCTTTAGTTGTGTAGATGTTCTTTGGAATTCTGGAGGAGGAAAAGAAATCAATATACCTTTAGAATGAGGACAGGATGTGGGCAGGGCAGGGACCTGGTGTTGACAGAGGGAGGAGGGGTATGTCAGCCCATCCAACTGGACAGGCAAGACAAAATCAAACCCAGTATGATCCCATTGGGTGCACCTGTTATTTGTCATTTAATTGTAAATGTAAATTGGGATACAGTGGATAACTTCACCCAAATGTTTTTATTGAAGCTTTATCAATATTAGCAAAGCTGTCTCTGGCCTTTATTGAAAGGCAGAAGCAAAACTCAGAACATGTCACAGTGAGGAGACATCTGTTAGTACTTGAGGTCATGCAACTTCATTTACGTACAAAACCAGCTGACATAAAGGAGGCTATAACATAAAGCTGAGAGCCTATATAGAATCTTGTCTCATAACTAGAGCTATACAAAACTTGTTTTCTGACTCCTTCATTACTCCCTGTAGATGCTAGGCCTAATTTTAGGAAGAGCTGCAAGATTTTAGTTGTACTGTCATTCATTTATTTTCTGATAAGCATCCTACAAGTTCAGAAATACTTAGAAATTCCCTTTTTTTTTTCCCATGGGAATCACCTACCTTTATAGAACTTTAGCAGTAGAGTTCTCACAGCTGGGTGGTGAAAAGAAAGGATAAGGTTTGTTAGTGGGGTTCATGTTTTTATTATATTTGAATATACTACTCAGAGCAATTGTTTGAATTTGAAGAAAACCTTGAAGTCTGATGCTCATAACAGACACAGAAAAGGATTTGTTTACCCAAAATAAATTTGTGGCCAAATAAATTTTTTCTGCTTTCTCCAGCTATTGTAGGTGGTCTCATAAAACTACCATTTACGTCTTTCCCTTGTCAAAAGTTAGTACCTCTTGGATTTCCCATGCAGAATTATTCTGTGATGAATAGTAATACAACTAAGATTATGTGGCAACTATTGTAAAACACTCAGTTTCTTTATTCTTTCAAAAAATTTTCTCTCTTCATTTTCTTTGATGAGCAATGAAAGTGATTTATAATTCAGTTACTATAATATAAAGTGACATGTATTACTTCCTTTTTATATTAAAAAAAGGCATCACATGTACATATTACCATTAGTTTATTTCTATGTAAATAACCTACTTTCAACAATATATATTACTCATTCTATACCTAAACACTATGTTCATACTCCTGTTCTATTACTTTAGAGATTATGTGCAGCTTTAAATCATACATGAGTCATTCAGGTCCATAACAAACTATTGAATGATATCTGGCTGCGCAATAAGTGTTTCTACCAAAGGATTGATGGTAAAACTGCAATTTATACTATTAGATTACAGGCTTTTGATGTGCTGGTATTTGGTATTCTGTGTATAAATACTGAAGAAAGCCTTCAGATCGTCACCTTTTACATGTGTCAGAATCATGAGCATTAAAATTGTATGTTATAGCTGAATAATTATGTAGTGCTTGGGTCATGCAACACAAGTATCACCTTGGGCCAGTGACCTCCCCTACCATCAAATTATGTGAAATTCAGTCATTAACCCCCATGCGACCATACATTTGTCATGCTGTGATGACTTTCATTCTTGCTCTGTTTTCAAAGCACAAAAATAGTTTTGGCCTTTTACACTGTCTGATCCTACTGGGATTGTTGAAAAGCCTGTGCTCATCTGCTTTTGTGCATGCTGTTTTAAATTGGGTCTGAAAGCCATGCATCCTCCAGCCTTCCTCGACCCGAGCAACCAATAGGCCAAAAGCTGTGTCGGTGCTTTGGTGGAGGACTGAGTTCAAGCAGTATTTTTGCTAGAGCTCTATTTTTGGCTCGGTGCCCTGTTGACATGAGTTCAGTTACAGGCCTTCTCTACAGCAGCTGGCTTTTGTCTGGCAAGTGCAAAACATAAACAGAGGGCTTTCTTGACTCTCTGTACTTGTTCATAGTTCTATATCTTGGGTGACAGCAGCTCATTTGACAGACTCACTGCTAGAATTGAACTGAGTTGATTTAGGAGTTTTACACAGGATGGGGTTGCCATTTTTGGGTAACTGATATTATTTCTAAGTGACATTACAGCAGAAGAATGGCTAACCTGCATCTCCCTGCTCAATCTCATAGGCGCTTCTACTGATGAACAAATCAGTAAAGTTTAAAAATTTATCCTCCATTTAACAGGTCCCAAACATTCTGAGATTATTTTCAACATGATCAGCATGAGAATTGTAAAAATATTCTATATAAAATTTGCCTGATTGTTTTTTTAATGAGAATACCTTTTGAAACAAATTAAGGAACTTTAAATAGAAAGCCCTTCAAAATGCTCCAAAGAGCAGTAACTACACATCGTATCTGTTCTATAGTGACTTTTTTTTCTAAAGAACCTCCAAAACATAACTAAATAGTGGCTGATGTTCACCAAAAATACTGCAATTAAGTTCTTGTGTGTAACCCATGCACATATGTCTACACATACATGCTGCAATAAATATTTACACTAGCTTCATATTTTTAGGGCTAATCTGTTCAAATTTTGTTCAATATAATAATGAACTATACGTTGAATGTTTTAACCAGAAGGGTGATACCTTTATGTATTTAAAAGTTGTGGTGCATTGAAGCAAATAATTTATTTGCACTTCAGTGGGTGATACCTAGCAAGCCTAGAGTATGGTATTTGGAGCTGCAGATTCATCTTTATGTTGAAATGTGATCAGTTAATACTACCTAATCAGAAAAATGCAGCAGAACGTGACTGTTGGAAGTTTTCTGTCTGAAACACATGGCTCAGAAGAAATCCATCAACACGGGGACCAGAAATACAAATTCTGTCTTGAGACGCATATGCTCAAAATTATGTCTGATATAACTGATTTCTGATCAGCAGTATGAAAAGAAATTGTAAGAACCTGCCATAAATATCAAGAAAAGTATATGAGAAGGGAGAACACATTATCTTAAAAATGTTATTTTTCTGACATAAGTCACCATGTGATAATGTCCAACCCATGCCATGTGTTCCAGCATTTTCCACCACAAAATAAAACATTTAACATATTCTGGATAATTTGGATGTCACTCAAAATTTCGGTGTATCATATATACACATGTATATGTGTCAAAAGTCTCCTATAGCTTCAAAGGAAAGACACTAGGTTCCACTTCTGATCCTAGATTTCTCTAGAAGATGGTTATGCTGACAAAGAGCCTTTCAAAATAATATTAAACCTGTTTTAAGATGAAGGTTACATATTTCAGGCCAAAAGATAGGTGGGGATTTACTGAGAATGGGAAATAGTAAAGCTGTCACTCTGAATAGGTAAAAAAAGAATTGAGCAGGTAAGCAATTAATAAATAGGAAAACTAGGCATTTCTTCCTTAAAGCAAACATTTCTTTTTATGTATATATAAATATACATCACAAACGAGAATTACAAGCTGTAGCAAAAAATGCTGTATCTTTTTTTGCACAATGAGATTCCATGAAAGTTTCAAACAAATTTCATAGGCATTTCAAATGAAACAGAGATTTCAGAACAGTGTATTCCTTGGATATCCTGTAGGATATCCTGGAACGTTTTCCTTTACACTTGCGTTTAATATCTGATGTCATTACTGAGCCAAATACATTGTTAGAGTGACACTGAGGATTACAGCTTCATTCTAAGGTTGCATGACAGCTAAAACTTTCCTAGGATAGAATTCAATCCTTGATAGCTATAAAAGCAGCTAAACGAATCAGCCCAACAGACTCTAGTTTCTTTTATTTCAGTGAAAACCAAAAGTACCTGGAGATTATTGTACATCTCACTGATAGCAGAAGTCTCAACTGATGTTAACATTAATCCCATAAGAATCATGCTTAGTTGAGTTTCACCCGTTATGTGGAAGGAAATCAGAGCCCTAATAGTGATTATTTTCAAATATTTGTAAGATTTGTCTACGTGGGGGCTTACTAAATTCAGGACTAAACTAAATGACAATTTCTAAAGAAACGAAATCTAATGAAAGTGAAGAACTCTTAAGAAAATCACCCTAAAATTATATATATTATATAAAATGATATAATTAAAAATTTGTCTAAATGAACGTCATAATGATACTTTTCCACCAAGAATTACTTCCCACAAAATAATTAAAAAAGGTATTTAAGTATCTTTTATTTAACCAGCTGTTCTTGTAGAAGTAAGAATGCTGCATACAAAATTTTTATGATGCTCTTTACAGTAATTTTATATGTCTGTAATAATATGCCAAGTTACATAGAAACAAAAATTTGAAGTGTCCAGTCGTCTTTAAAATCTTTTAATTAAACAATGTAATTTTCCTTGATACTAGTAGTATCCCAATATTCAAAGCCTTCTATGGCCATGTCATTCTTAATTGCTGGAAGGTAGTTTTCTGTCTTCACTTCAGGGACCACACAGAGCAATCAAGTATCAGTAGAACAGTAAAACTGCAACAAACTGGGAAATTCAGGAGCACAAAGAAGAAAACTTTTACAGGAACTAAGTATGGAGTATGGACTTTACTATGAAATTCCACATTAATATTCTTTTAATAGTTTTCATACTTACAGGCCCATTATCCAAATATCTTCTTTTCAGACTTGGGAGGAAAGGAAAGCAATTGAATCTATTGAATTCATTTACTCCAGTGAAAGAAGTAATTTTTCCCCACTTACATCAGCTATATTTGGTTTTTTTTTCTGTTGGCACCCACTTCCACTAATTTTCTGATTAGCACACCATTTACTTTAAAGGCTGTTTTTGTAACTTGCTAATGTCACTTAGAGATTCTGGTACATCTTGTTGCCTGATAAAGTAGACATTTGTTCCTTAAAGAAGGGAACATCTGGACTGATTTACTAGCACCTTCTTTAAAGTGGAATAGAGGCAAGGACAGATAACAAGAGGCTACCAGAGGAACTAGTGGGGCCACACCTGACAGTGCTGGCATCACAGCATTGATTTGAGTAGCCTCTTTATTTTGAGGGTGGGAGGAAATAAAAGCAGATGGGTCTAATTCCTTTCATCTGCCTTTGGATGCTCTTTAGACAGAGGGAAGTCTGCCTGGAGAGCAAAAGTCAGCAATAAGTAAGTACAAGGCTGTAAATTTTTCACTGGAGTTATCCATAGTTAATAGGTCTGTCCTACATTTCATATCAGAAGCAATTGTTATCCTGTTTTCAGAAAGAGTAGGCATCCAAAGGAAAGAAGGCTAAATATCTTACTGCGACCATTAATATTCTGCTTCTGAGCCATAACTGTTAGCTGAAAACCCTAAGAGGTTGATTTCTGATGCCGGATACGTTGGTAATTATGTGACCCCACTCCTACCCAGCAGTGACATCTCTCTCTTGGGTTAAAATTAAAAATTAGAAATAATTTACGTGATTTCCCACTTCATTGAACCTGAATATCTTTATTAGGAAGAGCTTGGGTTATATCAAAAAGGTGCCAGATAAGTGCTTTCCATCTCAAAAAAAAAAAAAAAAAAAAGGCATCACATACATTTTGCTGATAATATGAGCTGAATCTTTGATTTTCTCAGTTAATGGCTGTGCTTAACAACTTGGTCTTTCAAGGTACTACGCTTTGTATTTGCACAAGTCAATAAGAAATCTTCAAAAAAAAAACAAAACCCACCAAGCTCAGTTATGGGCAAATTGCCTTTGAAAACTATGTTTGCATGTATACGGGATACTTAATGGTGTGTTTTTACTATTGAACCTGTGCAAAGAAAAGCGTAAATTAGTTTCAAAGCCAAATGTCTCGTTGACAATTCCTGTTTTCACTATGAATGGATGTGTAATTTAAATGGGTATTTGATATTATTTTTATTAACTGCAATTACTGACTACTTGTTATGTAGTTTTTAATTTTAGAAGAGTTATTTGGTTATAACTATATTCATCTGTAACACTGGGATATGTTTACATCATCACAAGGATGATGTGAGAGTTCAAGTAATTCTGGTTCTATTTTCATTTAATCTTCATATACATGAACCCCCCCAGGATTTTTGTGGTACAGATACTGAACTGGTGCTCTCATTCCACCTGAATACGTGTGCAAACTATACATTTTGCAGGGATACTTCAAGGTGCTTAGATTATTATGAACCTTAAAACACATGTAGATACAGCTGTGTCCGTTAGTCGTGAATTGATTTTTTTTTTTTGGTGGCCTTAAGCAGACTTTTCAGCTCTGTAGTTCTCTGCAGTAATTCCTTCAAATAAGAATGCTGTCCATGCCTGTAGCTGTATTACAAGGTTTGGAAAAAAACTTAGATTTTAGGAAAGAGTCATATAGAAGTATCTAAGTGGAAGGCTGGAGCAACAAAGGTAAACTGAAAATCAATAATTTTATGTGATTCTTGTGCAATGTATCATCTGTATAGAACTGGTATGTTCATACATATCTATACAACCTATATTAGGCAGAATAAAAGATCTATGGCAAATCGTATGCTGAACACTAGATAAAACCGCCTGAGTCCCACGCTTAGTCTACTGCTACATTATCCCCTCAGAGCAAAGAAGGGGGCAGTTTAGACAGCTGTGAAGGGGATATGTTCCTGTATTCTTATTGAAAATATAGAGATGAGCTGAATGCGTGGAGTAAAACACAGTAAGGCATTCACAGTTCTAAAAGACAAACTCCTCAACAATTTTTAATACCGTATATACATTTAGCATACATATATGTAGCTGCATTCAGGACATAGGTGCATAAACAGATAAATAAAAGTTCCCTGAAAGCATTCAGTTCTGCTATACTTCCTGAGTTTACCTCTCAGAAATGCCACTATCTATCTCAAGTTTTCTATGAGGACAAATGTATAGTAAAAATTACTGACATGTCTGCATCCATATTATTTTGTGTCATGTATTCTCTTTTCCAGGAAAACAATTGTATTTGATATTTATTCCTTGTTCTAAAATAGGTGAGAGAGTTATGCTTTGTGGTGTCCCTGAAATGGATAGCCTTGTTAAAGAAACAGGTTTCTGAAAGTTGTGCATTTATTCAGCTGTTGTAAAAGTAATACAAAAGAGTAATTAATGTTTTCCTTTTCAGAACACCTAGGAGAGCTGTATATCAGCCCTATAGTTTTTAGTAAGTACATATAACTCTCGGAAATGTACATATATCTAGGTCGTGCTAATTACCCACCTTGGGAGGCAAGAATGTGGCTATACTTCTCTACCTACTTGGCATACTCTCGAGACCCATGTCAGAAGAGCAGGCTTTAGAAAGTCTAAAAATACATTTCCTAGGTTCTTAGCCGTTAAACTGCTTAAGGAGGAGGTCTCTCATGTACTGGCTGACAGCCTGTAATTTGTATGATGCAGGAAATAAGACTAGATAATCAAAAACAACCTTTCTGGCCCTGAAGCCTATGAATCACACCTAATGCAGAAATTACTGTGGTAACGTGTAAGAAAATTGTCAGACTATAAAAGAAAACCGGCCACCTCAATTTTATTTTAGTAGGAATAATTTTATTGTACTACTTTGGGCAGATAGAATTCTGTATCAATGAGTCAAGCCCTAATGCTCTTTATGGACTGACTGAAAAAAAAACATTTAAAATATTCCCTTAAATCAGAATGTAACATGAAAATCTTCATGGAAAAGCCTTAAATGTGTATGGAGTGTGAATTAAAAGGAGAATAATTTTTCTTAAAGTTCAACTTTTGCTGTAATCACTTATTTTGAATACTTCAAATTGAGTTCTACAGTTAAACAATCTAATTTTCAGGAATGTTATGTCATTCAGTATTTTTATTTTATACAGTTATAACACATTTGCAACAGAGTATGGGGGTCTTCCAGTTATACTGTAAGAAATGAGGTTACCATCTTATATAGCCATTGCTACACCAGATAAACCTGGGCAAAATATTTTTGTGAATTATGTTTGCAGCAAAACTGGAACTATTCATTTTTCCTCTTTGATACAGGGAAAAATGCCTATGTAAAGCTGACAATTTCAGTGAGAAACAGAAATTGTGATCTAATTCACAAAATTTGATAAACCAGAGATTAAAGGAGTCCTCTAAGACTGCTCTGAATGAGGCAGAAGAAAGATTCATACTGTAAGACCCAGAGTTTTAGTTTCAAGACTGATCCCGGTGATACAATATTTAGTTTCTCTTTGAACCTCACCATTCAAAAATATATTCACTGTAGGCTAAGTAGTCATTTTTACTTGCAATATGCTCACACAAGAGGAGAGGATAGAATCATAGACTACTTCACTGAAGGACTTATTATTCTACTTATTATTCTACATCAGAATTATCTTTATTCATGAAGACTTCAAATACGTTCTTAATCTTCAGTCTTAGTGTAACCAGGAAAAGATTATTATTTGCTAAAATTAAAGAGGGCAAATAGGAGTTTGTAGCTTCTCCCTGAACATATGAAAAAATGAGGGGGGTATATTTAATTCATTGAAATGAGAATATTTCTAGTTTAAAAGAATTCAAACGTTTCCCTGATAGATGCTGACTATCAGAGAAAATTAGGAAAGACAATTGTTGAGTTATATCTTCTATGCATTATTACCGATGTTCAGTTACACATCTTGTAGATGAACAGACATTGGGTTATTAACATCCTGTTACTGATTGATTATTTATTAATGTGTGAAATATATATAAACAGCTGAGGAGAATACTGGGGGAGAATACAATAACATATTCACTTGGATGGGTGTGAAAAAGTCTGTGCTACAATTGTTATTTTATGTGCTAGTTTAATTATTCAATATATAATATGAAAGCACCTCTGTGTGTAATAAACAGGAGGCTTCTCTTTCACCACATCTATTCTCATTTTCTAATCTGCCTTTGCGTCCTTAACGCACTCCTGCTTATCGCACTTAACTCCTTTAAACTATTAAGTTTAGTCCTTAACTAAACTAAACCACACTATCGATGTGCACACCCATCAATACAGTTGCTCTGTGGGGAAATGGGATACTGGGCATTCAGTCTGCTCCCACAAGGAAAAGCCAAATGCTATTTTTTCATATCTTTGGACTGTGTTCAAACTGTAGCAGTGCTGACAGAGGAACAGGCTTCAAATCTGTGCCCGCCATTCCTCCTGTGCTGCTCTACAGTAAGCGTGGAGACTTTGGAAGCTCTGTGAGCAGCTTCTTTCTTGGGCTAACCATCATTCCTCAGAACTGGCAGCATCTGATATTTTCAGATAATTAGATTAGTAGAAGTGTTTGAGAATAGGGCATATTGAAATGCCCTATCAGATACTATCATATTTTTAAGGCTGATAGAGAGTAATTGACAGGGACGGGAAACAACAAAAAAACCACCGAAATCAAACCGTCCAGCAGCTAACTAGGTAATTCTGTATTATTTATATAAGATTATAATATTCACCTTCACATAAATGCATGGGAGGGAAAAAACACACAATCTCTTTTGCTTTTTATTTGCAATATATTATATATTTATTTTATTTTGTTGCATCTGTTTTCCAAAATTCTTTGTTTAGTGGGAGAGCTGATAAAGCCCTGCTGTTGGTTGTAAAATATCTGTCACTATGCTGAGGGACAGAGGAAAACCTAATTGGCAGTTAAAGCATGAATTTTATACCTTAAAGTATGGCTCTCAATGACTATTTTGCCCTTAGTGCATCTGCTGACAGTTTCAGCAGATGTTTTGAATATCAGTGAAGTGTGGTCATGACCGTTGACACACTCAGGCATGTTATTTATGCTAAAAAACCCCAGCTTTCCAGTAATCCAGAATTGCTTTATCTTTGATTCAAAATCTAGGTATTTCTTTTTATGGAGCTCTGCGTAGAGCCCCTCTGATTGCTTTAATGTTTGAGTTTATCATACGGGTTTTGTCTGTAAGTAGCCACTAAGAATAAAACCAAGCAGACAGTAGTGCCAGTCAGGCTGGTTTGGGAAGAGAGATTTATCAGTAGTAACACAAAGCAGGAAAGGAACAAGACAAAACTTTTACCATTATTGCTGGGTAAATTTCAGTGTGTATTGTTACCTAATTTAGCATTCTTTTTTTCTGAATTTCAGTTTTCTTTAGAAGTTATACAAGTTGTGTTTGGGTTGTTTTTCCTTCTGCCTGGTTTTGTGTGTGCGTGTAACTAAAATAAGTTATGAACAGGGTTTCAGTGCTCTGAGAACAAAGCCACTGCCTGTGTGGAGACAGATGAAATATTAATTGGATTGCAGGTGCACTTAATTATCATGCACTGAAGGTGTTCAGTTTTCCTATCATCAAAGGATCAAGACAGTAGTGTGAATATGGACTTGTGCTAAGTAGAAATATCAGAGAATGCGAAAAGAGTGAGTAAAGCTGGGTGGAACTGCACTAAAACTTTATGCATCTCTTGTCCCTTCTGTTTCCTGAAGGCTGGTGTTTTTTCTTATAGGACAATAGTTTATCTTTTCTTTGTGAAGTGCTTTGCCAATTAAATATCTGTAGCATCCACAAAATGCTTGCAGCGTGGGAAGATTGTGAATTCTGGCACAAGGTAGTAAGGGCAGCTTGTTCTGGGTTACTGTGTTCATAACTTTCCACTAAAAAGCTGAAATTGCATGTGAAGACTTCAGTAGCCTGACATTTAAATCTGTTTCTCGATGAATTTGAAAACTGCCTCTGTCTGTGAAGTCTCTATGAAGTCAGGAAGGCTCTGAAGAGCTATAGAAATATAGGCATTAAAGATTTTATTATTGCATTCTTTTCTCCTGCTGTCTGCATCTCCCTGCTGTGAGGAGAAAGGTGAGGTAACAGCTCCAAAATCTTTAAAACACCAGAGCTATTTTGTGCAAAGTGTTTTCTCCTAGGACCAACTGTTCTAATATTCAATAGGCTGAGACAAACTTTAATAAAACCAACCACCCATCCACTTTGTTATTGATATTGCTGGGGTCAGGAAGGGGATGAGAAGTTTAGACGAATGGGAAGCAGAAAGAGCCCTCAATGTGGGAGTGGGCCCAAATTTAGAAGTGCAAAACCCAGACGTCAGTCCTTTGGCTTCCCAAGGTCCTTGCTTCACTTGAGAATGTAGAGAAAACTGTCTGAGAGATCGGGAAGACATGCCTAATGCAAACTATCTAGTTGTTCATTTGATATTTAAAAAGAAAAATGCTGCTTATGCATTTCTGTCACTTTTGATGTATGATCAGAGTTCAACAGTGCTTTATTTTTGTCAAAGACTTTTCAACTCCAACGCTTCTATATCTTCAATTTTCATAATTGGTTTGATAACAAAATTACTTATATTAAGTTCATGACAACATTTTTTTGAGAGAAAAAGGCTTCCTTCAACCGTCCTTCCCCCCCTCTTTACTGTATTTTAACTCATATCTCTGAAAGTGGTATTTAATATTTGGGCTGTAGGCTTGATTTGATCATCACCTGTACCTCAGCAAAGAATCTTTTAAAATGCAGTGAATTAAATATAGCTGTGTGTACTTTAGTGTATGTGCTTTCAGGCCAGTTGAGGAAGATGTTGTGAAGTAGATCTGTATCATGAGAAGAAGGTGAATGAAGACAACTCCAAGACCTTTAAGTCTTAAGCAGAGTTTTGTGATATTTGCCCTACAAGATCAGGTGTGTGGGCAAAACTAAGTAGCAGAGTGCTCTCACATAATCCAGGAGTTTGTAGTTGTGGCAAAAGAAGTAAGAAACAAACATGACAATATAAGAAAGGAGAAAGGATTTACTGTGTTTGCCTCTAAAATAAGCAAACTGAAACAGTTAAAACCAGGTCTACCTTATCCCTTTACACCACTGACTTGTAAATGAGCTTCTGTCTGTTTCCACAACAATTTTCATGAGGTTTTGCACAGCTTAGCCTTAAATAAAGAGAAATAGTTGAAGCAATCTCTGACTCTCCAAAACATAAAGATCTAGGGATAGCTTTATGAAGATACCTAACTCTTACATTTGGTTTTAAGTACCTGGGTAATTCTAGATGCCTATTCCAAAACCACATTATTATAAGCTAAAAGGACCTTGAAGCACAAATGCCTCAAATCTAACATAAAATATAGTAGTAGAAGAAAATAGAAGGGAATAAGTAGAACATATGTTATTCCGTAATCTGTTTGAATATAATGCCCAACCATTTATATTTCCCCTAAAGATGTTTGTTCAGTGTTTTTTTTATATCTAAACGTGGAAAAAGCGGAAAAAAACCCCATACATGCATTACATACACACAAACATTGCTTATATGTATTAAGATGTCAAATTATCCGAAACAGAAATAGCACTATTTCAGAACTAATTCTTTTTGTATAAATCCAGGAGCAATATCTATATAAAGTGGCCCTAGAGCACAATGCAGCATGCTGAATGTGTGTAAAGCTCCCTTTAGTTATCAAGCTGGAGAACATTTATCCAATTCATTATTGACATCTCCCAGAATTCTTTCTGTGGTTTTTTGCAAATAGCTTGTCAGCCTTTTGGCAAGTAGGGGTGATTTTCAGTAACATTTTTTTGATTCTTCAAATTGAATTATACATCCAGAGGCAGTCAGTCTTTCTTACCATTAATTTTCCATAAAAAAACCCACCTTTTCTAGTGAAGGCTAGGCCTATAAAGGGGACCTAAGCATTGCAACAATAACAGAGTTTGAACCAAAGTGCTAGAGAGATCCTGTTTACCAGAACTGACAACCTTTGACTTAGCATGCAGGATTGTTCTACAATACCTGGAAAAATATTCAGTGCTTTTGGGTGCTGGGGGTGATTTTAGTGCTAGAAACTCTTGTAACTGGGAAGAAGTGGATGAGCAAAGGTGGTGAGGTCCTAACTGTGGTTGTCACAATTTATGTGGTGAATTGGCAAACATCTTAATTTTGGCATTGAGTAGGACAACACAAAGAAGGGCACATCCATGGCCATAGCCCTGTGTGTGTTTTGGCAACTTACAGCTTTTGTTTATTCTCCTTGAATTCTAATCTGTTAAAACATTTTATTTAAAAGTAGCTTTAAAAAAATATGTCTATCATTTTAATGACAGTTATGGAGTATTAACCTGATTTTAGTAACTCATTAACATTTGATTAGAATATAAGTACTGAACAAGAGCTATTATTGAGAGTCTGGAAAGAAGGACTAAACAGATGAAGATTATAGCAATATGACAAATCTTTACATCATAGTTAACGGTAAAGCTGGGAATAATGCTGGGTTGTAGCAAGGAGCCTTACTTAAGATTAGAGAGTAGAGTCGAACCAGCACAGACAGTAGAATCGCAGAAGGACAGTATAATATTTCATACACACAAATCTTTTATTGCTACTGACTGAGACTCACTCAGAAGAGATTTAAGGTTTTGATCAGCCTAGAATATGTGTGGTGTAAAATTAATTCTCTTCCAGTACTCAGAAGTTCAAGACTCATCTGTGGTTATAAAAGTCAATAAAAGTGTAAAAATTGAAGTGTGCTGAATGAGATGCTATGCAATGCATTTAGTTTGGCATATCATATTGTAAAGAAAATTCTGATATTCTCTTTTAGCTACCAAATGTAGCCTTCTGCAAATGGAAAAAGATGGGTTTCTGGAATTACGGATCAACTTGCAATGACTTAATACTTTCCTTAAGAAAACACTCATTAGTATAGAAGGATAGATTGGGGGGAAAAGCCTTACCAATCCATTGAGGGTTTTCATATGGATTATATTATCAAATGTCAGCTATTACCTACTTTTTTGTATGGTAAACTCACCTTTTATTATCAAACCACTTGTGTCATCGTGTAGTTTTCTGTTTTCTTAAAGAAAGAATGCACCTATGGGTTGATGGTCAATAAGTGATCATTTTTTCATTTATTTTCTATATATCAAAATAAGGGCAGGGATGGAAAAGACAGTACCATTTTCCTGATCTTATTTCTTTTGGATCTTCTGTTGAAGTTCTGCTAATCTGTATTTTCCTTGAAGTGAAGGGAAAAACCAACTGGTGCCTTATGTGCCAGTATGATTTTTCAGCTGCAGGAAATACTCTCACTTTCTTGAGCAGGATTTCAACCTGCAAGCATAATGTAAAATGGAATATGGCAGGTTTTATATTAACTGCTTTATTAAAACTGGAGCCAAATTTTCCTGTAGCTAGTCTTTCTTCAGTTGCTAAGAGTTGTGAGTGTACGACCAGGAAGACGGGGGTAGAAGTGTAGGCAAAGATATGTCAGTCAGTAAGTCTGCTGTGGTTAAGTGATGAAAGGGTTAACCACTTATTTCAAAAGACAGCTTTCTGCTAAGCAGAAGTCCTCACTAGACCGGAGTTGCTGACAAGCACTATTGCTGCCTTTGTGGTGAATTCATGTTGTGGCAGAGCTGTTGCTTGGGCAGAAATATGTGAAACCCAGTATTTTTACAGTGAGAAAATTTTTCAGTGTCCATCTTTTGGGAATAACAACTAACTGCTCTAAATTTATTAGGGAGGAGAGGGGAGGACTGTGTTACTATTTATTTTAAAGGTATTGGATATAACTGTATAAAAGCCAGTCCTCTACCGTGAAACCAGGTATTACGTCAGCTACTAATTTGCGTGTGTGGTAAATGGCAAGTGCTGTTCATATCACTGAATTTCTCATAGAAAAATGGAAGAATGCCCAACTTGCCCTCCTGCATCCAGCCCATAGATATTATCGGCAGGCTGATACGGTAGAAATTCGATTTGTGTTCAGAGTGATAGTAATGAAAAGGGTCATCAATGTAGCTAATACTATATTGACTTAATACTGCCTTTGTTTTTTTACTTGCAGTATTGCTTTGCCATGACCTTTCTGTCTTGTACAGTGCATTCTCTCTTCTCTACTTTTAAGAAATGGAAATATATGTCCCTCAATCTATGCCTTGAAATAGTCAAAAGCTGCTAGAGGAAAGTATTAAACTTTGGGCTTTGATGTAAGATTTTACGATTTTGAGCTATGGCAGGTTATGTCATTAAAATATAGTTTAAGATACAGGACAATTTAGAAAAATATAGTTTTTAAATGTTTATAATAAATTGATGTATTATCATCTATATGATGTAACAGAAGTTTTAATAGTATAAAGATCACACACTAGCTTTGTGTTAATATAAATTCCTTTTTGAAGCTTTATATTGAATCAATAAATTTAAAATCAGATTAATCAGATACCTCAAAACTTTAAATGTATTGGCATTTTTCCTCTGAGCTTTATGGAGTACCCTTAATTCTACTTTGGATCAATAATCTGGCTGTGATCTTGTTCATTAGTTAAATTCTGTAAGGGCAATATCCAAGCCATACTGAGTCCATGGCAAAACTCTTATTGATTAAAATGAGGTTGGCAGTTCAGCCATATTATTTTTCAAGATTTAATGACATATGTATGATAGAATTTTTAAAGAATAATTATAAATTTTCTTTATTTTTTGTATGTGAAATATATAGAAAGAAAATTTTTACATAGTACTTACAAAAACATGCACAACTACCCTAGTCACAAAAATAGACTAAGTCACAAATTTATGGTAGACAATAAATTAGATGACATTGGGGATTTATCAAGTTCAGCAAATATTATAAATAATTTCTTAATCAAAGATACTAAGCAGTTACTGTTAATTACTGTATTGAAATTAGAATGCAGATGAAGATGCAATACTATATGATTTAAAATACAGTTTTAATATGGGTAATGTTGAGATGAAATTGCTTTCAGAGCTAGCAATACATTGTTATTAAGATAAAAATGTTCAGAATCATCTGACAATTGATTTTTAAAAAAATTGTGACCAATCAAACATGTCTCCATTTTATGATGAAAGGAAAAGCATAGATGTGTTAAGCAGGCTCTCAATGTCACTCCAGTTTGGGTTGCTATAAATTATAAATCTTTAACTATTATTCTTCATCTGAATAACTTGTATCTTTATTTTTAAAGAGACATCTTTTTTTAAAGAGAAAGTATGTGATTCAGATGGCCGAGTAGTTCGATCTTAAGGTATAGGAATAATAAAATATGTTTTAGGTCTTGCAACCCAAAGTCAACTTGCTGTATTTGACATTTCCATCCTCCTTTGCTCTGGGGTAGGACCAGCAACTCTTTGACAAAGGTGGGTGTGTCTTGGCAATCCAGTTTACAGCTGCTTCCACATGAAATCCTAGCAGTGATGTTACGTACATCAGGTCAGCAGTAAGAAGGCTTTCAAGGTATTAGCTTTGGAGGGCTGCAGATGTCATTTACAGACTTTTTATAATGTTCTCTTCTACGTTGTGTTGAAGTCTCTTTCATTGCATCACTTAGACAAATGAGATCTTAGCCACACATTCATAAAACTCCATGTGAAAAGTTGGAGGGCAAGAAAAGGGCAAAGGAGCCAACAGGTATATTATAAAACCTTGTACTGTTTCATAAATTCTACTAGGAGCTAGGATCTAATTCAGCCCCCATCAAATTTGGGGTCACCTGAGATGCTCATGCCAAATATTGTGACTTTGAATGTCCCATTACTGCATCAAGGGATTAATGGGAAACTGTTTCTTAAGGGAGGCCCTTCTTTGTGGCAGTGTAATGTGAAGTGGTTCCAGAGAGCCTATTTCCCAACTTTATGCAATGCAAGGCTTGATTTCCTGCTGGGGTAAGTCCCAGAAAGCTGGCTAAACTGTCATATTAGTCCCTCTTCTCTCATCAGAGTCCTGTGAAAGAGTGTAGTGAAGCTGGAAAAGTGCTGTCTTGTGCATATAATACATGACACAGCATTTGTCTTTTTTTTTTTTCCTTCTTTTTTTCTTCCATAATGAAGTCACTTGCAATTCAAAAAGTGCTTAGATGAGAAGATGGCTCCTTAGATAATCCTGACTTTCCTTCCTGTCCTTATTAAGAATATATTCTGTATTTATTAAAAAAGTACATCTGTGCCTTCTGTAGTCTAATTATTCTGAAAAATCTTATTTCTATTTGAACCAGTCATTTTTAAAGAATGTGAATTCTATTGCTGACATACAAAGACATCTGCTTAAGAGACACGCTTGTTAGTCACACTAAACTACAAACCAAACCTTTGAAATGAAGCTGCATCAGGATGTATGTTTCAATTACTGAGCCCATGCCTGAGTTCGTAAGCTTATACCCTAATACAGGAGAAAAAAAATACATTCTTTTTTTGGTGCAATTTCATGAGAAAGTTACTTGTTGGTTTTCTTTACATTCACTAAGCCAGTATTGTGCATCTTCTGACATCCTAAAGGTAATTTAAAATATCTTTCTAAAGTTGTATGAAGAAAATATGGGGAGGAAAAGACATTAGGAAAAATAAAACCTCCACATATATTTGAAAGTTTGTAATTCATTCTAGGTCATATAATTTCATTTAATTCCCTTAGAAATTTTGTTTTATTTTGAAAAAAACATACAAGAAATGGCATCTGGGAAAAAAATTAAGAAAGAGAGAGACCAGCCTCAGTGCAAGAAATCTATTTTTTTTTCTCTCTTCTCCCCGTGTGGGTCACAGAGATGGAAAAAAGTTATTGATCCAAGCAAGAGATCAATAGACAGAGCCATTCACAATTAGACATTCTGTAGAAAATAACTTGAATCAAATTAACCTGAAGCACTTGATGCAGTTTTCCCTGGTAACCTTTCTCTCAAGCATGTTTTAAGTTTAATAAATTATATTTATGTGGAAAAAAGGGTGTCTTGAGAATTGTTAAAGATATGCTCTCTAGGTTGCACTGTAATCCCCTTTGTAATCACTTATTTGTATAGCTTTCATGCTTTGAGATTATAGGGTTTTATTTCAAAAGACCACGGTCATACTGCTTTTACTAGTTTTACTTTTAAAGGTCATGTCACAGCTGTCAAAAATAAGCATAGAACTTAGTATTAATATTTTAAAAGTATATATAAAACACAATGACGCCAAAGCTGATATTGTTACTATCCCTATGGTAATTTACGGTT
The DNA here is from genome assembly GCA_013400055.1 of Nycticryphes semicollaris. Lineage (NCBI taxonomy): Eukaryota > Metazoa > Chordata > Aves > Charadriiformes > Rostratulidae > Nycticryphes > Nycticryphes semicollaris. The sequence continues at coordinate 978,175 of VXBJ01006737.1, forward strand.
GGGGAGCTTTACTGATTAAACACTTCATTTTAATTTTAAACATTTACATTTAAAAGGTAACTTCTTTGACTGGTAATAAATGAGGCATTGGTTATATTTAATAATTCCTATGCATTGTGGTGTCACAGCAGACCCAATGCTGTCACATTTAGGATGATAGATTTTATAAAACTGTGTTGCATAAAGATGATCCCTTTTGTGCTACCTTGCAAGGTTGCCATAGAGACAGAGCACTGCTTCATGGGAATTTCACTTTTCTGGTAATGTTAGATACTGAACCCAACACCGCTTCTTTAGATTGTTCCTAAATCTGACTTTTAATATGATACCATTTTGTAGAGACTTATGATTCATCTTCTATATCTTTATTTCCTCAAAATCTCTTTTATAATGCCTTCATAGCTGAAGTACTAAACATGTTAACTTACCAAATGCTGAGCATATTAGACAGTCTAAAGGTTTTGTTATTTTATGTTCCACACCATTGCTGAATTTTCTAAATATTTAGGATATGTTTTGCAGTTCTATACTTTCCCTGAATATAAAAAGAAAGATCTCAGATATTTGTGGACCATGGAAATGTTTTTATCATGGGAAAACATTACAGACAATATACCATGTTAGACAGATACCTCCTATCATTTTTTAAAATTATTTCGTTAGCAAAAAAGATATAAATCTTAAATGTGTAGAAAATAGTTAAAAATTTGGGTTTAGGTCTGCAAATAAAACCACAATTGTATGTGGAGTTACGCATTTCTGTGTAATGTGTGATGTATTTTTATTAGCCAATATAATTAAGAAACCATATGGGAACTGCAATTGACTCTGACATTCATAAGCCAGTGATTTTCTTTATCTTTATAAATAAAAATGACTGACATGGAAATCCTTACTCCCTGCCTTAAGCATATATTTCTGAATGTTTGGCTCTGGATTGTTCACTGTGCTGAATCAGCCAGAACTATAATATTCTCAAGATACAGCCAACTCCTTGACATATGGCAAAAAATGCATGCATGAATATAAGTCTTACCATTTGGTACCCAGTTGGAACTCCCTGGCTATGCTAATGAAATTCATGCTACAGGAATATTTTCCTGGAGGAAGGATATCTTGCTGTTTTCAAATGAAAACAGATAAAATAAAATTCTTTCCTGAGTGTTCTGCATGTTCTTTTGCCCCATTCATTCTGAATGTTCCCCCAGAGTGCTGCAATATTTGCTCAGAGTGTCAAGGAGAGAGACTGGCAAGCATTTCACAAATGACTGAGCCAACTGAGAGGGGTGCTGGAAGATGTGAGAGCCTCTTCCCGCATGCCTCTGCGTGGGGAAAGATGGCACTGTGCTCTGTGTGCTAATTAAACAGGCTTTCCTTTTGCTCTTGCTTCCCATTTGAAGTAATCTTGGAACAAAGAGAGACTGAAAAGGCCAGAAAAGGGATGTCTTAGGAGAAATGGAATAAGATGAGACTTCTTCTCCTGCCTTACTTGCAAAAATTTAGACAAATGCAACAGAGAAAAATAACCTCCTTTTTGAAGTTAGCATTTAAACCCATCTGCAATCTGTCCTGCTGCCAGTGAAACCCTTCACTGTATGAAAGTTTTCATGCTGTTCTCATTTTGCTAAACTTTGCACTGATAAGATTTATGTGGACCCTTTGTGCTTGCTGTCTTTCTCCTTAAAATTAGGTAGTTTTTCAGATGTTTGCGTCATGTTGCTTACATGAAGAATTTGAAGCTGCTCAGCAAGCAGCACACTTCATATTTTGTTTTTTTTTCTCCTAATCTTCTAATGGATGAGTAGAGTTTGTAAATGAAGGGCAAGAACTTTTAAAAATGTTTCCTCACTTGCATGTGAGAGTTCTTGATTTGTTTTGTTACTTTTGTTTAGAGCTACTGTACGTCAGAATGTGCTGCACCACAGTTTCAACTAATTTTCATGTTCCCCAAATATTAGTTGTCCTTAATAATTTTCTAAAAAGCAATTACAATTAAAATAATTAAAATAATCCCAGAAGTATCTTTTTATGTAACATGTTAAACTAGCATTACTTTTGTTGTCATATATAATAAATAACTTAGGCTTCAACAATCAGTAAATCTACAAAATTTGTAATTAATAATAGGGTTCATTCCTATATTAAAAAAATCACTTCTTCATTATCAACAGTACTACCAGAGGGTAGAGGACAAGCTGGTGAGGAAGGCTTCAAAAAACTCTACCAATTGCATTACTGTGGTTGTTCTATACTGATAGTCATAAATCTCCACTTGATGTAAATGTTCATCTATATAGAGAGCCTCATGTTCTGAATTACCTGTTCAATTAAGAGAGGACTTTGTCTTTCTGGCAATCTGCTAAAATATTGATACCATCTCTCCCTCTTTGAGAGGGAATGTTCCCCTAATCAATAGGTTCAACATAAGAAATGCATATGACTTTATCTACTGGATTCAGATCATGAGCTTTCTTCTTCTTCACAATATAAATTCAGGCAATATTATGGATATTAAGCCATACATCATCAGCAGAAAGTCTTCTGTTGCTATTGGCATCTGAGTTCTGAATGATAAATAATGATTATGTAGAAAAATATACAATGCTGCAAACCAGAGAGAAAAGATAAAAATTATTTTCAATAATCAGCAATTCCTTATTGTCATAAATTATTCCCAACTCTTTTTTTTTTCTTTTTAACAGAAGCATTTTTTTCACATAAATGAATAATAAAATACCTTCACTTCAGATACAAGCTATACCCAGGAATCCTGTAGTATTATTACTGCAAATAAAATGCAGTGACCCTTAGTATGCAAAAGGCTAAATACTCCAGTAACAATTAGCATTTTCATATATTTGCAGTGCTGACTCACTCAAGTGTGTGCACAAGTTCTCTCCCTCTTGCCTCCCTCTCTGTAATAAATATGTCATACTCTTCAAAAAAGATTACTTTGTTCACCCCCTGCTTCACAAGGTGCACACTAATTTCATTCCAAAATTTTACAATACGCTGATCTTTGAACAGGCTGACAGGTATCTTGGGGCAGGAACGTAGCAGGATACTGCTAGATACTTCCCATAAGTAGCACTAGATTGTAGGACTTTTAAATTGAACTTTAAGAACTCTGTACTATTGATGCATTTATTTATTCAACCAAAACGCTTAATAGTGGAGCTTAAGGAACTCATGAGCACCCTCATGGCTGAAGCAAAAAAGATGACAGACAAGAGTCAGATTTAGATCTGTAAATGATGTTTTCTTCATCTAAGTCTAGTAAAGCAAGCCAACACCTCACAGGAGAGGGAAGAATTGTGTCCTTTCTCTCATGGAAGCTTATAATAACACTCAAACAATGAAACTGAGAACTTTTGAAGTTGTTACATTTAGATTTTAGTCTGAATGTAAGTTGCATTATGTTGTGATTTCTTTTTTTCATTTATTTAAATGCAGCTTTTACAGTGGAGCTACGACATTCACATGAGCATTCTCATGGTAAAAGTTTGTGAAGACAACTTATACATGCCTTTAGCTTCTGTCATCTAAATACTTCTTGGCTTTTATTTGCTCCTTGTTAATGAGCATTTGAACAAAGATATAATGCCTCAGGTATGATGGAGAGAACCCTGTAAACCTTGGCACCTTGCTCCACTGAGCTTTGTTTAGGTTACATAGGTTGTCTAAGTGCTGACATGTTTTTGGAGGTTGTGAGAAGTAGGCGAAGGAAACCAATTAAAATATTTTTGCTGGTAATGTGCTGATTTTGGAGTTGTATTTCTTATTTTTATGGATCATCATATCATAGGTTTATATCAGAGAGAAAAAAAATGTTTGTATTTCCTTTATGCTTTTGTGATCAAAATATAGTTCCTACTCTGTGCGAACTTCTGAGGTATAAAAACTTTTTCTCATCCCATAGAAACTGGCTTTTCAGAACTTTCTGTGAAGTGACACATTTTGTCGATGTTGGCTATTACTGAAATAGAGTTGACGTGAGATTCATTGAATCATAATCAAAAAAGGATATACAGCTACAAATCTGGATGCAATCTGCAGTCTTCTTGGGCCACATGCTCAATTTGAGCATCACATGTGCCACAAGGACTTGCGTCATCACATTTCAGTGTAGAATCGGCTTCTACACTTGTAGAATGTACTCTGTCCAGAGAAATTTGCTAGTATGCTTGTAAATGCAGTATAATATAATGTATGTTAGATGGTTTTTTAGATGTATATGACAACATTTTTTTTTCTGGGAGACTCGGACTTCTTGCTGGACTTCAAAAATAAGTCAAGTATGCTATAGTTAAGAATAAGTCACCTAAATTTACACTATGGGTAGCTAAGTGAAGAGCTCCTGAAAAGTCCTTGAAAGTCTCTGCAATAGTTGTTCATGAGGTTTCGGTTAAGGTTTTTTGAGATCCTGAATGAGAACATGCAGTGGGAAAGAGAGTTATACCCTGACCCGATTTAACACTGACCCACATTCAAGGCAATGAAAGATGGAAGGATGGACTAATTGTTTCATTAAGTTAGCCTTCAAGGGAAGAAACACGACTTTCTAATCTAGCATTCTTTCCTCTGCCTCAAAAAATGTTTATTTATTTTTGTTATGATACTTTTTCTGTATTGTTTTAATACATTATGTAAATTATTTTTTTTTATATTTTTAGTTATACTTAATTATATTAGTATATATCTATTTATATTCAATAACTACTCATAATAACTGAGAGGACGTAAATGTTATAAATTCCTAATCTCTCTCTTTGTGAATGTGGGAAGATCTATACCTTCTTTCCTACAGTGCAAAAAAGTATGTGAAGTTTTTGACCCGTATCTGCAAATGTGAGAGACGTCATGAGACACCAGTTATATTTCCAGAGTAATAAACATTCTTTCTAAGCACTAAATATATGTGTGTATACTGTTGGACTGTGTTTGTATTGGTAAAGCACAGTAACAAAAGCAGTAGATAAATGTGACCTTGCCTCTTATTTTATGGTAAACAAGAATTTCTACCTGACTGCATCCAATTTCAAGCATCCTCTGATTGCTTGTAATTGTTGGTGCAGACACATTGGGCTTGTTTCCCAGGAACAGTATGCTCTTTATTTCCCATCCTGGTCACATGGAAAATCATAGCAGAGATCTCCTCTTTTTCTTTTCCTCTAAACCAATTCAAATTCAAGCATGCAAGGGCAAAAATTTAAAAAGCAGTCAGCTTTCCAAGATCTCTGTGGCCCAAAATAATTAATCTAGTGTATGTTATAATTATGTCTAGCTACAAAAATAGAAAGTAATACAGTGCTATTTTTTCCTAGTGCCAAAAATACATTGAGGTCATTACACTCTTCTTTCAAGGAAAGTTCTATGTTACTTCTTCACTGTCTGGAACATAGTTGTGCTTGGCAGGTATTTTTATTGAGTCCTGTCAAGAAACAACATAATGTAATATGATCCTGTGATTTGAAAAAATAGTTAGTATCATGATATTTTATGGTATGTGCTAAGATGCTGAAGGAAAGTTGCAGACTTTTCCTGTTAGCTCAACCAACAGATGCTATAGCCAGCTGCAGAGCTCCTAATAAAAAGAATTTGAATTGACCATGACATCCAAGTACATTATTCAACTACGTCTAAAACACTGTTTGGTTTAGCATCTACCTCAGTTAAAAAAATCATAGCTTTTACTTTATTTCTTAGTATACATTTGGATCTAAAAAGATAATTTTTCATTTCTAGTCTATGGACTAAATTACTGTTTTGATGAAGCAATTCACAAATACTTTTCTGGGACAGCTGGGATTTTTAGCGTTTTCCCTGCTGACAGTTCTTAAGATGTGTACTGCTACCCAAGATTTTACATCTTTTGAGGTCTTTTTAGGATCAGGCAGTTGCAGGCGGGCAGGCAAGGTGTTGGTATGGAATTCCACACGATACAGAATGATCTCCTTTCTCTCCCTGTGGTACAACAATATTACGGTATTCTCTTTTTCTCAACAAATATTTATCCATCCTAATTTGGACTTTTGCTAAGACAGCTATATATATAGTGCTGTATGATATTATTTCAAGTCATGCATATTTTATTTATATCTTTCCTAACTTGAAGATCCACAGCCATATGTTTCATCCATGTATCAGCAGGGCTGAGCATCTGCTCTCTAAAAAAATGAGGTAGTTTTGGGAAAGCTGCAAGTGATAAAACCATCTTTAAATTCAAATTCTGTACATCTTGAATGACCAGCACATTAACTGGGTGTAGCTGACAGCAGAAATTGGTTGTCTTACTTCCTTGCTTAAACTTCCATGTTAGCTAGCAGGATGGGAAGGAATTGTAGAATCATACAATGGTTCGGGTTGGAAAGGGCCCCAAAGATCACCTAGTTCCAACTCCCCTGCCGTGGGCAGGGACACCTCCCACTAGACCTGGTTGCTCAAAGCCCCATCAGCCTGGCCTTGAACACTTCTAGGGATGGGGCACAGACAACTTCTCTGGTCAACCTGTTCCTGTGCCTCACCACCCTTATAGTAAAGCATTTCTTCCTAATATCTAATCTGTACCTCCCCTCTTTCAGTTTAAAACCATTACTCCTCATCCTATAAGTCTCATCCCTGATACGGTCCTACAGTTTGAGAAACCATATTAGAGTTAATGCAGTGGTCCAGGTCTAAGTAAGGTGTAGCTACAATTTTATCTCTCATACAGCCATTCAGAGTCTGGGTAATTTCACGGCTATGCAGCCAAACCTTAGTGTCACTGGATTACTGTTTCTTAAAACTGTAGCCCCAAAACATCACTATTAGAATCATAGAATTGCCTAGCTTGGAAGGGACCTTTCAGATCATCTAGTCCAACCATCAACCTAACACTGACAAAAAACATCACAAAACCGTATTTGCTAAGCACTATGTCTACCTGTCTTTTAAATACCTTATGAAAATAATTTTTATTAATATGAAAGTAATATGGTGGAAATGGACCATCTTGTAACCATTATATGCTCTATTTATTCTTCGTCAGGCTAGGACTTGGCTCAGGAGGGAGGGAAGAAGTAGCCATGACTACCTCTCACACAGAAGTGTGCGGAAAAGTGCAGGGCCAGAAAGGAAGCTGAAATCCCATACATTATTACTCTAAGTAAGAAGGAAGTTGTTAAAAAAACCCCTATTATTACCTAAGACATCATGATTTAGACCCTGTTCAACTGGTAGGAGAGTATAGTCAAGGACCCCCCCTCTGGAATTGTCATCCTACAATAAAGACAGCTTTTGCAGACATGAACCAGGCAGTTTCCAGTATTTGATTGTATGTATGTTAATTTTTATTTGCTTCAATTCTTTGTGGGAAATTAATGTATTCTTTGGAATTTTTGACTAATTCTAAAGACATATTCTGAAGAAAAGCCTGCATATCAGGGTTAATATTTGACTCGTTTACTGGACTTTGAAGTCACCCTTTCATGAAGGGATACTAAAGCTATCTAGCTCCTCATCAGAAACAGTTTTCCATATACAATTTGTAACGTAAAGAAAGTTGGCCACTGGAGGACTTTGAGTACCAGGGGTCGTCACCAGTTAAAGCAGCACTGTTGATGGCAATTGAACTTGCATGTATGCACAAAATTAGGATATTGTCACTCCCTGTCTAAAGTGACTGGTCTCCAAAGGCAGATCCACAATTAAGGTTGGGGGGGGGGGGGGGGGGGGGG